>CM053991.1:22556280-23025780 GCA_028641955.1 Protonibea diacanthus
GGAACATAAAAATTTAGGACAACCAGACCACCACCCACCTTTCATCTGTCATGTTGTGTGTGTGTGTGTGTGTGTGTGTGTGTGTGTGTGTGTGTGTGTGTGTGTGTGTGTGTGTATGTGTGTGTGTGTGTGTGTTAGAGAGAGAGAGAGAGAGAGAGGGAAGTGTAACAAAGTTTAATATTCATAAGTTATTTATTTTTAGCTGTTATTTGTTAAGGGAGCTACTTATTATTGCTACTGTGTGTGTGTGTGTGTGTGTATGGCGTGTGTGTGTGTGAGAGAGAGTGCGTGAGTGAGAGATGGTGAGTTTGTGTGAGTGAGAAAGTGTGTGTGGAAGAGAGTGAGTGAGAGAGTGTAACAAAGTTTAATACAAGTTTGTTTTAGCTGTTACTGGTTTCAACTCAATGCTGAAACAATGTTGAAAACATGTGAAACACATTGGCTTTTGATCTACAGATCACTTTTGCCATCAATAAATAACTAATAGTACATTATCACTGTTTTGTTTGATTCCATGATGTATTTTTACTGAACATGAGTATTTACATTACAAATATTTTTAACAGGATTGGGCACATTTACCAGTGATGTTTACTTAAACTTATATATTGCCTTTCATATTAAGATTATTATCAGATTCTGCAGCTAAAATTACAACAATACGCCAAAGGTGACGGCTTGACCTATTACAGGACTTGGCTTGACTTGACTTGACTTGACGCAGCCTGTGACTTGACTTGACTTGGCTGGCCAGAAAAAATACTTGGGACTTGCCCGGGACTTGAAGGTTAAGACTTGAGACTTGCCTGCGTGTGACTTGGTCCCATGTCGGGTGTATGAAAAGACAAATTGTAGGATATTTTGAAATATTTATGAATTTATTTTTAATTTCTAAGCGTGAGATTACCTGAAAAAGTTGAGTAATCTTTCTATATTTGCAATATTTGTCCTGCACCTTTAACTGATAAAAAATTCAGCTATTACTGCTCTCATCAAATATGATGCTTTGAATCTGCTTATGAACAGAATAAACAACGTATGTAACTAAACAAACACACTAAGAAAGTTTAACAGTTTTGTGCTGTTAAGCTATGCAAAGCTAAATGCAATGCGTTACCATGTCCATTTAGGTCCTTTCGTTGTCGCTTGTTACAATCAGCTGGCGAACTCTGTGTTCAGTCTTTATGTTAACGACTACGCGGATTAACTTATGTCCTTCCGTTACAATCAGCTGGCGAATGCCTTGTGCTACATGTTCCGCGGTTTGTTTACCGCGTGGCGTTAGCGGCGTGCTAACCAGAGAGGGACAGGTACGGCGTGTCACAGTGACAGAGGAGAAGGCGGCTGACCCGAGAATAAACAGCTGCAAACTGCAGATAAAGTCGTGTACAGACCAAACCGCTGTAGTTATCATCAAACCGACTTGAGCTTTCTGATCTGTGGGTGACCTTTTTACGTCATTTTCGCCACGAAAGGATTTCTTTTAGCCTGATGAAGCGGGTTTGTCTGCTTGCCTGCAGAAAATCGCTCCTTTTTAATGTATTGTACGTAATGGGCAGCTAACCGTCTGTGTGTCAGACTGCTGCTCAGACTGACACAATGCAATTTTACGAGCAAAGGCACCATCTGCGGACCCCAATTAGAGGTGTGCGTGTGTGTCAGACTGGCTCCAAGAGCCTGACCTTTGATGCGTTAGGGAAGTTCCACGACAGAAGCGGACGATGTCGGCTAGACCGTTGTAAATATCGCTGGCGGCTTGGCCCGGGCGATATTCACGAGCTTTCCTGATCGCCTGGTATTTTTAAAATCGCGATTTCAGAATGCGGAATGGATTTTATTAGGTCTGGTAAAGGCGAGGTTTTGTCGTGCCTGAAGAAAAATGTCGGCTCCTTTTTAACATGGGAGTTAATGGTAAGAGATTTGTAAATTATGGCTCCATTGTCCTGAATGGTGGCATCTGGTGGTATTATTTTTATGTTTGTAGGACAGGATTTGTAGGACTTAAAGGCTGCAAAAAATGTATGGAAGAAAGAAAAATAAAAGTAATAATAATAACTTGAAGAACAATGCCCTCTGGGCATCCCACACCAATAATAATAAGAAAGCATTAGAAAAACAATGGTTCCCATGACTTCTGCTTGGACTAATAATAAAAAATAAATAATAAATAAACATTAGAAATTCAATAGGGCCTGCTTTTACGCCAGTGCCAGGCCCTAATAATAAAAAATAAAAATAAATAAACATTAGAAATTCAATAGAACCTCGCACCGCCAGTGCTCGGGTCTAATAATAAAAAAATAAATAAACATTAGAAATTCAATGGGGCCTCGCCGCCAGTGCTGGGCCTAATAATAAACATTAGAAATTCAATGGGGCCTCGCACCGCCAGTGCTCGGGCCCTAAAAAAAATAATAAACATTAGAAATTCAATAGGGCCTCGCACCGCCAGTGCTCGGGCCTAGTGCAATTCAATAGGACCTCGCACATGGTGCTCGACCTTAATAAACATTAAGAAATTGAACTAAGGCCTTGCACCGCCAGTGCTCCGGCCTAAAAATAATAAACATTAGAAATTCAATAGACCACTTTGCCAGTGCTCGGGCCCTAAACGTAATAAAAGAAAAATAATAAACATTAGAAATTCAATAGGGCCTTGCCGCCAGTGCTCGGGCCTAATTAGAAAAAGACCAATAGGACCTTGCACATCAGTGCTCGGCCTTAATAAACATTAGAAATTGAATAGGACCTTGCACCGCCAGTGCTCAGCCTAAAATAATAAACATTAGAATTCAATAGGGCTTGTTCCGCCAGTGCTCGAACCCTAATAATAAAAGAAAAATAATAAACATTAGAAATTCAATAGGGCCTTGCACGCCAGTGCCGATTTAATAATAATAATAATAATAATAAAAAATAAACATTAGAAATTCAATGAGACACGCTGCAGTGCTCGGGCCTAATAATAAAATAATAATAAACATTAGAAATTCAATAGGGCCTGCTTGCTGCCAGTGCTCGGAGCCTAATAAAATAAATAAACATTAGAAATTCAATAGGGCCTCGCACCGCCAGTGCTCGGGCCCTAATAATAAAAAAATAAATAAACATTAGAAATTCAATAGGGCCTCACTTTTACGCCAGTGCTTGAGCTAATAATAAACTGTTAAGAAAATTCAATAGGGCCTCACTTTTGCCAGTGCTAGGGCCCCACAAAAAATAATAAACATTAGAGAAATTCCAATAGGGCCTCGCACACCAGTGCTCGGGCCTAATTAGAAATTCAATAGGACCTCGCACCGCCAGTGCTCGGCCTTAATAAACATTAGAAATTGAATAGGGCCTTGCACCGCCAGTGCTCGGCCCTAAAATAATAAACATTAGAAATTCAATAGGGCCGCACACGCCAGTGCTCGAGCCCTAATAATAATAAAAAGAAAAATAATAAACATTAGAAATTCAATAGGGCCTTGCACCGCCAGTGCTCGGGCCCTAATTAGAAATTCAATAGGACCTCGCACCGCCAGTGCTCGGCCTTAATAAACATTAGAAATTGAATAGGGCCTTGCCAGTGCTCGGCCCTAAAATAATAAACATTAAATTCAATAGGGCTTTGCCAGTGCTGAGCCCTAATAATAATAAAAGAAAAATAATAAACATTAGAAATTCAATAGGGCCTTGCACACGCCAGTGCTCAGGGCCTAATATGTATGTATAATAAAAAATAAACATTAGAAATTCAATAGGGCCGCACTGCCAGTGCTCAGACTGTAATAAAAATAATAATAAACATTGAAATTCCTTAGGGCCTCGCACTGCCAGTATAGGGCCTAACAAAAAAAAATAAACATTAGAGAAATTCAATAGGGCCTCGCATGGTGCTCGGAGCCTAATAATAAAAAAATAAATAAACATTAGAAATTCAATAGGGCCTCACTTTCGCCAGTGCTCGGGCCTAATAATAAGCATTAGAAATTCAATAGGGCCTCGCACGCCAGTGCTGAGCCTAAAAAATAATAAACATTAGAAATTCAATGGGGCCTGCACCACCAGTGCTTTCGGGCCTAATTAGAAATTCAATAGGACCTCGCACCGCCAGTGCTACGTATGACAAGTTCTGAGCCCATTTGGCCGTTTTAATACTTTTGATTTGCCTTTACATACTACACTTAAAAAATTGTTTTGCCATACCCATACTTGGTATCTTTTTTCAGCACAACTTCATCTATATGATCTGCTAATTATTTTATTTTCACTTTGACCTACTTTATAACAGATGGGCACAAAATACACAGAAATGATCAAATCCGAATTGAAAAAATATATATTTATTCCAATAAAAAACACAAACATGCTCAATGAACTGTTTTGGAACTTGAAAAAGTAAACATAGGTTACAAACATGAACAAATAAATGTAAAATTGAAATAAAGTAATACTTTATACAAATATTTACCATAAAAAGCATGTATATTTATAGGCGTTTTTAACCATCTTCAAAACAAAGTAAGAGCAAATTATACAAAAAGCACAGTACTTTGTACTCCCTCAAAGTCTCAAATAGTGCAAATGTAATATAAGGTAATAAGAGGTAAATTACATTTTAATTATTATATACAAATTGAGGTGTAATCCAAACTATATACAAATATAATATTTCAAACTATATACAATGGATTTTTATTTTATTTTTACATTTTTTTATCTGTGCCACTCTGCAAGCAGTTTCTGTCTGGCAAGACACAGTGCCACATCACAGGACTGGCACTTCCAGGAGTGAGGTTTCTTTTTTTTGTCCACCTGGTGACAGCGTAGACAACCCCTGCGGCCTTGTGTAGCTCAGGCTGGCATCTGTTACCACGGCAATGGAACCAGGGGATGTGGTCCCGCTCTTCTCTTTTGTGGACACGCCCATCCTGTCCACCCACACAGCTGGGACACCAGTTCTGTCTGGAAGTCCTTGTGGACATGTGCCTCACTTGTTTTGGCGCTAATGTCTAATGCAGAAGGCAGAGCATTGGTGGTGGCCAATATCCACAAGGTCTGCAAGAGCAGTGCGGTACCAGCGCGCCCAGCTCTGCGGTGGGTGAGTAGTACTGCAGCAGCTGGTCGGACAGGTCAGCACCACCCATGTTCCTGTTGTGGCGATGACTGGGGTGGGGCAGGGGATGTTTTTCACTGCCCAGCATCCATCTTTCTCCTTCACCTCCCCTCTTGACCACCTCTCAGAAACTGCTGGATGGATAGTGGAGCACAGGGGTGCACCTCCCACGATGTCCATCCATTTCACAAGACCAGGGACCCCTCCTGATCCATCTCACAACCTGCCCCTCTCACGATTTTTGTTGAGAGCATTTTCTCTACCTTTGGACACCCCTTCCTGTTCTCCCTGTACGTTCCACAGGCTCCAAACCAAATTGTCCAGAATCACGGAACAACTGGGGCTTGTGTAAAATTGTCCATGTAAACATGGTGGCGGTGCAGTGTGATGGCTGAATCAGGCGCATCACAGCGTCTGTGAGCCCATGCAATGTGTGTGTGTTTTGCCTGTATAGCGTCAAAATTTACTGTGTGACATTACTTGAGTCCAGCCAACACAAATAATTTGATCCCCACCTGGTTGGTTTGTCCCTTCATGTGCACTAGGTCATGCCAGTTTTGCTTTGGTGGCCACAATTCTTTCATCCACAGCCAATTCCCTTCTTGGGTGATAATGTGCCAGACAGGCACCGAGGATGTCGTTGATGAGAGGCTTGATCCTGAACAGCTTGTCGTATTCTAGTGTTCCCTTCTTCTCATCATTTGTTTTGTCCTGGTCTGGGTGCGGGATGGATGTTCAAAGCAGAGCCTGTAAGCGGTCCTCGCCATCACTGTAGCTGGAAGCTTGGCACAGATGTAATAGTGTTCTGTTCCAGTAATCTGCTCGATATTGGCGATGGCACAAAGATGTATAAATGAGAGCCCAATAAACTTGTAGACCTCTTCAATCCCAGCATCAGCCCATTTGTACTTCTTCCCCATTTCTTTGCTCTTTGCTGCATGCTTGTTGGTGTTGGTGCAGAGTGTTCGCACTGTGGTTGGGGAGAAGTACAGCTGAAACAGATCCAGAGGTGTATGGGCTGTGTGAGAGTGTCCACCTGGGCTCCTGGTGTTCTCCATTGGCATGAAAGCGGCTTATTTGTGGAGCAGTGTCAGGATCGCTTCAGTTCTCCAGGAGCTCCAAGCAATGGGAGTGGCCCAGCCTGTGGAGATCCTGGACCTCACCTGCCTCCTACCACGCCCTCTCTGGTGGGGCCTCCGTGTTGGTCCACTATCCTCATATCTGTATACACACATGACAATGACAAATAAAAAATTTGTGATTGTTCAGATTATTGTTCATATGCCCATGATGGATAGTGAATTCAAATGTGGGCATAAATTGTAATTCTCTGGCTCCTACAACAATGTGAATACTCCAGTTTACAAAAGAAAACCTTACAAGTAATAAATAAATATATACAACTAGAAATAAACATAGATAACATAAAATAAGCATGGAAATAAACACTAGGAGAAAATCAGTATATCCATCTCCTTGAATTGAGTATGAGAGTTCAGTTGAGGAAAACAAAATGCTCTCTTTATTTATCAGTTCAGCCCTGCTCACCAGCTATACATAAACCTACTAAATATATATCCACGTTATTTACATATCAGGCGGTTTATAACGTTTACAATACAGCAGTAAATAAAACAAAAAAGCTACAAATATTCATGATTACTTTGACACCTCATCACGGCGACATGGAAGTGGTGACAAAACAGTCAGTCACCTCATCTCATAAATCGCTCTCCTCCTCCTCCTCAGGCGATGAAGATGAAATAGTTTCATCTTCGTCATCGTCCTGCGAGCAAAAAACGGCCTGAGGGCGATGGACATCCAATGACCGCTTCATTTCCGTCTCAAAAACTCTGTCTTCTTGCTTTTCTGTCGCTTACAAACACTCTTCTTCTTTAAAATACTCCGTCTTCTCCGCTAACTCCCGCCGCAAACTCCCGCCCATAAACTCCCAGCGGTTGACCCCCCCTCCCACCCCACCCCAGTCTGATGTCTCCGTTTTTATATTGGTCACGTACGGTATCAGCAGATTTTAACACTTTCCGTTGTAAAATCACAAGTAATAGCGAAGATATGGAAAAGAAATGCAACACCTGGGCCCTCCCTCCCACCACGCCCACACCCATTTTACGCTCGGATATTTATTTTTGTAAATTAAAACTATCTTTTATCGGTTTATGGTGTATCAGCGTCTTGAAATAAAAAATAGAGATAGTTTCAGGTCCGCACTTTCAGGAAAGTTGGCGGCGAAACTCTAGGTGATCTATTTTTTTACACCGCTTAGAAAGGCGTTGTCTTGCGATCTGATCACGCCGGCGTGATCATAGACCCCAAGGGTTAATAAACATTAGAAATTGAATAGGGACTCCACACACGCCAGTGCTCGGGCCCTAAAATAATAAACATTAGAAATTCAATAGGGCTTTGCACCGCCAGTGCTGGGCCTAATAATAATAAAGAAAAATAAACATTAGAAATTCAATAGGGCCTCGCACCGCCAGTGCTCGGGCCCTAATAATAATAATAACATAAAAAGAAAAATAATAAACATTAGAAAATTCAATAGGGCCTTGCCGCCAGTGCTTGGGCCTAAAAATAATAAAAAAAAAATAAACATTAGAAATTCAGCCAGGGCCTCGCTTTGCGTCAGTGCTTTCGGAGCCCTAATACTAAACATTCGAAATTCAATAGGGTCTCGCACCGCCAGTGCTCGGGCCCTAATAATAATAATAATAATAAAATAAAATAAACATTAGAAATTCAATAGGGCCTCGCACCACCAGTGCTCGAGCTGTAAATAAATAAATAAACATTAGAAATTCAACAGGGCCTCACACCACAGTGTGGGCCTAATTACAAGAACAACATATATTTGACAGCATCATGCTGTTATTCTGTTACTATAGATTTATCACTAATAACTACACTCCCACCACACTTCGTTTATGTGTCATCACATCATTCTTGCCTTCTATTTGCTACAGACAAAATCCAGTGCTGTTCATTTTATATGAATTGTTTCTAATACATTCATATATGAGCTTCTTTTAAACATTTTACATTAATTTTGTATCTGAATACACCTTAATGTTCCAGTGTTTCCACTTTTTGAACCCATGAATATTTCAAACAATTATGTGTTGTGTTAATAACAATTAAATATATTTATTAAATATATAATAACATATAATAAATAAAATGGATGACTGCTTAAATAGACAAAAATCAATAGGCAATAAATAAATAATTTAAATTATATAAAATCCATAAATGGAAAAAATAAATTGAATCAAATTATACAGACAAATCGTTCCCAGTCATTGTTTCCTGTGTCCTTTTGGCCCAATATAGAAAGGCAAAATGCTGAAACAAATCAATATTATTAGAGCAGGGGCCTGACAGGAAGTCCTCTCCCATAGATGCCATTACTGATATTAATTCTGTCTGAGGACTGGAAAGGGTCACAGCAGTGTCAATGTTGGTGTGCTGCTGACCTGACCTTTGGGACTGTCTTCATCTTGTTTAAGCCTGACGCCTCCGAGAAGACTTTGGATTGTCCTGCTAGCCTATTAGTCTGTGTGGTTGGGGGTTGGGGAGTTAATAGTTTATTGGCAATCTGGTGGGTTTCTGTCTCATGCGCATGCTATTAGAAGAAGTGTGTTTTGTGATCAATATATCTGCATATATATATATAATATATATATATATATATATATATATATATAGAGAGAGAGAGAGAGAGAGAGAGAGAGAGAGAGAGAGAGAGAGATCCAGTCTTCAAGACCTCGTTACATGGATACATGTAACAAGGATACATGGATTTAGGCTTCCTCAATTGCTTCATGTAATCCCAGACTGTCTCGATGTTGAGATCAGGGCTCTGTGGGGCCACACCATCTGTTGCAGGACACTGTGTTTTTGCTGAAGATAGTCTGTTACTGTTGTAATGCTACAGAATAAATCTGGAATGGAATGTGTGATGGATAATAATATATCCATATCTGTCCCCTCAGCATTGAGGGGACCACTATTTCTGACCAAAACCCCAAAACTCTGCAGAGATGCAAATTTCTGATTGTTCTGTGTTAATGCATGCATCAGCAATGATGGCCATTGTCTGATTATGAAGGGAACTCAGCTTGATGTGTCTTCTGTGTCTGCTGTACTCCTTCCTTGGCTGACCACTTGTCAGCTCTCATTTCTGTTGTCTTGAGCACTCACATTTTTAATATGTTGCAATTGTTTCTGTTTTATCATCATATTATTATAATATTATCATATTATGTTGTTGATCATTTGAACCTCCTTGACATATTGAATCATACACTATACTATAGTGTACATAGCCTAGCTACATACATCATTGAAAAGTGGTCCATTGCTACTTTCATTCATTAACAGGAAATAAATATCTCAAAACAATGTTTTAAATCTGAAATATATTTCTTGTGCCTAAAAGTACACATATCTACACACTCTACACATGTGTCTCTGCCCTGACTTCATTATCATAATCATCCATGTTATCATATTATTACATAAATGAATGTAGATACTTAAGAAGAGTAGAACACAATGGCTCCATCCTTGGGGTAGATCATATGTCTGCTTCCTTCCCTGGCTCCTTCCTCTTGATAAAAAACACACCCTTTAGTATCAGCATAATCAATGGGGAGTGGTGCTGGAGGGGTGGCTACAGCAGTTTGCCTGCCTATGACATGCTCTCTAATTGGATCAAGTAGGAACTTGCCTTGCTGGATGCTTTGTGCTGGGATTGCAGCCTCCAAAGAGATCACAGACACGAGACAGGAAGAGAGGCAGAGAGGAAGGCTCCCCTGTTCTGTAAATGGAGAGGAAAGATTGAGAGGAGGGGTGAGAGAAGAAAAAGGGGAGTATCCGTCTTCTCTGCTCTTCTGTGCTACTGCAGCCCTTCCTCCTCTCCTCCTCCTTCCCTCTATGATTCTCTTTCTCTCTCTTTCTCCTTACTCATCTGTTTCTGCGCTGAGAGGAAGGGCACCTGCCGCTCCCTGATGATTCAGCCTTTCAGCTGTTCTACAGACAAGACAGCATGTCCCTCCTGCCACTGCAGTGCCTGGCTGTCCTGTCCTCTGCACTACAACTACTGCAGCTGCGGCCGGCCCGTCACATCGACACTGCCTCTTCTGCCCAAGTGCTCAGGTGAGTGAGCATTACTATTCAACCATTGCTCACCATTAGACCATGCAGAACATTTAAGGAATCTAAATCTCTGGCAATCTTTTTTTGTTTTTGCCTGCAGAAAATCTGACAATTCTATTTATAGACTCAGATTGTTTTTCCTGTGAGAAAGCATGAGTAAGGAACTCCTTTCCGTTTTGCGCAGAAGGCTGTCTATGTATCTTCCAGTCTATTAACAAGGTTCGACTCACTCTGAAGAGAATTTTTACTTCTGAAATCCCAGCTTGAAATCTACAGCCTCATGATGGAAAACATACTAGTGGAGATTCATGGCAGGCAGCCACTGTGTGATGCTTTGAGTTAATAGTTGAGCTGTTCAGAGACCCTTCATCCAGCAGTTGGAAAGGATGACTGAGGGAATGGAGGACCTCTCTGCAGGGCCAGCTCCCCCTCCTGAATCGACTTCCCCCACCAGCTCGACTGTTGATACTGGACAAATCCCCAAGGAGAAACCAGAGGAGACAGAGGCAGCTGGTGAGAGTGGGGAGGAGGATGCAGAGGGAACTGCAGAGGGAGGTGGTAACAGTGATGGGGAGCATCTGGGGGCTTTGGGAATTGTGGCCTTGCCAGGAACCTGCTGTGTGTGCATAGAAATGGAACAGATTAACCATTGCCTGCACTCTGAAAAAATCTGCATTCTACCCATCTTGGCCTGTCTGCTTAGCTTAGCCCTCTGCACAGCTGGACTCAAATGGGTCTTTGTGGATAAGATCTTTGAGTATGAACCACCAACACACTTAGATCCTAAACCCATTGGACAGGGCCCAATTACCATATCAGACCCCACACTCGGACTAACTGTGTCGATTCCTCATTCATCTACAGTCTCCTTGACCACCGCCAATGCCATTACCACAGGACATCCTGATGTTTTAGTGAAAGAGAAATCTACACAAGGGCCATATGTGCCTCAGTCTCCACGAGTGACTCTTTCTGATCACACTTTTACATTGCGATACAACAATGAACGTCCCACCGTCCCAAAGCAGACTTCCAACTCTCAGACGACACAGGAATTAAACGACATCATCGTCTCAACAATCTGTAAGTACCCAACACTTATTCGGAGAAAGCACTGGGATTGGGCTTTATTTTCAAAACTAGCATCTAACATCACATTATAGGATGTAATTTTGAGCTGTAGTCCTGCTTAACCTTGGACTGTGATATTTCTATAAATGATTAAAATGTGGCTTTCTTTTCATGTTTTATCACTGATTTAATGAATGCTGTGTTCTGTCGACTGTGTTAGGAAGGGTGAGGAACACGTAAGGACTTTGTCTGAAAGCAGACATGTTGTGACTTGCAGAGGGAAGCACAGAGGCCCATGACTAAGCCTTTGAAATATTGCTACAGATAGGTGTGCAAGAAACAACTGTTCTATTCAAGCTTCCTTTACCACTACAGTGAGTGACTGTCTAACAATATAATATAATGTATAATATTTACCTTCACTATTAATCTCTCTGATATTATACCACAATGATTTAGACACACTACAATAACTGGATGACTGTATGATGTTACTTTAAATGGTTAAATGGTAAAAGGTTGTAGGCAGCATACAATAAGGAAGATCCCTAAAAAGGGTGGATGTACATTTCCAGTCATATGAAAAAGTGAAAATCAATAAATGATGTGGGACACAAACTGAAACTCCATGCTGTGGTACAGGGAGACTTCCTGTTCTCCGCTTGTGCTCCATTTCAAGGTCAGAGCTTGCTGGAAGCTAATTGATGCTCCCTCCATTCCTCAGCCGCAGGGAAAAACAACCCGCTAATACTGTCTGTCTGCCAGTGGCTCACCACCATGACGTTTCTATTGTAGTCACATCACTGTGATTTATTACACTGTAAGTGGGGTAGCTAATCTACTCCTTTCTGAATCAGCAGCATAGATAGATGACCAATTCTTTAAGTGTAAAAGCAGCCCCAAAGTCTGCTACGTCCCTCACTTCTAGGAGTTAAAATGCAGCACAAGACTGCAGAGGACAATCACTTCAGACGTTGTAGCCTCGTGGCCTACGTGTGAGATGTGGGAGAGAACACTGATCAGAGTGATAGACTGACCTCTATTCAGTGTGGCAGGAATACAGCAGCTTGTCGTCACAGCTAACCAAACTTATCAACTATGAGCATCTGCTGTCAGACTCACAGAGAACCCACTGGAGCTTTGACAGTTACTTGAAGGACCTTCATTGCCCTTTGTAAAAGTTTCTCAGTCAGCCTCTTCTGTGACTTTCTGGGAGTGTCAGTATGGCTACATAGCAGACCGCATTCTGCAGAGTTGGGAGATGCTGGTTTTATAGGACTGGATGGGGAGGTGGATGGTGATGAAAGCTGCCACTCTATCTGCCTCCATATCAGCCAATTGGAATATTTTTTTTGCTCTTATTTTGACATTCCCTTCCATACGTACATACACAAACACATACATACACACATACATACACACATACATATACACATACATACATACATACATACACAAACACATACATACACACATACATATACACATACATACATACATACATACATACACGCATACACACATACATACATACATACATACACACACACATACATACATACACACATACATACACACACATACATACATACATACATACACATATACATACACATACATACATACACACATACATACATATACACATACATATACACACACATACATACATACACACATACATACATACACACATACATACATACACACGTACATACACACGTACATACACACATACACACACATACACACATACATACATACATACACACGCCCTGGCCACCAAGGCAAACCAGAAGCAATAATATTGTCATCAGCTGAACCACTTATTGATAGTGAACATACTTAGTCACTTAATGTAGTAACTTTAGTCACATGCTAACTTGTCTCATACGCAAGCCCATTCAAATTGCAATAGCTAGTGTGATTTCTGCTGTAATAAATGGTAAATGGACTGTACTTATGTAACACCTTTCTAGTCTTCTGACCACTCAAAGCTCTTTACAGTGCATATCTCATTCACCCATTCACACACATTCATACACTGATGGCACTGGCTGCCATGCAAGGTGCCAACTGCTCATCAGTTTGAGGAGCTAACCATTCATACACATTCACACACTGATGGCACAGCCTTTCAGACGACACGTCGACATGCAGACTGGAGGGGATTGAACATCCGATCTTCTGATTGGTGGACGACCCGCTCTACCTCCAAGCCCGTAATAATAATAATTAATAGGTTAATAAAGATCAAGATCCAATCATGTGTACATTAGCCACATTCTTAAAAGGCCCTGTTAGCATCTTCTTTGGTGCTTGTTTAAAAAGGCCGGTCAAAGGTCGATGATTGTGGGGACAATGATGTCATGCCATGATATCATTGGTGGATACTGTGTGTGAATTCTTTACCTTTTCCAAAAAAAGGGGAAAAAAATATCTGTGAATCAATTTTATCAATCAGAATCAATTTTATTGACCACATGCGTGTGCACATTAAGGGGTAGCTGTGGCTCAGAGGTAGACCACGGGGTTTTCCAGTACTCAGATGATCGTCGGTTTGATCCCCGGGTCCTCCAGTCTGCATGTCGAAGTGTCCTCGGGCAAGATACTGAATCCCAAATTGCTACTGAAGGCTGCACCATTGGTGTGTGAATGTGTGTGAATGGTTAGCTCCTCAAACTGATGAGGAGTTGGCATGGCAGTTAGCTAATGCCATCAGTGTATGAATGTGTGCGAATGGGTGAATGATATATGTAGTGCAGAAGCACTTTGAATTGTCAGAAGACTAGAAAGGCGCTACAGTATAGTCCATTTACCATTCCATTTCACATAGGTTTTATGTTGCTGTCAGTGTACATAGACAGACAGAGTATAGGCATACATACAGCTAAAAGGACAAGGACAACAAGTATGACAAGGTAAACATAAACATTAAACTAGCATTATTATTTCTTGATTAAGATGTCAAATAATAGTTATTTACTTGTATTCCTGAACAGAAGAATTAGTTTTAGTGGTTGAATGTTATGCTTAATTATTTTCTGACTTCTCAGAGAATCCCAGTGAGTCAGCTTAAATTTGGTTATGAAAATGGGAATTCAGTTTGAAATTCCACATTCCTGTTCAAAATGGTAAAATAGTCTGCATTAAAGCACGTCATGATGCTGGATGGTCTCTGACAGGTGGTCTGGTCCCAGAGTGGAGAGGTTTAAACAGGTAGTGTCCAGGGTGTGATGGATGTATAGTCAGTCTGTTAGAGTGTGTTCTTGATCGTTTGGTGGCAGGTCTAAACCAGATGATGGTTGAGCAGAGAACAGACTGGATAATGGCGTTGTAGAACTGGGTCAGCAGCCTGAGGCAAGTTAGATTTCCTAAGCTAACCACGCAGTACATCCGCTTTGGATCCTGGGAAATAGTATAATAGGAATTGGAAATAGACAGTAGACACAGTGGAAGGCTCCTCCACTGTCATCTTCACAGTTTTAAGCATATTCAGCCTTAGGTTGTTCTGACTGCACAAGGATCAGATGTTCAACCTTGTTTGTATGCAGACTGTCGAGAATGAGACTGATGATTGTCGTGTCATTTGCAAACTTGCAGACAGGTCTCTAGAGGCATAGTCATTTGTGTAGAGGGAGAAGAACAGTGAGGAGAGCTACTTTTGAGGGATCCTAGCACATGTCCCTGAAAAGTCGAGCCGTTGTGTTGCGAGTTTATTAAACATACTCAGCTCATCAGCGAGGGGATGGTCTTCTTTGGTTGGTGATGTCCTGCAGGCCTCTCTACACTGGTGCCAGACCGAAAAGCTGCTTTACAGAGATGCTCTTTGCTGCTTTGACCTCTGTTGTGAGAAGGTTTGTGTCCTGGTTGTAAAGCATTCTGTCCCCTTCTGTAGGCCTCCTGCTTGACTTGGCGAAGCTGCCTCAGTTTTGCTGTAAACCAGGGTTGGTGTTCATTGTATGTGCATTAGGTATTTTATCAGGTACACACACACATCCTCACAGGAGCTGATGTAAGATGTCACAGTGTTGGAGATTTTGCTCAGATCTGTGTTGTTGTTGTCAAGTTAAAGTTATCCAGCTTTGTCTTGTAGATCCATCTCCTCACTGTTTTGACCACTGGCTCAGCAGATTTTGGTTTCTGCCTGTAGGTCGAAGTAGAAGATGAACCTGACAGAGATCAGAGTCCCAAAGCTGCAGAGGGACAGAGCGATAGTCGTCCTGTATAACAGTATAGCAGTGGTCCAGAATGTTTGTGCTGCATCCTCCTGCCACCTCCGTCAACACATGCTCCACTCTGTCTCCGGCTGATGTTAAACAAATATCTTCCTGGTGAATATGATGAGAGGGAGGGCAGAGAACTAAAATAAATAAAACACAATGAGCTGCAGACAATGCAATACTGAGGCAGTGACCCTCAAAATATTCAATGTAAATCAACACAGTTCAACAGCACTGTTACGACCAGCTTAGGGGTAGAAGGACGCAACATAAAACAAGGTGTAATGGTTGATAAACAAAGATGTTTTATTAAATGAAAATTCAAATTGTTTTATCAGAAGGAGGTGAGGAGCTAAGGGAACAAAGGGCGAGCGAGTGCTGTTTAAAAGAACAAACAAATATAACAATAACAAAACACAGCAAAAATAGCACCCCTAACCTAATGAGTCTAACAGAAATGTTCTTTGTGTGTAATCAGTGCTATAACTAAACTAAAGCCTGCCCAGTCCCACTAAGTAAAACAAAACAAACCTCCACAAACGACTTAACCACTGTTAACCTTGACAATTTCCAATAATGAGGCGAAACAACAAAGACAAAGACAAGCCACCCCTCCAATTGGCGGTGAGTGGAGGATGCCAATCCCGGCCCTACACATCCCGTTCCGTATCACAAAACATGACCCCGCCTCCTCCAATTGGGTCCAACCAGGGGATGGCAGCCACACACCTGTATTTACATATGGGGAAAACACTACACACAAGAGAGACACCGGAGCGAAACGGCGGTGGACGTAACAAGCACATAGTATGTCCTCCGAACTAATCACAGAGTTGAGTCAACTTCCCCCAAAAACAGTTGACACAAATAGAACGTTCTAACCATTGTGAAGCCAGGACTTTTCATATTACGTTGTGTTCATTTTAGTGGAGTTAGGCTATATTCTATGATAAGGACTGCAGTGGATGTGCAGTTTCTGTCTGGCTGACCTAAGCTTTAAAGGTGGGATAGGAGATTTTTTTCTGGTGCATTTTATACCATATTGCTTGAAAACCTCTTCATGACCCCATTGCAGCCAGTAAAATAGAAGGTTTGTCAAAAAACAAAATGTTTTAGTCCAGTCTAGAGGGCGAAATCGTGGGAAAACACCGTCCAATCACGTTGATGGGGCTGCTAATTACGATTGGATCCTGACACGTCCATCAAACATCAGTCCGCTTCTCCCTCCCCCTCTGCGCGTTCACCCATTCGTGAACGAGTAGAGACCCTTCCATTACTTTGAAGGCGTGGTTTCGAGGGGAGGTCTAAAGAAAAGGCATGGGTGTGTATTTTCAAAATATAGCTTGCTGGAACCGTTTTCCCAACTTCTCCTACCACACCTTTAACTGATGGTTTCACTAACTGTTGTATTCATCACTTTGGACTTCAGAGAAGTTTCCCCTGTCCATTACTGGAGGAAGATGAAAATGTCTAGCTAGTGTTTTCATTTTTATTTAAACTTGCTTTATAATTAACTAAGAGTCTCTAACTACACTGGTAACAAGAATTCATAGTCTACATAATAAGATAAGACTTTTATTTTATTGATACCACAGCAGGGAAATTCACTTGCAGCTCAAATGTACAAGGTGCAAATCACCTCATATACTGTACACTGATATAGGCACTGATATAGACATTCCCTCCAGCTTCCCACTTAGCAGTGATGACCGTATTGGAAAAGTCAAAAAACATAATTTTCACAGTGTCCGATGTTCTCCAGGTGTGAGAGGGATCTGTGTATTAGGTGGATGATGGCATCATCAATCCCTGGTTGGTAGGTGAATTGTAGAGAGTCCAGATTTGAGCTCACCAGAGCTTTGACATGGTTGAGAATGACTCTCTCCATGGTCTTCATCAAGTGAGAAGTCAAAGCGACAGGTTTGAAGTGGTCTTTAGTACTGGAACCATACATGAGGTTTTCCACAGGAATGGAACACTGCTCAGAGTGAGGCTCAGGTTGAAAATGTGCCAAATGACCTCGGAGAGCTAATCTGCAGTCTTTTAGTACTTTGTAGCTGATGCCATCCAGTCCTGTAGCCTTCCTTGCCTTGATTTTCTTTAACTGCTCTGGTGTTTGGGGAAGGGAGGTTGACAGAGTCAGATCTGTTAAAGAACAAATTTACACTCACATTCTGTAAACTTTAAACCCCTACAGATAACACTTCAAATACTATATGCCCCGAATTAGTCAAAGAAAATGTTTTTAACCATTTAGTGTTACTGTCAGCATATTCTAGTTTGGAGACACTGTTGCCTGTTCATATTAATAGAATATCAAGGGCAAGCTATCTATTATGTCTAGGAAGGCAACATTCAGTTCTTTCAACCCTGGTCACCACAGTGTTGAGATAGACCTAAGGATAACCTAACCAAAGGATAGAAAACACATTATAAGTCATCTTGCAATTGTCAAAAGAGCAGCACAGATTGTTTTATTTTGTCCATCTAATACCTGTGAAGTGTAACAATCTAAATTCTGACTGACTCTGTGTAGTTCTGTGGTTTAATTTGTTAATCCTGTGAAGGGGGAGCAGAAAAAGTACAATCCAGTGGGCACAATTCGATTAGGGGACAGTATTCCATGTTCCTTTGTCTCAGGAAGAAACAGGAAAACCAAGCCTTTAGAGATAAATAAATTGTTCATTATGAAGGACTTGGACTAAGCATTAACCAGTGCAGTCCTGAGGGGCACAGACCTCCTGTTAACAAAAGAAAAGGCCCCCCAAAGGGTGCAGTTAGCAAGAGTCTCTTCCACAAGAGTGTTTTCTGTGGTTGAGGTAATGAATTAATGTGTGTATATATATATATATATATATATATATATATATATATATATATATATATATATATATATATATATGAGCAATTTAGGGTTCAGTATCTTTCCCAGGGACACTTGCAGGACAACATGTAGATCGGAGGAGCCGGGGATTGAAGCACTGATCATCTGATTAATGGACTATGTGTCATTTTCTTGCTGTACTAATTATACTTTGTGTCTTCTGCAGCTGCCACCAGCACCACCACTACAGCCAAGACCTCCAGTCATGTGACGCGCTGCAGTGACAGCCAGAGGAACTACTGTGTTAATGGAGGGGAGTGCTTCACCCTTGAAATCATGCCAGGCAGCACAAAGTTTCTTTGCAGGTATGACATGGGACAGTAGGTTATATAACTTTTCTTTAAGTTTATACATCTGACTAAATATGTTATAATGTAGCAAGTGTTAAGAGAGAGGCAGACAGACAGACAGCAGCAAAACAAAACTATAAGCTGTAATATAGATATGGTAGCAATAATGACAGTAATAATATATATTCTTTGTCTGATACCATTCGGAGGTCATTTGTAACTTTGACTAGTTCAGTCTCTGTGCTATGATGCACTCTAAATCCTGACTGAAAATCCTCAAATAAACTGTTCTTATGGAGAAAGTCACACAGCTGATTGACTACAGCTTTCTCAAGTATCTTAGAGAGAAAGATCCTCCTATCCTGATAATAAAGACAGATTAATCATATCCAATAAAGAAGGGCTAACTAGAGGTAAAACATCCTTGAGCAGCCTGGTTGGGATGGGGTCTAAGAGACAGGTTAACAGCTTAGATGAAGAAATTATTGAAGTTATTTGAAGGTCAATGGGAGAAAAACAGTCTAAATATATATCAGGTTTTGCAGCTGTTTCCAAACTTGCTGTATCAGAATGCAGATCAGTGCCTGTTGAGTGCAAGAGGTGATGAATTTTGTCTCTAATAGTTTAATAATTTTATCATTAAAGAAGCTCATGAAGTCATTACTAGTTAGACCTAAAGGAATAGATGGCTCAGTGTAGCTGTGGCTCTCTGTTAGCCTGGCTACAGTGCTGAAGAGAAACCTGGGGTTGTTCTTATTTTCCTCTATTAATGAAGAGTAATAGGCTGCTGTGGCATTACAGAGAGATAATCTTAAAACATGCAGGAAATGTTTTAAGATTATCTTGCCAGACTAAACGATATTCTTCCAGTTTAGTGGCACACTCAAAGATTATTAAAAAATGGTCTGACAGAAGAGGATTCTGTGGAAAGACTAATAGATGATCAATTTCAATGCCATATGAGAGAAACAGATGAAGAGTGTGGTTCAGACAATGAGTTGGTTTATTACACTCTGACCTCCAGTGCTTGGAAATGAAGTCGATGTGGAAGTGCTAAAAGCTGTAATTCCTCAAGTATCCACTTGAGACAGGCTGCAGAAGTAAGCCAATCTCCATAAGCGGCCGAATTAAAATGCCAAATTTCACAGCAGAAATAAACATGTTTACAGCCTGCTTCAGACAACTGTTTTGGTCTCTATAGATAATTTCCCTGTCCATGACAACTGTGAAGGGGGTGAATTTTTTTGATTAGCAGGGTGACCGCTTGATTTCCCTCAACAGCTGATTAAAGAGCTGCAGCGTGCCCGCTTGATTGATATTATTATTATATTTTGGAATATAACAAAAGTAGTGCTGGTCTGAAGTGGAACACTGCTATGCCCTCTGTAGCCTACTCCATCACTAGCTTTGCTCTCCCCTTCAGCTCTGACAAACCAATCATTGCTGGTTGACTTAAAACGCAGCATTGCTGGGTTGCTAGTGTAGGCATGTTGCCACCAAGCCAGCAACCTCTTGAGGCTGGTCGCACAATGAGTCAGTCTCCATAAGTCCACATGTTAAAAAACTTCACAGCAGAAATAAACATGTTTACAGCCTGGTACAAAAAACAGTTTTGGTCTCTATAGCTAATTTCCCCGTTCATGACAACTGTACTGAGGGTGAATTTATATATAACTCACCTGTTCACATTATATTAAGGATTAAAGTTATGCAGAATTAAGAGTGTGGGTACTTTGATTGACAGGTGGGTGGCATCAGCCCACCTTATCTCCAACCAGGATCCACCTATTTGCCCCTTTTTGGATTAGCCACGAGGGGACAAGACTACCAAGATAGCGATGTCCATCAGTGATTACACAGAGGCAACATCCAGGTTTTATACAGTCTATGGTTGCCACATAAATGAGATCTAAAACTCCTATGTACTGCAAAATACACAAAGACTTACATGGCAGTGATAAGCTTAATCAGTTTTGTGTGAACTTGTTTGGCAAGGACTTGACAATGGATATTCATTCATGTGTAAAAGTCCCACACTACAAGTTTAACCATTCAACGATCCAATGTTAAACAACAAGCAACTACATTGCTTAGGCACTGCAAGTAAGAAACAAGGAGCCACTTACTTGATCAGCCTTGGTCTCCATAGTGGTGAGTGATTTGTGTTCAAAAGTCCCACAGCTGACCACCATTCAACAAATGCATTGGACCTCATGTTTTACCTAATTACCTATACCTAATTTTACTTTGCATTTACCTCATAAAATTACTATATGCCTGTTCTGCTCCATATGTAAACAAATTTCATTCAGTTAGATGCTAAAAGGTTGGTGGTCCATGATTAATATGAGAGGCAGTCAGTGACACTTACTACTGACACTGCTATGGGTTCAAATATTTTATCCCACAGCAGCTGATCACTGTTAGATACTGTAGGACAGAGCATAATACTGAACAGTGATCTGTATAAAATGGTAAATGGACTGTACTTATATGACACCTTTCTAGTCTTCCGACCACTCAAAGCTCTTTACAGTGCATATCTCATTCACCCATTCACACACATTCATACACTGATGGCATTGGCTGCCATGCAAGGTGCCAACTGCTCATCAGTTTGAGGAGCTAACCATTCATACACATTCACACTGATGGCACAGCCTTCGGGAGCAATTTGGGGTTCAGTATCTTGCCCAAGGACACTTCGACATGCAGACTGGAGGGGATCGAACCACCGATCTTCTGATTAGTGGATGACCCACTCTACCTCCGAGCCACAGCCATCACAGCTCTTTAATCAGCTGTTGAGGGAAAATTATGTTTTATTAATAGATAATACATTGTATTTTACATTGTTGTACACATTTCAACATTTGCTACTGAATTGCAGAAGTCACTGTACAGAAATCTGACAATTATATCATGAAATCTATACAAAGCCCCTAAGTAAGGGGGTGCCCAGTTGCTCACCTGGTAGAATATGCACCCCATGTACAAAGGCTCAGTCTTTGCTGCAGCGGCCAAGGGTGTGATCCCGACCTGTGGCCCTTTGCTGCATGTCATTCCTCCTCTCCCTCCCCCCACTTTCCTTTCACTCTTCAGCTGCCATTTTCAAAAAGGTGCAGAAAGCCCAAAAACATCTTTAAAAAAACAAAAAAATAAAACAAACAAACTCTAAGTAAATGTGCAAGCCATTATGATCTGGTCAACGGAATATTCATTTTACATTTGAGTTGGTCTCACTTATATATATTAGTATTATTGTTCATTTCAGCAACACATTTACAGTAAACTCTCAGGTCAAATTAGTTTTATGAATCATCTAGAGCACATTCGTACGAGAAGATTGGTGAATTCTCATAAATTGTGCCACATCAAATCTGTTTGAGTTCTTTCATGAGGCATGAGACAAGTTTGATTCTTTGAGGAGAGCTCTTATTAAATCTGTATGAGGGCACAGGTTTTCCAGCGTTTGTTCTCTCTAAAAAAACAAACAAACAATATAATAATGTAAAAAGATGAACTGGCTTCTGGCCTTTTTCTTTGCACTTCATTCCTTCAGCAATGCAAAATGGCACTGTCTGACTGATCTGTTGTCCTTAATCACAATGAGACAAAGGAAAGGAAAGTGCACATCAATCACTTCATAGCTTAGATGAGGTCAGAGCTATTGAAGTGCTGTTGGACAGCAGTTTTAGGGTGATCTGAGCTTTAAACACCAGCAGCAAATCATACTGCACTGATGTCATCTGACCCCCAGAAGGATGCATTTAATGAGCAGATGAGCCAAAAATTTGTCCTCAGAATGGTCAGGACAGAACAAAATAGTCACAACAGAGGTAGACTGCTGAAAAAGCTTGATTCCTTCCTCCCAAGAGGTGGAGTAAGCAAAGTTAAAAGGCAAGCTGTGCGATCAGATGTGAATCTTGTCACAATCCATTCCTCTGTTGCTCTGCCAATAATTTTCCACTCTCCTCATTCTCCGTGTCGGCCACTCGCCTCTCATCAGCCAACTCTGTTCACCTGTGCACTCAGGTGCTCCTCATCAGTATCTAGCCACTATTTAAGCAACACCAGCCCAGCCTTACATCACCAGATTGTAAATGGTAAATGGACTGTACTTATATAGCGCCTTTCTAGTCTTCTGACCACTCAAAGCACTTTACAGTACATATCTCATTCACCCATTCACACACATTCATACACTGATGGCATTGGCTGCCATCATGGTTCAGTATCTTGCCCAAGAACACTTTGACATGCAGACTGGGGGGATCGAACCGGGGATTGAACTGTCGATCTTCTGATTAGTGGACGACCCGCTCTACCTCTGAACCACAGCCGCCCCGCTCTTTGTGCTATGTACTATGTACTTTGTACTTGTACTATGCAGAACTTTCCAGACTTCCCGGTTTCAACCCTTCTTGTTCCTGACCCGGACTCTTTGTCACTGCCCTAGTAAACCTGACTGCTTTCTGTCCCTGACTCTGATCCAGCCTGTGAGTTTCCTTGTGTTATTTCGTCTGCATCTGTTTGGCATCTTGCCGCTCCGACTTCGGACTTCGGCTGCCTTCGGAACTTGTGCTTAGGACTTCTGAACTGCCTACTGCTTTCCTGCCTACTGCAGTCATCCAGAAGTGTAATAAAGGACACTTCATCACAATAAGATTGTACTGTTCTCTCCTATTCTCTGAAGAAATCCACTTCTGTCCTGCTGACCTGTAACTGAGAGCACTACAGAACTCTCCCTCACATCCTTTCATCTGTGGGGTGGTCAGCAAAAGACTTGCACTTACTTGCTACTACTAATGTTTTACTGGATGTGGAAGTCAAAGTAAAAATACAGTGAAAAGACGGCAAACCTAATTTTTAATGTTATAACAAAGTCAAGTCAAACAGTCATCCAGAAATCAGTCATGTGATCCTCACATTGCATATTTTGGAGGTCTTCCAAGACTGGCAATTTCAAACCACATGTACTTTGACATTTGTGAAGCTGAATATCTAATAATTCAAACTTGGGTACCTACTATATCCCTCCTAAAATTCCTAATTACATCTATATTGGACAATTCTACACCTCATGATTTAACTGGATGACTCATGATTTAGCCCTACCTTAGATTTACAATTAACTTTCATCATTTACCTTGTAACTGTAATATTTTTCTCTCACTTTAACTGAGCTTAATCTTCAGAATTTTAAAATCATTGGAATTAGAGATTAAAAAATGTTTTCAGTAAATGCAGCACATAATCTAAAATCAATGTCAGGGTGCAGAGAAGTCCCATATCAGCGTTGTTTGGCAATGCTGTGTTTTGTGTTGGTCCATGTTTACTTATACAGTCAGTGCTGTTTATCTCTTTTCCTTTCTACCCATCAACCAGGTGCTTGGCTGGATTCACTGGGCACCGATGTGAACAAGCTGTGCTTAAGAAAGTCTCAGACCCAAAACGTATGTGAACACAACTGCTTTCAATCCCACATGTCATTGCTGGTGTTTCACTCATGTTTTTTCCAAGAAATGGCAGAGGTATTCCTGTCTGTCTTCTATGTTTCCCTGGTAATAAGCTAGGCATCATTCTGATATGCTTTAACTATTTTTTTTTTATGAGCTGAAGTGGAGCCCTCTGCAGGGTCCAAAGGCTTAAGTACATTCTTCTCAGCAGGGAAATGAACTGAAATTTGCATGTACTACACATCTCATCACACCTCATCCATACTATTCAGAAAAGTAAACTGCCTCCATCTCCGGTTGCATTAAGTAGTGTGTCTTGTCTGGAGGTAAGACATCCTACCTACTGCTGTTTCCATTCAGCCTCACCCCATCCTCTCAGACACCAACACTTAGGAGAACACATATGTTCCCTACAGAAGAAGTTAACATAAGAACAGAAATGACGTACATGAAACCCAAAGGATCACTGGTTGGGCTAACAGAGCCATTACTGGGAGCCCTGAATTCTCTTTGATTGCAATGCATCTGGGCCTATGCTGCTATTTGGGTGGGGTCATAACACCCCTTATAGGATCATATTACAGATATACAGTCAACTAGAATTGCCAGCTGGTCAATGACTTGCCTATGTGGATCGAATGAATAGAAATATCTGGCTGCCAGACGGCAATTCTGAGAGGCTGGTACTCTACAGGCAAAGTCTAGGCTTGTCCTGTGTAACCGCGTATGTACATGCAAATTTCAGTCTGCTGCTAACTCAGACTCACAGACTATAGCCAGACATAGTGGTCTAGCTGGCCCTTTCTGCCAACACCAGTGATGACTGTCGTGGGTTTTGTGCAGTTCTTGCAGGAACTAACTCCCTCTCTCTTCTTTGCTGTTTCTTTTGTTTCCTATTCAGGTGTCCAAATGAATTTACCGGTGATCGCTGCCAAAACTATGTAATGGCCAGCTTTTACAGTATGTCTATTTCCATTTCTATCTCTGTTTGGATTGGAGCATGCAACAGTTCTTGTGCTGTGTACCTGTTATGTTATTTTCCTCCTTTAGATCTGTGATTTATGCAGCCCAAAACTTTTTGCATGTTGAAGTTTGTATTCTTTTGTGTGTTAAAGCTCCATGTGGTATTGTAAAAGTTAAATTAATATTATTTCCAGTTGAAATTAGCAAGTTTACACATTTATGTTTTTGAACTGGAAGATTAGGAAATTGTCAGTGTTACAATCTTTACTGTGTGTATGCTTAAATATATATGTATTTATACACAAACTGATTTCTATTTTTATTAGAATATAATCAAGCTAGTTGCCAGTAGAAGGATAGACAGAATAGGCAGATAAGCAAGTAGGCTGTCAGCACTCCAGCTGTATACTGTATTTCTTTGAGGGATCAATTAAGTTTTGCACATGAATGACAAATGTTTTTTGGACTGGACTATTTATTTTCATAAAAAAAAAAATCAGTGTTATGTAATGATGACACCTGATGAATGACACAAGGACAAACCGTGTCATATGAAGCACTTGAAACAGGCCTAACCAGTATTATCTACAAGTACCAGCTGCTTCAGGCTTGTAGTTCTCAATATGCAGCCTGTCTCCAACCTATGCCTTCTATCAGCGAGAAATAAAAAAGCAGTTTAGAACTGCAGATATAGCTGTTCTTTTCCTTTTTCTAATGTTTCCTTAAAGAGGCACAGGTTGGCATCTTTAAAATTAATCTGAAAATGACTAACCAGGACTGAGTTACAAGCTACATACATGTGAAAAATTAAAGGAAAAAAACAATATAAATTGATTGGAAAGCAATTGATGGTACCCCTTTCTCCCCTTCGGGGGCTCCCCTGTGTAGTGCACCTGTGTGGAAACATCTGCATTCTTAATGTTTCTCCACTCATTTATTCATTTTTTCCTTTAATTTGTCTCTAGTCAGTAGTTCCGATAGATATTGGTTAGCTGCAGTGTAAGATTTCAGAGCATTCGTTCTTTATTTGTTTTGTTTTGGGTTTTTTTTAGTGAATGAACTGTTTGAGTGGGGTGATTATAAAAATATTGAAAGATCTTGCTGTCCTGATCTCTTGACCTGTTTCTGCATCCTGTGTTGGTTCATTGTTGCATAGAAACCATGGGGGCCATGGGCTGTGTTGTTTTCTTCAGTAAAAAACAGTGAGAGTTTAAAGGCAGGTTATAATGAATAGTAAAGTAGTCTACTTCCCTTCAAGAAGATGTATGACAGGCTTCAAGCATACTGGCTTTGGGTTAAAGGCTCTAAGCTAGCTTAGACACCTAAGACCTACCCGTGGAAGTGACTGTCTGAGTAAGGGGTGCACAGGGTACACTGAACCTCAAGGCCATACCAGCCTATTATCAGAAGGGGCTCACAGAAGGATTCAAAATGCCGACTCAGAGAAAAAAGTGAAGGTTCAAAAAGTTCACTAGTCAACCTAGGTAACAAAAGAGTATAGGCAAAGGTACAAATACGCAAAAATCGTGGTCGAAAAAACAGGCTAAAGGTAGAAGATCAGGTAATCAAAACTAGGCATACAAGACAAAGAAACGCTGTACAAGACAAACTGGCGACAAACAAAGGGAGCACAGAGACTAAATACAGAGGGAAAAGGGGAGGGGAAACACAATCAGGCACAGGTTCAACACATTGAGGGAGGTAGGTAATCAGGGAGCAGGGATGACTCACAGGGGAAGGTGGAGACCTAAAAGACAAGACAGGATGTGAGACATGTGCATTTGGATTATGTTCAGGGACAGCCCCATGCTCACCAACCAAATCAGGCTCAAGATCATGAGAGGCTTAACTGAGTTGAATGAATATCTATCTTGCCGAGATAGTAAACAGGTCTGTCCAGAACCAGGAGACCAAGACCACACAGTGACCAAGGAGCCACCATTTTGTGTACTTAGCTGTCGCTGCTGAATTAAAGAAACATAATATACTCTTTTGGCTGTGGTGTATCTGACCTTAAAAACAATCTCTCTTCCTGTTTTAACTGGCCCCTTGTCAAGTGATGAAACTCCCTTAGACATGATATCACTGGTATCTTTGACTGAGTGAGTGAAAGGTGTCTGTGGTGAGATGAATTGAATTCACTGCTGCAACACTGGAATTCAATTGAATTCAATTCAAAGGGTCAAATTTGATGGAACGCCACGCCCACACTGTTTCATCAAAATTCATAATTTTGATAACTTTTACTCAGGAAGTCTATATGAACACACCAAATTTGAAGTCAATTGGATAAAATACATAGGAGGAGTTCGTTCAAATATGACCCCTTCTCAACCAGCCTGAAACACCACAAATTGTTCACACAAATTGTGATTTTCATTCTTAAATATCTTCGTGTTCATTTTAGCCCATTGCTCCAACAGTTTTGTAGGTCTTGCAATGTTCTAGAATTCGGCTGAGGTTTCATAATTCTGTTTCCAAAACTGTGGCGGGGCTGCCTCGAAGAAAAGTTCAAGGAGGCGCTATAGAGCAATTTTGCCCCGCCCCCTAATTCATTATGCAGCCAAAATTTGCGTCATATTTGTCTTAATAACCACAAGAAGTTTCAGACAGCTCTAAGAAAGTATATGAAAGCCCAACACTTTTGCCTAAAGTCAATGGAGTCTCAGATTTTTTTCGAAAAAATCTGCGTTGTTGACTTTGACGGGCCGCCATGGCCACGCCCTCTGATGAAAAGTTGAAATTCTTTCTCAAATGTCAACACCAAGGCCTTGACAACATCCACACCTAATTTGAGATGGATATACTCAAACACTTTGGAGAAGGCTATCGTCAAGTAAAATATGACACTTCCTGTCACCAACAGGTGGCGCTGTGAAAATCACCAAATGTTGTCATGGAAATGTGTTCTAGGCCAGACTGCCATTATATGTCAGAGGTTTGGGGAAGATTGGAGTATTTTTCACAAAATTATAGCACATCGAAATTTCATGAAAGCATGCCAAATTTCGTGGCCCCACCCCCTCCGACACAGTAAATCCAAAACTCACGATTTTGATAACTTTTCATTGTCGAGGCCTTAAGAACACACATGTCAAGTTTCAAACAGATAGGATGAAAGCCCTAGGAGGAGTTTGTTCAAATACAACCACTGGAAATGACCCCAAAAACACAAAAACGCCAACTTTGAAACAAAATGGACGCCATATGCTTTGCTGTAGCCCGGGGCACCAAGAGACTTTTTTGTAGGCCTGGGGGAGATGTATGTGGCTAACAAAAACCATGTCTCTACGCGAAATTGTGTCAATTGGAGAGGCTCCGTACAAGATTTTATAGGTGGCACTGTGGAGCCATCTTGATCCGAGTGCCCATGAGACTCTCAATCAGATGAAGTCCCTGGGAGGAGTTTGTTAAAACAGAACATAAGAAGCAACCACTTTTTTCTCATACAGTCAAATTTGACAAAATAGCCACACCCACACCGTTTCATCAAAATTCATAATTTTGATAACTTTTAATCTTCAGGTCTGTATGAACACACCTACCAAGTTTGAAGTGACTTGGATAAAATCCCTAGGAGGAGTTCGTTCACATTTACCACACACATTGTCAAAGGATCAAATTTGACACAGTGCCGCACCCACGCCGTTTCATCAAAATTCATAATTTTGATAATTTTGATAACTCATACTCAGGAAGTCTATATGAATGCACCTACCAAGGTTGAAGTCGATTGGATAAAATCCCTAGGAGGAGTTCGTTCAAATAGGACCCCTTCTCAACCAGCCCGAAACACCAAAAATGGTCATTTTCATTCTTAAACATCTCGCTTCCTGTTCATTTTAGCCCATCGCTCCAAGAGACTTTTTTGTAGGTCTTGCCATGTACTATAATTCGGCTGAGGTTTCATAACTCTGTGTCCAAAATTGTGGCGGGGCTGCCTCAAAGAAATGACACTTCTTTGACACATGTGAAACTTCCGGATTCTAAAAATTTCAGCATACTTTACTGCTTGAGTTTCTCGTTTCGTGAGTTTTCAAGCGCGTTTAGCCCCTGAAAAATGGCCCCAAAGAGGCACCGAGGAAAAAAAACAAAAAAAACAAAAACAAAGAACAATCCTAAGGATACAATAGGGCTTTCGCTGCCCAAACGTTGTTTGGCGCTCGGGCCCTAATAATAAAAAATAATAAATAATAAACATTCGAAATTCAATAGGGCCTCGCACCGCGTGCTCGGGCCCTAAAAAAGAAAAATCCTAAGGATACAATAGGGCCATCAATGCCCGAACATTGTTCGGCGCTCGGGCCCTAAAAAGAAAAATCCTAGGGATACAATAGGGCTTTCGCTGCCCGAATGTTGTTTGGCGCTTGGGCCCTAACAAGTTGTTATTGCTTTCTAAATTGGCCCACACAATATGAACTTTTTCTTATGAACTGTCATTACTATCATTAAGAGTTAGATTTAGGCACAAAAACAACTTGGTGATCATGGTGTGGGTTTAAAAACTAGTTGTTCATCATTCATCGTTAATTGCAACCAACAATAATTGTTTATTCATAGGAGATGGGCTATGAATAACAGTTTCTGGTGTCAAAGTCAGACACATTATGCATTTTCCCATTTACATGCACTTCCTTTCTAAGAGGTTCACAAGCTCTTTAACAATGTCATACAATCCTGCCCACAAGGTTGCTTGAAGCGTTGAGTTTTTTCTAGTGAGGAAAGTCTCAGTTCATAGCCAGTGGTCACTGCAAAACATCGTGGAGCAGCAGTGTGCTTTTTTTTTTTTAGATGGCCAGTGTGAAAACTCAACTCAGTGTGAAAACGCCAGTGTGACTCTTTCAGAAACGAGATAACAGCACCACTGTAATCCGTTATTTTCAATAGTTTGTGCCATGTCATGATGACTTTTTGCTGTATTAAGCAAAAGTGTGCAGCTCTGCATTGCGTACGAAAGTTTACTTTGCAAATTGTTTTAATCGCATTGTTATAATAAGTATAGTATATTATATTTAACCAATCAACCTACTGATAAATTGAGTAAATGAGACCTGAGTATGTGTTGGGAATGGTGCATGATCATCATAGCATGCTAAATTTCAAGTGATGACTGTTGAGTGTATCCCTGTCCCACTAGTGGTGCCTAACAGTTGGATACATAATGTATTATATTATCTTATGATCATTTTAGATATTACATTACAGGACAAAATTTGTTTGAAAAAAATAACCTGGTGTTGTGATAAGAATACTTTCACCAGTGTTTTAAAGGTACAGGAAACTAAACTTGTGTTAAAGGTTCAGTGTGTAAGATTTAGGACTAGTGGTGACGTTACAATTAACTGAATATCCCTCACCTGACCCCCTTCTAAACCTGTAGGAGGAATTACAGTGCCCACAAAATTTAAAGGCTCTAGGCTGCGGCAACATGGCAGTGCAATACGATAGACTCTGTAGAACAGGACCCGCTATCTCTGTAGATATTAAGAGCTAATTCTAAGTTAATGAAAACACAGCTATTATTATTTTCAGGTGATTGAACACAACGTGAAAAAATACTTATGAATATTATATTCCATGCAAATTGATCCCCCACTGGACACACTGAAACACACTGGACCTTTAAAGCACTTCTTGTTTTTTCACTTCCTGCAGACACTGGAGTTCAAAACAGTTTGTCGGTGTTTCACTAGACATACATAAAACAAATTTGAAATAGGGAACACTGCCCTCACCCAGATGTCTTCTTTGATGTGTGACAGTCATGAGTGTTGAGAGAATTGGGACAATTCCTGTCCCTACTTACACAATGCACAGTAAATTGGTAAATTAGGTTTTCGCCATAAAATATCAAAGGAGCTTATTCCAAGTGACAGGAAGAGACAATGTATTATTTGGGTGAAGCATCTGGATAAACTGGATAAAAAAACAAACTGAGGAGGCAATTAAATATGGGAAGTGGAGCTCTGTGTCACAGTATTGTAAAGCATAGCAGTGAGTGAGTGCTCTTTGCAAAGGAGAAATGAAATGACAGCAATATATTTGTTACCTACACATACACTTAGAATTAGAATATCTGGCAGAGTTGTGCAGTAATGCTTAACAACTTGTTGGTATCATTAAGTTCAATTCTCAGAATTGAACTTAATGAGTCAGTGTATGTCGGTTGATGGCTGTGTAGCACATCTGACTCCAGAGACCAGAGTTTGCATTCCTTCACAGATTAACGTCTGATATTGGATAAAACATATGTGATGTCAGTGATGAGCATACACAAACTTTCCATTGGGTTTCCTGTTATGTTAAACTGTAGTACTGGTAGTTGTGGTTGTCCACTGCTCATCTGGGTCAACATTTGTGTGTTGCCATAGAAACCAAATTTCTTCGCAGTAACACTTTCTATGAAGACCACATGCATAGCATGTTATGGAGCATTCATTGTGGATTATAATGCATCCATAATGCTTTATGACTACACTCATAAACTTTCTGAGGCACTATATTAACAGTCAGGTGTGTTTATAGGTGAGTATAGGTAGTCATAATGTGTCAACCTCTAGTTTATAACTAGTCAAGAGCATCCGTAAGTCATATTTACGTTTTATGGTTTATTCCAGAAAGCTTTACGTGTGTTAATGAGTGTGGTCATAAATCATAATGAATGCAATAAAATGTACTTTGAATATCCTTATGACGCACCATAGATGTGGTCGTCATTGAAAGTGTTACCATTTGGGTCAATTTGATTTGTTTCCTGTACCTTTAGGATATATTGTAGAATATATATATATATATATATATATAGTTTCTATAAGTTTCTGTGACTATGACTTTTGATAGTGTGTCCTTAATTCATTAAGCAAAATCTGACTACATATCTTCTACTTAAAAAATATTACCTCATCTGTAAAATCCAATTATCTTTTTTTTCATCCTTCTGCACTGACAGAACATCTTGGGATTGAATTTATGGGTATGGATTATTCCTTCCTTCTAGTTTGCAGCTGTAAGACTTTAAGCTTAAACCCTACATTAAAGCTAGTTTTCTCTTTCCAGATGAAGGGATCATACAGCCTTGACCATGAACACAAATGAAATATAACATTTGATACATATTTTAGTGATTAAACCCAAAACCTCATTAAACACTAACACGTCTACATTATTTATAACAAAGCACTGTGTGCATTTGCAAACTGTAGTTTTGTTATCTAATGTTACATGTGCCTCAACAGTCAATGCTGCAGATTTATTTGAGTAAACTATGAAGCCATAGAGGCTGTACATTTCTGATGCTGTATGTTTACATCCCTTCAGCTCTCCCCCCTGCACTTTCTGTTGCGACCAGTGTTCAGCATGAAATAACAGATTACCATCACTGTCTTAAATCCATCCATCTTCTGCCATCTACCTTCCTGTTTCCACCTCCACCAGATGTCTTTCCAACCGTTCCTTATCTTGCCTCTTCCTTAAACAGCACTGTAGTTTCTGCCTCTTTTCATCACACTGAGTGCAGGGTCAACTTGTTTCTGCTAAAATGACAAAATTCATTTTGGCTTAATGTGGCAAATTTAAATATATATATATATATATATATATATATATATATATATATATATATATATATATCTAAAACAACAGCATCAGGACAGTTGACTGGTTTAAATATACTGCATTCTACTTGTATCCAATTTCCAAAAAAAGCTTTGTTACGCTGGAAAACAGGAGTTCCAAAGGCCCAATGAGAATCAACATAAGGAAGGATTGAAATCTTATTACACCTTCTGATGTCCTAAAATTCATAAATACCAGAGCAAAGGCAAACATAACAACACTGACAACAGAAGACAATCTAGAAAAGTGAAAGAAAATAGAACAGGACAATGGATGTGACCCAGATCATACAATATCAAAATCTTTAACATTATATTGCTTTGAAATGAATATAATTGTTTTCTAGGCAGGCATCTAATATTTGTGTGTAAGATGATCCACCTCATTTAACTCCTGTTAACACCTGTTGAGAGGTGCAGCATCCCTGAAAAGACAATGTTTAAGGGTGATAAAAAGAAGCAGGAACCAGAGTGGAGAGCTGGATTTGGTATATTACATGTTAGAGCCATTTCTCTCTGATCGCTGACTGGAGCCCTGTCAATACAAGATTTATGAGCCCAACACCAAAATGTACATTTAAGCATTAGAAATATCTGATGTTAATATATTATTAATTGTGACCAATCTATGAAAAGAGAGAGACATGTATCTTTTACATTTCTGTACTGCCTGACATAAAGTATACACTAACACCTGCAATAAGCTAAAACAGGGCCATGTATTGTTTAGGCTCCCACACAAAAGTGAGTTGGAGCATGAATGTCATGGCTTCTGCCTTTGCACCCATCCACTCATTCCATGCAGCCCCTGAAAAAATGGAAGCCCAGCCCCCAAAGAGAGGCATTTGTTAGGCAGCGGTTTAACAACCTCTCACTAATGTTTACTAAGAAATGTCATGTCCAATTAACTCTCAAGCTACTGACGGCGCTGACCCGATGACATCGCTACAATCATAATGTGACAAGACTATTAAAATGCATTATGGGAAGAGTAGGCGAAAAGTCAGGATGTCTTGACCACTGCTACACCTTTGATCATTCTTTTTAAAACTCATTAGGATGCAAACGTTATGAAACTAAGTCACTGTCATAATTATCACATTTGGCTGCTATAAAAAGCTAATGAGGGCCAGCTCTGTGTCTCCCAGCTCAGATTTGATTTAGACCATATCAATAGTGCCAAATATGTTCTGATACAATGATTAATTTGGGCTGCTGGTTGCTGAAAATGTAAAAACCTCCATACAGAGCTTTTCTTTGTTTGGGTTTATGGCTGGAATGGTCTTTATGTATGAGTATGTGTCTGTCTGTGTGTTATGTAGATCTGAAGTTTTAAGAATGGACTGTCCCTCTTTTTCAGAAGCTGAGGAGCTGTATCAGAAACGTATTTTAACAATATCAGGAATCTGCATTGCACTCCTAGTCGTTGGAATCATGTGTGTGGTTGCCTACTGCAAAACAAAGTAATTCATGTCACATTTTTATGTTTACTTAAACTTAAATGTACACTCCATGATTTTTTATAGTGTCCAACAGTGCCCCAGTCTCTTCAACTGTGACTGTGCACATAGCAAAATCAAATCAAAATGCACATTAAAGAAAAGACAACAACAAAATATTGAAATAAATAAATATTGAGATTAATGAACCAGGGCATATAAGCATAAATGAAGTGTATTTTCTATAACCTAGGAGCCAAGAAAACAAAAGCACAAGCTAGAAACAAGGAGGAAACTCTGTTTTGATCCCCGAAAGGCTAGCACTTGGCTAGACTGTTGAGTCTTACTGGGAAGGGAAGTCTTCATTAGTAATTACACAACAGCATTTTGAAGTAATTGTACTAGAGATTCATGGCTTAAACATTGATAGACATTATGACAACTTTCACTATAGATGTGGTCTTCATAGTGTTACCAGCGTTACAAAAGGGAAGCTGAGAGCTGAACTGGAACTTTAACACTTTAACTTTACGTTTAACTGGGAATCTATAGAAGCCCTAAGCAGTCAAACATTCATACATTTCATTATCTACGTTTTCTCGTGATAAGGAGTTAATTTCATTTGTTTCCTTGAGATCTCAAGATACTAATGTCATTATCTTGAAATAACAAATGTTATTCTTAGATAACTTTCTTGAGATAATAAAACTTTGTTTTCTCAAGATAATGACCTAATTAATCTGAGATCTTGAGAAAACAAATTAAATTAACTCGTTATCACAAGAAAATGGAGGAAATAAAATATATGAATGCATGGCCACTTAGGGCTTCTATAGAAATCAAATAAGGTTTTGGGTATTTGTTTTTGTAAACCATATTTAAATAAGATGAACATGTTTTTGGGGAGGAAAGACAGACACTTCAGTTTTATTATACCTGTAATTAAAGACTGTGAGACATTCAAGCATTGCTGTCTGACAATTATGTTTTGATGTATTCAGTGAGAAGTAAGTGAACAGAGTACAGCAGAGAGTTTCCAGGCTCTCTCAAATACATAAAGCTGGACATCATTCACCAACCAAAAAAAAGTGCTGCAAGGAAGTTTGGGGATTTGTGGTGCTATTGGATGCTATAACATGACAGAGTGTAATTTGTACTGACCGCAATACAGAAAGAAATATTAATTACCATTACTACAGTCAAGCCAAAATAACATCAGATAAAATTGGGGTAAATGTATCTTTTTTGGTACATTTGGAATCTTCCCCTCTGTTGTTCTCTGATAAGTTGTCCAGTTATGATCTGGGCTGCTTCACAATTTAGTTTGTTTCTTCAATAACAGGAAGCAGAGGAAGAAGCTCCATGATCGTCTGAGGCAGAGCCTGAGGAATAAGAGAAACAACAATGCCAGTACTGGTATTGGCCCCAACCTGGCAAGCTCAGCCAGAGGACGACAGATTTCTAACTTGCCTCTTCAAGATTTGCAGCATATAAATGTATGCTGAACTCATTGGTATCAAATAAAAGGCATGAAAACCTGTTGAATCTGTACACTCAAATCAATTGTCAATGTCTCTTCTCTTTCTCTCTTTAAAGCTATGTAATGGGATGGTTATGCAGCATGCGACTGAGAAGGAGACAGAAACAACCTTCTCCACAAGTAAATATGCATTATCTGCGCATGAAGCCACTACATTCACCCACATCTCCAGCCAAAGGTAAGAAAGAACTTGAATTATATTTAGTTTGATAAGCATGGTTTGGTTTAATCAGTTAGGGCTTGGTCTAGCTCTGGGGAAGTGATATAGAGGATAGATAACTCAGATGGCATTAAACAATGACTACTAATTCATTGGCTGTTTTTGTGAGAACACTAGGAAGGAGCCACTCAGTCTTCTCAGCTACAAAACTAAATAAAGTAGTTCTACTTGTTCCTGTTGTGGTTTCTGTGTTATACTGATGCAGTGTTTGCTGCTGCCACAGAACACTGTTCAATACAGAGGTCTGCTGGACAGAACAGCTCAGAATAGCTCAAGGCCATAGAATGTGAATATCTGCTCATAGTTTTGCACGCTCTAATTATCAGATCATCTATAACTGGTCACTTGATTTGATTCATTATTTTAAAATGGCTCCTGAGCAGTAATAATAAACTTTATTTATATTCAAAGTAGCAAGGTCTATCACATTATACAATACTATACAATAAAGGTGCAAAGATAGCAAATTGACATTGGAGCATTAGAATGGCCATAAAAAGAAAAACAATGTATTGAGGCAATGTTTTACTACATGGAACACTCAAAATGCTCAAAAATGTGTCTACATGAGATACAACTCCTTTCACATTTGTGGTTAATTTATGCACAATAAATAAGTGTCACATTAGAAACAGATAAGCAGCACAACAGAGAAGCCTAGTGTTTAGCTGTTGGTTGTGTTTTTTCCCCCATGCGGTTGGTTTGTAAAACAAACAGCCTGTGATGGTGATGATACATTGGACACCAACCTCCTTGCAGTTCCTCTATCTTCCACTTGTGCTGTTTTTTTTAACATGACTCTGCTTCCTCTGACCTTGTGCAATGGTCAAATATGTAAAGGTTTGTTTAGAAGGAGTTAAAGGTGTCTTTGATTACAGCAGTGTTTCATAACATAATCAGCAGAAGAGATCAGAAATGAAACTCATATTCTGTTGTTATTTAGTATGTTGTTTGAGAGGTCAGGAGGTTTAACTTCTTCACCCTCTGTTGCAGTTCTTGTTCTCTATGTATATATTCTTTTTGTATATGAGCAATATTCTATTATTCTCCCTCTTAAGACGTGATTCAGACTAAATCCAGCCCTGCAGCAAAGACACAGGTTTTTCCAGTCATTTGGACTGGGGTTATATGTTTTGGCTGTGGCTGCCAAAAAAAAATTGTGCAGGACAGTTCAAACTTGACACTATGACACTATGGTGACACCTGGACTAACCCCTAGTCTCCATATAGGAAGTTTAACTTCCTCACATGCATGTACTTGGATTCACCCAGGTTAAAATGAGTCATATTCATAACTAAACAAATAATTCTTTTGTCTCATGTGGCTTGTATGTCGTTACAAAACAAAAAAAAAACAACTGCTGCTCATGGAGTCTCTGACAGAGCGACCTTTACAATTTTCCTGACAGAAAATAACCAAGACACAGGCACTTTCCCTGTATCTCACACAGCATTGTGAATGCCAGGGGTTAGTCTCCTATATGGAGACTAAACAAACAGCCTGTGATGGTGATGATACATTGGACACCAACCTCCTTGCAGTTCCTCTATCTTCCACTTGTGCTGTTTTTTTAACATGACTCTGCTTCCTCTGACCTTGTCTCCATATAGGAGCACTAGGACCGTGTGCTCCTATATGGAGACTAACCCCTAGTCTCCATATAGGAAGTTTAACTTCCTCTATGGAGACTAGGGGTTAGTCCTGGTGCCACCATAGTGTCATAGAAAGTTTTAACTGTCCTGCACACTCCAAAGGACCTCATTCTTCTCAGCAAGTGAAGGAGACTTTGACCTTTCTTGTATAGTACATTTGTGTTATCCGACCAGTCCAGTTTATTGTAATGGTGAACACCCAGGTATTTGTATGCTCCCTCCATCTCGATATCCAACCCCTGCATGTTTACTGGTGTGGACTGAGGTATGTTCCTCCTGAAGTCAGTCACCATCTCCTCAATATTACTGATGTTGATGTGAAGGTGGTTGAGAGTGCACCAGTCGACAAAGTCTGTGATGACCCCCTCCTGCTCGTATCCTTCTGGTACATGTCCAGCGATGCTTGTGTCATCAGAGAATTTCTATTGGTGACAGCAGTCAGTGTTGTGTCTGAAGTCTGATGTGCACAGGCTGAAGAGAAAAGGGGAGAGCACCATACACTGTCATGCAAACTCACATACTGTGGTTTGTTGATGAGGTAGTTGGCTATCAATGCCAGCCCCTTATAACTTCCCCCTAAGCAGTGATGCCAAAAAATATGTTTTTCACAGTGTTCAGTATTTTCCAGGTGTGAGAGGGATCTGTGTATTAGGTGGATGACAACATCATCAATGCCTGGTTGGTAGGTGAATTGTAGAGAGTCCAGATTTGGGCTCACCAGAGCTTTGAGGTGGTTGACAACGACTCCCTCCATGGTCTTCATCCATTGAAAAGTCAAAGCGACAGGTTTGAAATGGTCTTTAGTACTGGAACCATACATGAGGTTTTCCACAGGACCGGAACTCCACTCAGACTGAGGCTCAGGTTGAAATTAACCCCAGAGAGCTAATTTGCACAGTCCTTTTGCATTCAGGACCTTTGCCATCCAATGCCATCAATACCATAATATTCATGTTTTCATTAGTGTATAATCACCTGAAAATAAGAGTAAATAATACTGTAAGAATATTTTCATGATTCTTACAGGGAAGCAGGTTATCTTCTACGGAGTCTGCCATGTTGAACCATACAGTAGCCCAGAACGGACAAACCAGACACTGGCTTTAAAGACAGCCTTCTGTGTTTTTCATGAGCTTCACAGCCATCATAGTTTCTACCTACACGCTTGGGAAGGGAAAATTAAAGGTGTTGTCTGTTGTTCTTGATAGCCCTTACAATAGAGGCATATTGGCCTGAAAACAGTGCGATAGTTTGATCAGAGATATTGTGATTGAGCCAGGTCTCTGTAAAGATGTTGACAGTCTCTAATTTCCCACAAATTTCCCACAAATTAGTCTGAGACTTATTTCCTCATTTTATTATCCTGTGACCCGACATTAGACAGGAGTAGACTGGGTACTGGAATTGCAATTGGGAACTGAAAATGGCTTTGATCCTATCATTTTTCCATCGTTGAGTGTATTTCTGTCATAATACTGTATGTGCTTCAGCAACAAATGCCAAAATCATAAATTAAAACAAAAATAGGAAATATAAGTGAAGTTGAATAATAGAAATATTGATTAACATGAAAACTCCAACATTCTTTATTCCACCAAAGCACACAGTTTACAAAGAGGTACTGTACCAGTAATCAGTCAGTCTTTGCTATGCCTCCTGTGCACCAAGTCATCCTTAACTGTAAAAAACAGAAAAACATTATTACTATGGTGTTTCAACCATTGATGAAGTCATCAAGAAAGGGATAAAACATTTGAGCAGGTTGGATGATTGGATTGGATGAACAAACTGTATGCTAGCAGATTAAAGAGCAGTTTTGTTTACTGTATAAATTATTAAAAATTTCTTTATGTCATGGTCCAGAGGCCTGTCTCAAACCTGTCTCCATTTAAACGACCCCCTCCCTGTCTCTGCAGCTGGAGTAATGACTGGAGCAACAGTGTTCTGTCTGATACCGAGTCTGTCTCGGTGATGTCATTGACGGAGAATAGCCAACGTGCCACACAGGGCGGCCGGGGTCGTCTGAATGCCACTGGTGGTACCAGAGACTTAAGTGCTCATTCAAAGAAGTGCCGAGACACACCCAACTTCGACAGGGACTTGCCTTGAAGTACAAGGTAATTGACTGATTAATTTTAACAAACAAAAACCAAGAAGAAACTGAAACTGATAACAAGAAAACAAAGTCCTTAGAAGACATACAGTATATAAGCAATGAAAATGTATATACATACTGTATATGTATGTATATAAAATATATATTCTAAGCCAGTGGTCTACATCAAATATTAAAGCTGTTCCCATTCATTCTGCCAGTCTTCTAGTGGTCTGTGGGTAGAAGCGCTTCCTGAGTCTCTCAAGGCTCCTTCCTGATGTTAGCACAAGAAAAGTTCATTATCTGGATGGTTGGTATTCTTAAAGAATCTCCTAGTCTTAGTTTTGCAGATATATACTTTAGGCAGGCAGAGCAGCACCTATTGTTCAGCAGAACAGAACCACTCTGCAGGATCTCGTGTTTGGTGCTGTTTCCATACCAGACAGTGATGTGTCGCATCGGGATGCTGTCAATGGTGCTGGAGTAAAAATTCCCCAGGATTTGTGGAGATACCCAGAATTTCCTCAAGCGTCTGAGGTGAAACTGCCTCTGTCTTGCCTTTCCCACCACAGAATCAGTATGCAGCGCCTGGGTCACATCCTCTGTGATGTGGACGCTCAGATACTTCCCCATTGCTATCATCCCTGCTATCATCTCCTTAGTCTTGCTAATGTTCAGGGGGAGGCTGTTGTCTTGACACCAGCGGGTCAGGTTCTCCACTTTCTTCAGATAAGCCTTATCATTGTTTTCAGTGATCAGTAGTACCACAGCAAACTTGAAAATGGTGTTGGAGTCAAAAGTGGCTACACAGTCGTGTGTGTCTAGGTTCCAAACATGCAGCTGTGGCTCAGCGGTAGAGCCCACTAATCAGATGATCGGCGGTTTGATCCCTGGTTCCTCCAGTCTGCATGTCGAAGTGTCCTTGGGCAAGATACTGAACCCCAAATTGCGCCATTGGTGTGTGAATGGTAGACTAGAAAGGCACTCTATAAGTACAGTCCATTTACCTTTGCCTCTGTTGATCAGTTGGGATAGTAAGTACGTAGTACCAGTAGTTGGTCCAGTATGCTGGGTAGTGAGGAGCAGATGAAATCCCTGACCAGCCATTCGGTTTTTTTTTTTTGTTTGTTTTGTTTTGCTTTTTTTTGACACCAGTGCTTGTTGGTCATCACAAAGTTTGAGGACCAACCCAGTGATACTATCTGGACCTTCCTGGCATTCACAATGCTGTGTGAGATACAGGGAAAGTGCCTGTGTCTTGGTTATTTTCTGTCAGGAAAATTGTAAAGGTCGCTCTGTCAAAGACTCCATGAGCAGCAGTTGTTTTTTTTTTTTTTGTAATGACATACAAGCCACATGAGACACATGAATTATTTGTTTAGTTATGAATATGACTCATTTTAACCTGGGTGAATCCAAGTACGTGTATGTGAAGCTGACTTATTGTGTGCTCTGCTTTATGAGGGGTGGCTGTGGCTCGGAGGTAGGGTCATTCCCAATCAGAAGTTCGGCGGTTCGATCCCCGGTTTCATCCCCTCCAGTCTGCATGTCCTTAGGCAAGATACTGAACCCCAAATTGTTCCCTAAGGCTGTGCCATCGGTGTGTGAATGTGTGTGAAAGGTTAGCTCCCGAACTAATGAGCAGCTGCCACCTTGCATGGCAGCCACCACCAAGTATTTGACTGATTTTGGTGAAACTGGATCATATTTTATGGAGAAAATGTTTTCTGGTTTTCCCTCTGATGTCCTCCGGCTGCTCTACTTCAACTCTGTGATTTACAGAGTTTCCTGATGGACAGTAAAGTAAACTGCTGACAACTATAGCTGCTGTTAGGTCATTTTAGCTTAGTCTGTTAACTGGGCTGCCCAGACTGTGAGCTCAGAGCACCAGGGGAGTGTTAGCGTTTGTACCACAGGTGATTTGGACCCCGGGAAGAAGAAGAGGAAGTTTTGAGGCCCAGAGGTTGGGGGAATGTTAACCAGAGCTGGGCAATTGTGCAATGTAACCAGATTGCTGCCGGACAAGAGTAAATCTGGGACTTACTTTTAGTGTTTGGTGAGAGCTTGGTGAAATAAAAGGCTGAAAGACAGATGCTGAGCTGGGCTGACTGCTGTTGGACTAGTCAGTAATATTAGCTGGCTGCTACGTCTTGTGTTGTTGACGTCGTTGATGTTTAGCTGTTAGCAAAGTTGTCGACTCACTAGTTTCTGATCATAAGTAATGTAATCAGAACAAATACTCAAGTACAGCTGTCCATATTTACCACAGTGGGATTACATTACATTGCAAACAAAATTAACTGCACCAAAACCATCTTGGTTGGTCTTTCCACTGTTCCAGAAAATAAATGTACATGTTCAGGCTATGCAGTTGTTCCTTTCTTCCTCTCTCTGACATTACAGGCTTTATGCTACTGGGTTAGCTTGCTGAATGACTCCGTCTCAGAGGCAGACCATTGAATTGGGCGTTTGGATCACCCCTCAAAAAACATTTGGTGGGATGATTGCTCGAATCATTAGTGTGGGGGCCCAGAAGTCTCAGAAGTCAAATCTTTATTATTAGTGTGGGGGCCCAGAAGGCGCCCACACTATTGTTATTCAAATCTTTATTATTATTATTATTATTATTATTATTATTATTATTATCATTATTATTATTTTTATTATTATTATTATTTTTCCGCACATTTCATCGGTACCCTGAAAGTCCCACAAATTTTGTCCTACAAAAATAAAACCCATATCACTAAATTCAGCTCGTTTAGGACATTCCGGCATCTATACAACTTTTTTCTACTATTAATATTCATAATTTTTTTTTAACTATTTCCACAAATTTTTTACCACTTGAAATGCATTGTACAAACTTCAAATCTTTCTACAAACCTTCTACAAACATTCTACATTTTAAACTACTTCTACTACTACTACAGACTTCATTCGAAAAATAAAAAAAAGAAAAATAATAATAATAGAATAAGAAAAATAAATTTGTAAACTGTGATTAAGTCCGCAAATGTCAAGCTACAGACATGATTTACCACTCAAAACGTAGAAAAATTTGTTGGCGTCGCATAGATAACATTGATGAAGCTGTCAGATGTATACTTTTGGCGTCAGACACAAAGATTCAGCAGCAACACCCATCTCGTGACCAATATACTCCCATGTTAATTTGACAGGAGAAATTTCCAGAAGCAGCAGGGAGCGACTGCTCTTTACCTGACGACCCCGGCCAGAGTTTTTAACATTTAGCTCTCAAACTTGGCAAAGCACTGGTCGACAAGAAGCCCCCGCTCAAGGTTATATCGGCTTCTGGATACGACACACCGTTTGGTATTTTATGCCACCTCTTCGAGGGGCTTCATTCAGAGATCTTATGTATGTGTCAGTGGCAGAGACAGTGCATGTGCACAGCTGCGACTAATTACTCTGACCTGCAGCTGACCCTGGTTGCTTGGCAACCTCAAGCCTGCCTTTGACTAACTTTGTTGAAGTCTCTGTATGATATCAATGACTATCAAGACTACATTTTCAATGTCGGCCATTTTATCCTTCTCTCTCGCAAATAGAGACATAGACAGACACACACACCACACACAGAGAGACGATAAGACAAACACACATACACACACACATACACACACACACACACACACACATACACACACACACACACACACACACACACACACAAGCACACACACTCCTAACTACTTCCACAAATTTTGTACTACAGAAATAAAAAATTATATCACTAGATTCAGCTCATTTAGGACATTACTACTACACTACCCTTCTACAAACTAACCTTCTACAAACCTTTTACAAACCTTCTACACTTTAAACTACTTCTCCTTCTACTACAGACTTCATTCAAACTACAAATTTCACCAAGATCTTGTACTATTAAACTTGTCTTCAACTTTTTTTTTAGATTCAGCTCATTTAGGATTTAGGACTATTATTTTACTATTAATATTTTACAAATTATTATACTATTCTACTTTTTTCATCTAACTTCACACTTTCTTATACTATTATAATATTTTGTACAATTCTACCTTTTCATACAAATTTCTACAGAATTACACAACATTGTACCACTTCATACTATTCAACTCATACACACACACATACCTAACTATTTTTTTTTTTTTACAATTCTACCTTTTCATACAAATTTCTTCAGTATTACACAGCATTGTACCACTTCATACTGTTCTGCTCTTTTCAGTTCATTTCACATTTAGATATGCATTGTTTGGCCTTTTCAAGCTTTATTGTATAGAGACGGCTAAAGAGTGATAGGAATGTGGGGTGAGGGAGGTAGGGGAACGCCATGCAACGACGGGCAGCAGAGGCCCCCACACCGATATTTCCACAGGAAATGCAGTTTTCTAGTTATGAATGTATTTCAGTTTTCTAATTTCGATGTTCTGACATGAAACAGAAAGCTGTTGTATCTTCAGTGTGTATTGCATTGTGTATTGCTCTGTCTATAGCATCTGTATTTCACCCCTTCTCTTGTCATTCGTCTTACCTTGCTTGCACAAACATATCACCTTTTCCTTCTATTAACGAGGCAATGATCTTCACACACTTGCAGGTTGGTATCTGCTACAACAACTCCGACCCAGCTGTCTCCGGTGTCCCGGACCTCTCTAGCAACTCCAGGGTCTCCTCTATCAGACATGTCAGCTCCCTTGTCAAGCCAAGCCATCTCTGTTCCATCAGTGGCTTTAAGTCCCTCTGGTGAGGAGGAGTGCCCCCTGCTGTTGTCGAACACACATCAGCCAAACAAGTCTTTGAGCCGAAATGAACAGAAGAGGAACTCTGCCCACGTTAACCATGGCCACGAGGCCCATAGCTTACCACCTAGCCCATTGTTTACCATGGAGAATGGTAACTACCAAATCATAGGTCATTGTGAAACCACAGCTTCCAGCCATATGTTCTCAGCTTCACCTGAAAAGCTATGTAATACAAACAACAACATTGACTGCAGCACCAAAAGAGCCACCAATGCCCATTTGCTGCATAATGTAGAGTCTGGTGGTGTTGACATGCTGGTGAGCAAAACAGAAGAGCCTCAGGGGGAACACATGCCCTGCATCACTACAGATAGCACTACAGCCTTGTTGTTTAGGGCTATGTATAGCCGCAGGACTAACCCAGCATCACCAAATGATGACCTGGAAGCCAAGTTATCCAGTTCTGCCACCAAACAAGATCCAGTCGCTGTGTAAAGAAAAAAAGAAATAGCTGAAAAATAGCTGAGAATCCTTTTATGTTGAGGGGGGCAGGAATAGTCACTATTAAACCATTATTTTCTAGAAATTATTTGCTGTGTAAATGAAATGAAACTTTTATTTTAGTGATGTAGTAAATAAAGAGTTTTATAAAAGTGTACAAATGTGTTCATGTCTTGTAGGTAAAGTGCCATACACTAGTATGTAGCAATGGTTCACAGTATGTTTCAGTACAGAAAAATATCAATGGTGCCTTTCTGTTTGTATGCTTAAGGAACCTGCAACATTGCATACTGGGCCTTGTATTCACCATCTTAATATTCCAGTTATCAATCAAAAATAACTTGCTAGCTGCTTTTATGTCCTGCAGTTGGAAGTGCCCACTGACATGACAGTTTGATAATAAAATTGTGTTCAAGGTGCATGCTATGTCCGTAAATGCTGTGATGGAATAATCAGCAGTTAGTGGTCAACTCTTCAGCCACTTAAACTCACTGAGAGATTATTTGCTGTCCTTTGTAAAAATTATCGAATTATTGGCCTGTCTCACTGAGATTTGTTTCTGAAATACAACACTGAACACTTGGACTGAATTCATTATCTCATTAGCTGCATTTAATGAGCAGAGGAGAAAAGGTTAGAGACCATGTTTTTATCTGTCACTGTCTAAATCCAGAATCCTGCTGGTGAATGAATATTGTAACTCTTAGATAAAGGTGCAATCAGTAAAGTCTTGCTTTTTGGCATTACTATTTATCACCATTTGCTAATTACAATGTATATTCTTAACATAACCCTGTAGATTAATGAAGTAAAGTTTTCATTAGGAGTAGATCTACATAATTCAAGTTAGCTTTATGTTAACAGGATGTAGTATTGCCTTGAATGGGCCTAAATATCCTGAGTATGTCTCAGGAGTCTCAGTCTGAGTTCTACATTTCCTGTAATGCTCAAAAGTATCACTTGTAATCAAAGGTTAATTTCTTTTATGTTGGCAGGTATCCACCTCCTCCCTGAGTACAAACTGACTCAGTTAAGGTGGAGCCACCAAAAACATAAATATTAGCATGAAGACCAGCACTTCTCTATATCTTCAAGAGAACACTCGATCAACAGAATATTACTGATTGCATCTTTAAATGAAGAATATCCACAAAATGTGTACAGAATGGAAGACTGAATATATGCCTAATCTTGTCCTTCATGAAGACATCCATGTGCTCCTGAATAATTTATTTTGGGAATTAAAGAAATTGTTAAATATATACATGATGGTTAACTGTTTAAATTTGTTTAGTCATACATCTGCTATGAGGTTTGTTTTTTTGTTTTTTTTAAGTTTGCTTTTTTGCAACAAGCTCATGCAGACTCACTTTGTGTGATTTTTAAAAACAAGTTTGGTTTGTTCATGTCTGCAAACATGAGCATATTTATTAAAGACTGTCACTACTAGAATAACCAGATTTATGAATAGAAATCATCAATCAACAGAGCTGACAGACAGAGCTGTCAGCAAGCAAATGAGTAAGTATGATGCTGCCCCATAAATAGTGCTTTAATGGTGGCAATACTGTATTTTATATTTACATTGAGATTATTTATTTAGTAATTGTTAATTACAAGCATCAATTGCTGTTCTATAATATATACATTTATATTTTAAAAAACATGATTTAAAAGATGTAAAATATACATAACCATTTGTTCCACATGGTTATTAGGATGAATAAGTATTTGCATATTTTGTCACTTGTATGCTTAAAATAACTCACAATGCATTGCTTTTAGGTCTAGGAGTGTCTTCAAATGATGTAAATACACCATGAAAACCTTCACCGTTGTTGTTTCTTATTAAATATTAAATCAGATCTGAGTTTTGTGTTTCACAGTGTCAAAATATTTCTGTTTTCACTTTCAGCTCTTCTGCGTTACCACTGAAAAATACTATGAAAATCTGAATGAAATGAAAAATCTTGTACAGTTGTAATGATAAAGACACTTTGTGACCTGTATTAGTATTATCAGTAGCATTATCAGAAACAATAATAATGTCACTTCAAAGAAATATGAATACTAATACAAATTTGACATTTCAAATTACAAACACAAGGTAAGTGCAATGTAATCTAGATGAACTGCTGGATGTGTGAACACAGTTTTGCTTTTATTGAGGTACCACATGTATTTATTTATTTTTGTCAGAAAGTTTGATAACTTTGTCGAACAACTAAATATGAGGAAAGATGACACAAAGAATCAAGTTAACTTTATTTTCATTTCACTTCTTTATTATATTTATTAGATGCTATGTGCTATGTGCAATGTGTCAATTTTTGAAGGAACAACACATTACCAAAAACTATTTTAGGCTCTGATGAACGTGGATCATTTGCGGGCAAACAGGTCACACCATAATGTAGATGAAGTATACACTGTCATAGTATACAGTGGGTTGATCAGGCTTAATAAGCTTATTGTGTATGCTAATTTACTGACTAACTCTGGAAAGACCCTGAGGCATGATGGGAAGTGAATGGCCTCAACAAAGAGCTGAGATTATTGAGATTTTTGAGATTATCTTTGGACAATAAACGCCACTTTAGTACAAAATCCTGATTTTCTCTCTAATCATAATATTTGGTGCTCCACTGTAGATATTAGTTTGATGATGTGTAACATTTCATCTGTTAACTATTGAAGTGAAGTTATAGAAAATGTTCAAATATAACGATCATTAGAGTCTATGTAAAGAGAGCTGTTGTGTTGTTGTTCAATTTGTTGACGATTTCTTTGGATAAATATTCTATGAAGGCTTTATTGATCCTATAAACATGATTCTTGGATTCTCTCATCGATCAGGACTCGCGACCGGACTGACCACGTGGTCTGCAAACATCTAACAGGATGTACATGCTTCTACAACTTCCTGTTTATATTTGGAGGCTAACTCTTTTGTCAAAGGGTCTCGTGCGCACTTTGGACGAGCCGAGGAGGCAACTTTCTTTTCTGTGTTTCGTGTCTCCGGTACCGGGACGGCTCAGGGAAAGGCGGATGTATTTTGAGAAATGAGATGTACCCCGTGTTGCACACATGCCTCAAACAAACTTGCTAAATGTTTCTCCCTGCGGTCAGTTGACAGACATAAAGATGAACCAATAGCCTTAGTTAAGTCACGCCCTCACCCTAAACAATGGATTGGATTATTAACTTCCGGTACGCCGCATTCGGGGTCGTCGTAATTCTGACATTCAAACTTTTAAATATCGTTCACGTCAACACAGCACACAGCACATCTTTTCATTATATGCCCTCTGTCCTTCCCACACGGTGAGCTGTCATCTTGACCCGTGTTGATGAGTGTACGCTCACAAGTCGAATCGGAACTTCCCGTTTCAGTCATCCGCTCACGGAACCTGAACGCAACAGAGACGACACAAACAGCAGTTCCCGGTGGAGGAGGAGAAGAGAGGAGGAGGAAGAGAAGAGAGGAGTCCTCAGTATACTGCTTTCTTTCCTTCTCTTCTATCTTCATGTGAGGCTGGAGTCACTGAGGTGGAGATGTGGGTGTAGCTCATCGCTCTTATGGCTGTAGCAGCTCGTCGGGATGTTTTCAATCAACATGGAAACAAAAAGAGTGGAGATCCCTTCCGGAGTGCTGGACGACCTCTGCAGGTAACCGGCCTCATCCCAGTCTTCTGTTTGTCATCGGGGTTTTTAAATGCAGTCATACAACTGTGACGTGTTTGTAGTTGTTTGTAGTTCTTGGTAAACGTTCATGTTTGTTTGGAGTTAGCTGACGTTGAACCGTGCTTCTATGACGCAGTCACGCTAAGCGCACTTAAGACAGCGTGAAATGTCCAACCATGAACTATACCTGTGTCTCCTCACTCTTTATACACATACCAGCTCAGAGTATGTTCAGGAGCATATCACATTAACTTTTTTTTTTATTGACTGTTGAACGGAATGAGTTGATCAGTTGAAAGAAAAGTGACATTCACTGCTCTTTCCTGTAGTTCAGCAGTGTAGCAGCACACCAGCATGGATTTAATGTGACTATGGAGCAGGATGATATCCAAACTAAATATTACAGAAATGTAAAAATTGTACAGAAATGTAAAAAAAAAAAAAAAAAAAACACTGGAGAGCTCATATACCACAGTTTGAGAACCAGGAGCTATATGGCTGGATGAAGGGAATAACCAACCATCTCTGGTATTGTGTTAGCACATTTGAAGGAAACATGGCCAGGCTAGGAGAAGTGGACCTCCATCCTTTGCCACATCACTGGACATGTGGTGAGACAATGACAAGGTGTGAGCATCCCCCATATAGCCCTGAAGAAGAGTGCACGTGGCTCTGGCTCCAGCCAAACCAAAAGATAAAAAGTCCTTGATAAGATGCTTCTACAAAAACAAGGGGAAAAAAACTATACAAGGCGTCCATACAGGGCAACTAGACAGCCTTCACCCTCAGTACGTTATGCTGCTAGAAGGAAGAAGTTCCTGAGAGAGAGTTTTGAAACTTGTCTCTGTGCATGGGACCTTAACTCAGAGAGACAGCAACTACAAAGGAGGGCCAGAAGCCAGACACACACACTAGTACTCTAAAGGTGCTCAACAGCAGAGGTGTCAAGTTACGAAGTACAAATACTTCGTTACCTTACCTAAGTAGAATTTTTGGGTATCTATACTTCACTGGAGTAATTATTTTTCAGCCGACTTTTTACTTCTACTCCTTACATTTTCACGCAGTTATCTGTACTTTCTATTCCTTACATTTTTAATACAGATCAATGTAGATCAGAGGAGAACAAAAAAGTGTTGGCTGATGGCTGATTTTTATTAGCAGATTGTCACACTCTACAGCCAATGGTATCGTTTACGTGTCTCAATTCAGGGGCTGTATCCTTCGAAGCACGCAGCCTTCGAAGGCGACTCCTTCTGAGGGTCCTATTAAAACAACAACAACAACAAAAAACAACAACAATATTCACATTTAAATGTGAATTCCTCGCCACTTGGTACCGCTTGAGATACTTGAGAAAAAAAGGGGAAAGAAGGACGCATGTGAAGGCTGCATTTGAAGGAACCTTCTAATTGGGACAGCCTTCGCGCAGCGTTGTGACGTAATCGGCCTTCAAATGTGTCCTTCGAAAGATGCAGCCCCTGAATTGAGACACAGCACCAGTCTCCACCCACCACGCCCTACAGGTGATGACAACACAAAGCTCAGGTGAAGCTCCGACATTTCCTGCTTCACGGAGAAGAATGGCTGGGCAAGGCTCAGACCTAGACATGCTCGTTCCTCTGCTGTTGGCGGCAGTGACTGACACAAGTCGCTATATTGGCCCAGCCTGAGAGGACCGAAGAACGGAGGATTACGTTTACTTTTACCGGAGTCGTCCCCACACTGTCGACTAGACCTGAACGTGTGTATGCGCGAGTCGTTTGCTTCACGGACAAATACAATGAACACAGAACAACACAGGACGGCAAGAGACCTCACACGAAAGAGGAGTAATACCAACTACAGAGGATGGAAATGTAAGTGTGCTTTGTGTTTCTTTATATTACCACAAGCTAACGCTAACAGCTAGCTAGCGTTATGTTCAGCACACACAGCTGCATGTTGACAGGCAGCACCGCCGCCCCATTATCTGTTTTAATCTCTGTAAACTGAGCAGGAACAAAAAGTATTTATCTTACAGGCAGACATTCAACTTATAAACTACTGGCGTTACATTGGTGTGGATCAAGTAGCAAGCAAGTAATGTCTGTACCAAACGGCTAGTTAGCGTTAGCTCATGCTAATCAGCGCTAAGTGTCTCGTATCAGGATTCAAGAATCTTTAATTATCCCGACAGAAACTGCTGTGCAACAGTTGCGATACAAAGTGGTGAAGTAATACGAGAGAGATAAAATAGCTAGACTAACAAAATAAATAACTAACTAACTAAATGCACAAAATGACAGTTAATACGTAGGTATGTACAATATACAACTATATGAACTGTACGATTTGGCATAAATTGGAATAAAATAAGTACAAATAGTAAAATAAGTACAAACTAAATAAAGTGAAATTGTGAAAAGCTGTACTTGGTTGTGATATACACTAACATGACGCCTGTAGTTTTTTAGTTGGATGTCACTTTTTGTTCCTGCTCAGTTTACAGAGATAAATAGATATCTCTGTAAACAGTTTTTACAGCACAGTCTGAAGCTAGATCCAGTCTTAGGGAGCTGGGTACATAAACTAAACAAAGATGCAGTGCAATAAAGACAGCATCAGTTCAGTCCATGAGCTCCTCCTGGATGTTGTCCAGTTTTAGTGACATGTCAGGCTGCCTGTTCATGCAGACTTCTGGACTGAAACAATTAACAAATAGTAACTTTCAGAATCACTTTATTGGCAAGGTGTGTGTACACACAAGGAACATGACTCTGTTTACATGTTTCTCTCAATGTATGTATGGACAGTTTGTGTGTGTGTGTGTGTGTGTACACACACCTGGCAAATAAAGGTGATTATGATACTTAATGAATGAGTACAATGTATATTTATATTTGTGCTCTCAATCATATTTCTGTTATTTTTTTCTTCTCTAGACTCTACCTGGCAGCCCTCCACTTCAATGAAAGTGTTGGGCGTCCCTAAGCTACATCAGCTGGTGAGCTGCTGTTCAGATTGAACTTCTCAACAACCGCAACAGCTAAGACAGTGAAAGTAGAACCAACCATCGGTAAGTTTTACAACCTTTTATTTAAAATGGCAATAAGTCAAAGAATGTGCAAACATCTATTATACAAGTGAAAAATAAATAACATAAAACGTGGCTCTTAACTTATGTAAATTGGATAATTAAGTATATTCATTTTTTCTCTCCTATATTATCTTATAGGTTATGTTGGACCTCATCTTTGAGAAGGTTTTCCTAGACTCTGGCCCATATGTGGATGGGGTGCTGAAGATCCCCATCCCTGAGGATCTCCCAGTCCAGTTTGCAAGACTAGAGAAGCAAGATGCCAGTTGTAACCGCTATATGTTGAGGTTCAATCAAGGACCGGTCTGACCCCATGTAGCTTCCTTGACTGTCTGGGTCGTCTCAGTCGCACCACACAGCTGAGCAGTACCACCCTGATTCTATGGCAGAGAAATCCCCAACACCAGCTTACAGAGCTCCTGTAGGCCTAGTATCTGTAACAGCTGAAACAATGTACATAATGGTTAGTCTAAACTACACAGTGACATGCTTGTGTCCATTTTTTCTTCTCAAATTCTGTGAAACCTAAGTGCTGACCAAAACTTTTTCAGACTGCTGTTCTAGGTAGTATATTGAACAAGTTTGTTTTCAAAAGTTGTGTGATGTTTGAAAGAATCATGACAATAAAGGTTAAATCTATCTGAACTGTTTGTGTGCTTTCAGTGTTTGATATGTAACATAACAAGTAACAAACATGACAGATTAACAGTAAGCAATGTAAGACAGAGAGGACAGTGTTTTATTGTACTTTAATCCTTACTCATTTATATTACAATAGTAACATAAAATAACATACTGCTCTATTCCTCTCAAACATAAAGACCCATAGTCTGCTCTGTAGATATTAAATGTGTTCTGCAGGGAGTACACATTTAAACATACAGGTTCAAGGCCAGGCTGGTCCACCATGCAAGTTGACTGAATTGGAACCTGCTGTAGTCTTCTTGTTACCTAGTAAATTAGAAACGGTAAGTCACATTACATTATAGAAATTATGACTACGTAATGACATACCTGTGGTATCTCCTTGTAGCAGATATTCTCTGGCTCTGCAGGCATTGTGGCACAATTTCCAGAAGTACACCTGTAATAGGAAAGAAATTCAATGTGACAACATTGCAGATGTACTTTATTTAAATATTTTATTAAGTACAACAGGTTAGAAGATGCAACAATTCTCAAAGTTTTTCATTGCAAAAAGTACACATCTATGCTTCAATATCTGATAAACATACTAGTTATGAGGTTCCAGAAAGACCTACAGTGCCTGCTCTGCCAAAGTTAGCTCCAGACCTAAATGTAGGTAAAAAAGTAACGTGACTAATAGAGTTCAGACTAAAGCATGACGCTAGCCATTAGCCGAAACACACAAAGAGATATAAAAAGACGTTACATAAACTTACCATTCAGAAACGTCCTGTTCTCTCCTCGGTTCTCTTACTTCTTCTTGGGCCTCTTCATTTTCCGGGTCAGACTCTGGCTCAAACATATAAGGTTGCAGCGGCATGTGTTCACCGGCAGCCATGTCCAGTGCTCGTGCTCAACCGTTGTCACGGCAACCTGATGCCAAACTCAGGTCGGCATGCTAGGCAGAAGAGGGGGCGGAGTGAGCAGCAGCTTATTTGCATTGTGAGCGACAGTCACGAAAACCGACCGCCTGAGCGCCACGCGGCACAGACAGGGTACAGGAAGGAATTTTGACCAAAGGATTTAACAGACATGTCATTAAGGTGCCTGGGACCTGTGTGAACTGGTGGAAAAAATGCATAATATGTCTCATTTAAGGAGTTTTGAAGCCAGGACTTTTACACTTCCACTTGAGTAAAAAGCTTGAGTTGATACTTCAACTTCTGCAGAAGTCTTTTAAAACCCTAGTATCTATACTTCTACTTGGGGAATGAATGTGAATACTTTTGACACCTCTGCTCAACAGTTTGTGGTCACACCAAGGTGGACAAGGACTGTACCTTCAGAAAGGACGTTGTGTCTGGAGTCATTTGCAAGTCTGTGTCCATCTGTGCAGCACTCGGTTCGAGTGAGGAAAAACTTGCCCACAAAAAACCCTTTTAACAGGGAAAAAAGGTGGAAGAAACCTCAGGAAGAGCCACAGAGGAGGGATCCCTCTCCCAGGACGGACAGACGTGCAATAAATGTCACATGTACAGAACAAATCAACACAAACATATTGTACAATATTGTACAATTACAATGAATAATAAAATGACAATGAATTACAATGAATGATAAAATGATTACAGTAGCAGTGGAACCTGTGATAGAGATAGAGAGCAAATCATTAACTAACTATAAACTGTAATGGAGATATGTATACGACCGTGAGACTGTCAGTACGTTTACATACAGCAAGAAATTTGAATTTCTGATCATATCAGATTGTGACATGCATAAGACCGGATCACTTGTCTGAGTATACATGCCGTTCAGAGAATTGGATAAATGGCTGCAGCATGTCTGACTCCGTTACGCTAGGTGGCGCTGTAGCCCTCTCAACAAAAAGCCACTTTTGGTTGACCTCTACTTATCAGCAACAACAAACTATCTGAAGGCATTCAAACAAAGATTACATACGAGGAGATGGAGGATGCTACAGCTGCGTACATTTCGTGCTTTATTTTCATTCTAATAATTCATGTAAAAAGAACAACGGATCTTTTGGCTTATGAGTGAAAGCCCCAGCAATTTGATGTTCCAGTCTCTATAAAAGAATTTGATGGTCACTGGTGTCAAATTCAGCACTAATAACTAACAGGACAAATACAGAGATGAGTCCTTTGTCTGATGCCATTAGGAGGTCATTTTTAACTTTGACTAGTGTGGTCTTGCACTCTAAATCCTGACTGAAAAACAAAACAGTTTGAACTGTTTAGAAAAGTGTAGTTAGACAGTGGAGACATTTTGGCTCCAAAATCCAAGACTGCTTTGCCTTTCTAGTGTCATTATTTATCTTTTTATCCATTCTGAAAATGTAAAATTTATATCAATCTATCAAATCAAATTTTATTTATATAGCCCAAAGTCACAAAACTCATTTTGCCTCGGAGGGCTTTACAATCTGTACAGGAAGTGACACCTCAGGAAGAAACCTCAGGAAGAGCCACAGAGGAGGGATCCCTCAGGCTCAGGTTTCAGGCTGGTTAAGAAGGGGTCATATTTGAACAAACTCCTCCTAGGGATTTTATCCAACTGACTTCAAACTTGGTAGGTGTGTTCTGGTGTGGGCGTGACACTGTGTCAAATTTGACCCTTTGACCCAATTCTGGCGAATGTGTGTGGTAAATTTGAACGAACTCCTCCTAGGGATTTTATCCAAGTCACTTCAAACTTGGTAGAAGTGTTCATATAGACCTGAAGATTAAAAGTTATCAAAATTATGAATTTTGATGAAACGGTGTGGGCGTGCTGCTCCATCAAATTTGACCCTTTGACCCAATTCTGGCTAATGTGTGTGGCCTATTTGAACAAACTCCTCCTAGGGATTTCATCCCATCTAATTGAAACTTGGCGTGTGTGTTCTTAAGGCCTTGACTATGAAAAGTTATCAAAATTGTGAATTTTGATGAAATGGTGTGGGTGTGGCTATTTGACCGTATGAGAAAAAAGTGGTTGCTTCTTATGTTCTGTTTTAACAAACTCCTTCCAGGGACTTCATCTGATTGACTTAAAACTTGCCCAACGTGCGCACATGCTCGAGGGCCCAATCAATGCCGCAGCTTTATTCTTTTTTTTTTTTTTTTTTTTCCCTCGGTGCCACTTCAGGGGCATTTTTGAGGGGCTAAATGCACTCGAAAACTCATGAAATGAAAAACTCAATCAGTAAAGTATGCGGGGTGGTTGAGAAGGGGTTATATTTAAATGAACTCCTCCTAGGGATTTTGTCAAATTGACTTCAACCTTGGTAGGTGCATTCATATAGACTTCCTGAGTAAAAGTTATCAAAATTATGAATTTTGATGAAACGGTGTGGGCGTGGCACTGTGACTTCTTCTAATTGACGCTTCTAACAGCCTCCCGGTTTCCCGCCTTGTCTCTGTTACGCCCCTAATTACGTGCGCATTTAAACCCCCTGTTTCCCCTTCTCCAGTGCCAGATTGTTAGTGAACCATGCGTCCTACTCTCCAGCGTTTCCCCAGTGTGCTTCTCGGTTCTGACCCTCGCCTGTTCTTTGACCTTGCTCTTGCCTTACTCCCTTGGATTGTTTGCCTGCCTTACCTGACTGATTTCCTGTGTACCGAACCTTTGCCTGTTATTAAAGACTGGTTACCTCCTGTATCTGCCTCCTGAGTCCTGCAGTTGAGTCCTGTGTCCGTGCCTTGTAATACTTTTTACTTTTAGTTGAGTGCTGTTCTCTTCCTGTTATTCTGAAGCAAAACAAGCATCACTGTTGACACTTCAGAGTTTCAGAGGAGTTGCATGCAGTGAATCTTTCTCATCTTCCTCACATTGTGCTGCTGGGCAACTTATCCCTGTAGTGTCAGCATAGTGAATAGTGTCCTGTCCCGTAGCATGTTAACCTGCCTTGTCTTGTGATTCTCCAGCCGGTTCATCCTACATATCCCCAGTGAGGAGAGGGACAACGCTATCCGGGTGTGCTTTCAGATTGAACTGGCTCATTGGTTCTACCTGGACTTCTGCATGCAGAACACTCCAGGAGCTCCTCACTGTGGGATAAGAGAATTTGCCAAAGCAGATATCCTTACATGTGAATGATGATGTTAAATAACTTTTAAAATTCATGTTTTACATTTATTAATGTACATTGATATTTATATCTGCCATTTTGTACTGAACCCATTTTTGTTTAAATAACAGCCATCCAAAAGAAACAATAATCAGTGTTTTTGTTCATCAGTGTTTCCTTGAGATATCTTAAGGTGCATTCTCACAGCAAGAATCCAAAGTGAAGCTCTGTTTATTTAGATTGACCTTTATTTTCCTTGACGGCTGGAAACTCTTCCATCACTGTCCATTTCTGTTGCCTCATGGCGAGGATGTGCAGAAAGTCCTTGAACAGTGGAAGGAGTACAAGATGGGTGTTCCAACTTATGGAGCAATAATTGTGGATGAATCACTAGAAAATGTGAGTTGTTTTTGCACACTTGTACACAGCAGCTACACCTGCTGGTGTCTTTTAAAAGCAATTTAAAAGATATTTGTCATGTCATTCACACACAAAATTCCTATTTTTCACAAATCTCAGTAAATGTTTAGTTGAGTACAATGTGATCAGGACTAATAGGAATGATGACCAAAAAGGCTGGTGTTTTTTAATGGTTACGTTATTTTCAATATGTCCCATAAGGAGACTAAACATCTAATGTTACTGATGTTGCCTGAGTAAGGTTTTCAGGTACCACATATAATAACAACAGGCAGTTAAAATCAGACTGTATGCAGTCTGCTGCATTGAAATAGCAACAACAAAAAAAATAAAGGAACTATACTGTGGTTAAACTGAACAATAAGATGCTATAATGAAGTAGTTTCTGCTGTCTAGCTAAACGTCCAAAATACTTTGCCAATCACTTGATCACATTCATAGCCCTTTGGATCATCGTTGCATCTTTTCTCTTTAGGTACTGCTTGTTCAGGGCTACCTTGCAAAGTCAGGCTGGGGCTTTCCGAAAGGGAAAGTTAATGAAGATGAAGCTCCTCATGACTGTGCGGTTCGTGAAGTGAGTCACATGTCACCAACTGAGAACTTCAAGAGCCATGTGTAATGAATGGACTTGTATTTCATAGTCAATATGCTACATGTTTTCAGGTGTTGGAGGAGACAGGCTTTGATATCAAGAATCGCATCTGCAAAGACATGTACATAGAACAGAAAATCACTGATCAGCTGGTGCGTCTCTACATCATCCCAGGAGTGTCAAAAGATACCAAATTCAACCCAAAAACAAGAAAAGAGATCAGGGTAGGAATTCCTTTTTTACACACTCTTTCCTCAGATTAATTTACAGTATTGTGTTTCTGATGTCTCTCTTCTTTCCTTGTAGAACATTGAATGGTTTCCTATTGAGAAGCTGCCATGTCATAGGAATGACATGACCCCAAAGTCTAAACTTGGACTTGCCCCCAACAGGTTTTTCATGGCTATTCCATTCATAAGGTCTGTGTAAAAAGATACTAAAGATAGACAAAGTATTCATCTGCCTTAGTGTTATTGAACTGTGTATGTTTGGATTTGAATAATGTGATTCAGATTTATGTCTTAGCTGATCCTGATGACATGCTTCCTACTCCACATGTATAGACCACTGCGAGAATGGATCAGCAGGCAGAAAGGCGAGTCAACAGACAGTGATGAGGACTTTGCGAGCAACAGCAGCACTCCAGGCAAACACACAGACATTGTTCGGTAAAAAACATTTGATCACTCCGGTCTGGCATATGTAGAACCCCCTTCCTGAGCTTAGCAGAGTATATCTTATTGTAGCTTAATTTATTGTTTGTGTGCTTCCTTTCTCATTTACACCAATAGAGACTCACTGTATTTCTGTTTTTGTTGATGCTGGCTGATGACATCAGAGGGTGAGGTGAATAGTCAAATAATACTTTTTTTTACTGATAGTGATTGAATTAATAACATTTTTTGATGATCATTCTCTTTAGATTAATAATAATAATAATAATTAATAATGAAATCTTTGCTGTGTTATATGCAAATTCTGTGCATAAACATCCAGTCCCAGTTTATGACATTCTGATCAATATTCATGTGATCAGACATACACTGTTTTTGAGAAGCCAACTTGTTTGCTGTTTTCCAGTAGTATCCAGACATCAACCAAACAGATTTCACAGCAAACTATCAAGTTAAAAATCAAGTCAAGTAAAGAAATTTATGGGAAAAAAAAAACATGATTGTCCTTTGTTCTACCTTGGGCAGGGTTCGCGCAGTAACTAAAGCTTTTGGGGGGTGTTGTGCCTCTACTAGTGAACAGTAATAATAACTTAACTTGATTTATACAGCACCTTATAACACAATTCAAACAACATTGTGTAGAAATAGGTATTTTTGAGATTAATCACTCTCAGTTTCAGAGTGTGATATCACTCAGAGTGGTAAATATTTCAGAGTGGTAAACATGTTCAGCTGTACTCGAGTATAGGTTCTGATTACATTACTTCTGATCAAAAATTAGTGAGTCGACAACTTTGCTAACAGCCAAACATCAACAAGGTCACCAACAGCAGACATAGCAGCCAGCTAATATTATTTACTAGTCCAACAGCAGTCCAGCTCGGCATCAGCTGGATAAATAACAGAAGTTCAGTTACATTCTGGCCTAACAACAGTTCATCTTTTACAATAGAATTTATGTACTTGTTCTTTTTCTTCCATCTCTTAGGTCAAAATCCCGTCGCCTCACAGGTACTGATGCATTGCCAGGGGACGGATGGGCAAAACACAAACAGCAGAAGGCTCTAAGCCAGCTGAGCCAGTATGAGCTGAACCAGGTTAAGAAAAAAGACTTCTCTGCTACAGTTAACAGTTGTAACCATATAACAGCAGCATTTTACAGAAGCTACTGTTACATTATTTACTTCAACAAATGGACAAAGCAGCACTTTTTACATAAATGAATATTAATCTGCGTCTAATACTAGTTTGATGCTTAGACTGTATAGAATATTGCACATGCCACCACAAGTGTTATAGAAGGCTATAGAAAGCAGAGTCCTGCACACTCCAGAGGACCTCATTCTTCTCAGCAAGTGAAGACAATGTTGGCCCTTTTTTGGAAAAGATGTCTGTGTTGTTCGACCAGTTTAACACCCAGGTATTTGTATACTCATTATCTCCATATCCAATCCCCGGATGTTCACCAGTGTGGACTGAGGTATGTTCCTCCTGAAGTCAATCACCATCTCCTTCATCTTGCTGATGTTGATGTGAAGGTGGTTGAGAGTGTGCCAGTCAACAAAGTCTGTGATGACCCCCCTGTACTCATGCTTGTTTCCTTCTGGTACATGTTTAGTGATGGTTGTGTCATCAGAGAACTTCTGTAGATGACAACAGTCAGTGTTGTGTCTGAAGTCAGACAGGCTGAAGAGAAAAGAGGAGAGCACCCGTGTCTGTTGGTGAGGTAGTTGATAGTCCATGCAGCCAGATCACTGTATTGGAAAAGTATAGAATAACATGATTTTCAGAGTACTTCCAATGTTAGTTTTTTTCCAGTGTGTAAGAGGGATCTGTGTAGTAGGTAGACGACTGCATCATCCACCCCAAAGTTGGGTTGGTAGGTGAATTGTAGGGAGTCACCAGAACTTTGAAGTTGCTTCATAATGACTCTCTCAAGTTTCTAGATGACGTTCAGCTCAGACAATATTGACCGTATGGTGCTGAAACTGAGTGAAAATATCAGAAACAACCTTGGGAAGAACTTTCCCAAAAATGGTGAGTTTTTGAGAAACTATGTAGACATGGCGGCTTGACAAAGTCAAAAACGTTTTTTTTTTTTTTTTTTCGAAAAAATCTGAGACTCCATTGACTTTTTGGCTGATTTTCAGGCAAAAGTGTTGGGCTTTCATATAATTTCTCAGAGTTGTCTGAAACTTCTTGTGGTTATTAAGACCAATGTTATGTAAATTTTGGCTGCATAATTAATTAGGGGGCAGGACAAAATTGCTCCATAGCGCCCCCTTGAACTTTTCTTTGAGGCAGCTCTGCCACAGTTTTGGACACAGAGTTATGAAAGCTCAGCCGAATTGTAGAACATGGCAAGACCTACAAAAAAGTCTCTTTGAGCAATGGGCTAAAATTAACAGGAAGCGAGACATTTAAGAATGAAAATCACCATTTTTGGTGTTTCGGGCTGGTTGAGAAGGGGTCATATTTGAACCCCTGGAGCAGTTTGCTCGGGACGTGTGGGCCAAAATACCAGTGCAGAGGTCTCATTGAGAGTTACAGAAATCACTTGATTGCAGTGACTGCCTCAAGAGGCTGTGAAACAAAACATTAAGTTCAGGGTACCATCATTTTTGTTTGCCAGTTTCATTAGTTCATTTTTTAAAAAAATATTCTGTTGAACCCCAATTCAAAAGCAATGTCTGATTTTCATTCAGTATTTTGTAGTAATTTTTTTTATTAGGGCCTGAGCGCCGAACAACGTTCGGGCAGCGAAAGCCCTATTGTATCCTTGGGATTCTTTTTTAAGGCCTGAGTACTGCAGTGTGAGGCCCTATTGAATTGCGAATGTTTATTTATTTATTTTTTTATTTTTATTAGGGCCCGAGCGCCGAACAACATTCGGGCAGCGAAAGCCCTATTGTATGCTTAGGATTTTTCTTTCTTTTTTTTTTTTTTTTTTCCTTGGTGCCTCTTCAGAGCCATTTTTCAGGGGCTAAATACGCTCGAAAACTCACAAAACGAGAAACTCAAGCAGAAAGTAAAGTATGCTGAAATTTTTAGAATCCGGAAGTTTCATGGGCGCTCGGACCAAGATGGCTCCACATCGCCACCTACAAAATTATGTATGGAGCCTCTGCCATTGACAAAATTTCACATAGAGACATGGCTTTCGGTGGCAACATGTATCTCCCCCAGGCCTACAAAAAAGTCTCTTGGTGACCCGGGCTACAACGAAGTGTACGGCGTCCATTTTGTTTCAAAGTTGGCGTTTTTGTGTTTTTGGGGTCATTTCCAGGGGTCGTATTTGAATGAACTCCTCCTAGGGCTTTCATCCTATCAGTTTGAAGCTTGGCGTGTATATTCTTAAGGCCTTGACAATGAAAAATCATCAAAATCGTGAGTTTGGGATTTACTGTGTGGGAGGGGCGGGGCCACAAAATTTGGCATGTTTTCATGAAATTTTGACGTACTATAATTTTGCGGAAAATACTCCAATCTTCCCCAAACCCCTGATATATAATGACAGTCTGGCCTAGAACACATTTCCATTCCCATTCCATATTTGGTGATTTTCACAGCGCCTACTAGTGCCGATAGAAAAAAACACTTTTTCAAGATGGCGTCCAGCTTGGACAGTATTGACCGTATGGTGCTGAAACTGAGTGAAAGTATCAGAAACAGCCTTGGGAAGAAACCCTCTAAAAATAGTGAGTTTTTGAGAAACTATGTAGACACGACAGCCCGTCAAAGTCAAAAACACCAATTTTTTCGATTAAAAAATGTAACTCCATTGACTTTTTGGGTTGATTTTCAGGCAAAAGTGTTGGTCTTTCATATAATTTCTCCGAGCTGTCTGAAACTTCTTGTGGTTATTAAGACCAATGTTATGCAAAATTCGGCTGCGTAATGAATTAGGGGGCGGGGCAAAATCGCTCTATAGCGCCCCCTTGAACTTTTCTTTGAGGCAGTCCCGCCACAGTTTTGGACACAGAGTTCAAATCAAATCAAATCAAATTTTATTTATATAGCCCAAAGTCACAAAACACAGTTTGCCTCAGAGGGCTTTACAATCTGTACAGGGAGTGACACCCTCTGTCCTTAGACCCTCGGTTCGAGTGAGGAAAAACTTGCCCACCAAAAAACCCTTTTAACAGGGAAAAAAGGTGGAAGAAACCTCAGGAAGAGCCACAGAGGAGGGATCCCTCTCCCAGGACGGACAGACGTGCAATGGATGTCACGTGTACAGAACAAATCAACACAAACATATTGTACAATTACAATGAAATACAATAAATGATAGTATGATTACAGTAGCAGTGGAACTTGTGATAGAGTTAGAGGGACACAGATGCACAGCAGCAGTGAAACATTAACAGACTATAAACTATAGGAGAGATGTGGTAGCAATTATGACAGTGATGCTATATATAGTGGACGCAGACCAGCAGCAGCCACGACCACGAACCTGCTGGACGAAAGCAACAGAACCCTGGGAAGAAGTTTAGTTAGTAACATGCGTTTGGACGGTAATGGTGATGGGGAGAGAGAGAGATTGAGAGAGATCGAGAGAGATTGAGAGAGAGATCGAGAGAGAGAGAGAGAGATCGTAGAGAGAGAGAGAGAGAGAGAGAGAGAGAGAGAGAGAGGGTTTTCAGTAAAGGGAGATGACTGCATCTTTCAACTATTACCGTGTTCATTAGGCATAACCCAGAAAGAGACAGGCGGGGTGGGGTGGGGGAGTCCCCGGCAGTCTAGTCCTATGGCAGCATAATCCAAGGGATGACCTGAGTCGTTCTAACTATAAGCGCCAAAAGGAAAGTCTTAAGTCTACTTGAAAGTGTTGACTGTGTCTGCCTCCCGAACCCAGAACGTAGTTTGTTCCACAGAAGAGGAGCTTGATAGCTGGAAAGCTCTGGCTCCCCAATCTACTTTTGGAAACTATAGGAACTACAAGAGACCCAGCATTCTGAGAGCTTGAGGGTCTAGAGGCAGTAAGGCACTATGAGTTTTAAGATATGATGGTGCCTGGCCATGAAGAGCTTTGTATGTAAGGAGAAGAATTTTTAAATTCAATTCTAGACTTAACAGGTAGCCAGTGCAAGGAAGCCAAAATGGAGAGATGTGATCTTCTGATCTTGGTTCTGTCAGAACACGGTGGCAGCAGCATTTTCCTGAATTAGCTGCAAAGACCTAAGAGACTTACTTGAGCAGCCTGATAACAAAGAGTTACAATAGTCCAGCTTCAGACGCAATAAATGCATGGACTAGTTTTTCTACATCCGCTTGAGACACGATGCGCCTGATTTGGCAATGTTATGAGTGGAAGAATGCAGTCCTCGGAAATTTATGTGGACGCAAAGGACAAATCCTGATCAAAAACAACCTCCAAGATTCTTTACAGTGGAGCTGGAAGCCAGAGTGATCCCATCTAAGGTAACCACCCTCCGGGAAGAGAATTTCTGAGGTGTTTAGGTCCAATTACAAGAACTTCAGTTTTGTCTGAATTCAGCATCAGAAAATTGTAGGTCATCCAACTTTATATCCCAAGGCATGCTTGAGTTTAGTTAACGGGGTTGGTTTCATCAGGCTTGATCGACAAATATAATTGCGTCACTGCATAACAATGAAATTAATAGAGTGATTCCTAATAATGTTCTCAGAGGAATACTATATAAATCCGAATAGAAGTGGTCCTAGTACAGAACCTTGTGGAACGCCGTGACAAACTTTAGTGTGCATGGAGGATTCATCATTGACGCGGAACAAACTGGAGATCGATCTAAGAAATACATGACTTTAAACCAGCTTAGGGCGGTTCCTTTGATACCAATCCCTGATGCTCCAGTTCATGTAAAGAATTTGATGGTCAATGGTACAAATCGTAGACTAAGATCTAACAGGACAAGTACAGAGATGAGTCCTCGGTTCGATGCCATTAGGAGGTCATTTGTAACTTTGACTATGCGGTCTCCGCATATGATGCAATTTAAATCCTGACTGAAAATCCTCAAATAAACTGTTCTATGGAGAAAGCCCATTGAGCTGTTTAGCCACAGCCCTCTGGCATCTTAGAGAGAAATGAAGGTTTGATATCGGGTCTGTAATTGGCTAAAACTCTGGGTCTAGGTGGGCTTTAAGAAGAGGTTTAATTACTGCTACTTTAAAGGACTGTGGTACATATCCTGATAATAAAAGACAGATTAATCATATCCAATAAAGAAGGGCTGACTAGGAGGTAAGACATCCTTGACCAGCCTGGTTGGGATGGGGTCTAAGAGACAGGTTGACGCTTGTGATGAAGAAATTATTAAAGTTATTTCTTGATGAAGGTCAATGGGAGAAAAACAGTTCAAATATATATCAGGTTTTACAGCTGTTTCAGGATTGCTGCATCAGAATGCAGATCAGTGCCTGCTCAAGGCAAGGCGTGATGAATTTTGTCTCTAATAGTTATAATTTTATCATTAAAGAAGTCATGAAGTCATTACTAGTTAGACCTAAAGGAATAGATGGGTCAATAGAGCTGCGGTTCTCTGTTAGCCTGGCTATGCTGAAGAGAAACCTGGGTTGTTCTTATTTTCCTCTATTAATGAAGAGTAATAGGCTCGTTCTGGCATTGGCGGAGCTTCCTGCAGGTTTTAAGATTATCCGCCAGATCTAAGCGAGATTCTTTCCATGTTTGGTGGCACGCCATTTATCGCTCAGAATACGTACAATGCTTTAATTTAAGTAGTCTTTGGCTATACCATGGTGCTAACTCTCCTCTGTTTAATTATCTTCTTTTTCAGAGGTGCAATAGAGTTTGAGAGTTGTCTGTAATGAGCCCAGAAAATTGTCAACAAGATGATCTATTTGTGAGGGGCTAAAGGAAGCAGCACGTGTCCTCTGCTGCTACTGAGACATGGCATTGAATTCAATACTGAAGGAATCACTTCCTTAAATTTGGCTACAGCATTGTCAGATAAACATCTGCTGTAGGAGTTTGCAAAAAGGCTTATAGTCCAGTAATATGAACTCAAGGTTATTAAGAAATGGTCAGATAGTGATTCTGTGGAGACTGGTTTAGATGATCAATTTCGATACCATATGAAAGAACAAGATCAAGAGTGTGGTCTGCTAGACAATGAGTCGGTTTATTGACACTCTGACAGAAGCCAATTGAATCTAATAAAGAGATAAACGCAGCACTAAGACTATCATTGTGGTTGTCCATGAATATTAAAATCAATTTTACACAATAATTACTTTATCTGTTTTGATGATCAAGCCTGATGCAAATTCTGCAAATTCAGATAAAATTCAGAGTAAGGCTCCAGGAGCTCAATATACTGTAACAAATAGAATTGGCTGTAATGTTTTCTCTGTTGGGTGAGTGAAGCAAGAACAAGACTTTCAAATGAATTATAATTTAGCTTAGTTTAGGATTTATTAAAAGACTTGAGTCAAATATGGCTCCAACTCCACCACCCGACCGGGTACTACGAGGAATATGAGTATTACAATGACTGGGAGGAGGGATTCATTTAAGCTAACATATTCATCCTCCTGCAGCCAGGTTTCAGTAAGACAAAAATAAATCAATATCATAATCAGATATTAATTCATTGACTAAAACAGCTTAGAGGACAAGGACCTGATATTCAAGAGTCCACATTTAATTTTTTTATTTTGGACTGTTTGAGAATTTTTTGAATTTTTATTAAGTTTTTTATGATGAACCTCTTCTGTTTGTTTTATCTTTAAATAAATGGTGGTGGATCGGGGACAGACACAGTCTCATACTAAAGGATTGGGTGGGCAGTTGCTCTAATGGAGGCGCAGAGAAGCGTGTAAGACTGCAGCTCTGTCTCCTGGTCTCAACTCTGGGTTGTCACTGGCTGTCACCACAACTTGGCCATATTTCTAGATATGAGAGCCGCTCCATCCAAAGTGGATGGATGCCGCCTCTCCTAATCAGACCAGGTTTTCCCCAGAAAGGTGTCCAATTATCTATGAAGCCCACATCGCTTTGCTGACACCACTCGACAGCCATTAGCGGTGAAATGACGATACGCGGCTATACATGTCATCACTGGTCACATTGGGCAGGGGTCCAGAGAAAACCACGGAGTCCGACATCGTTTTGGCGTATGCACACCGAAGAAACATTAATTCAGTGACTGACATGAATCGTGTCATTACCGCCGACGGATAACAATCTTATCATCTACGCTTAGCTTTAGCCAGCAGTTTCAAATTTGATTCGATGTCGCCCGCTCTGGCCCCAGGGATGCATTTGACTATGACCCCCGTGTCGCTAACTTCACAAGCCAGAAAATGGAGCTGCCAATGACCAGCTGGCTTCTCAGCGGTGTGTGTCGCTGAGTGGAACATCTGCTTGAAACGCGGAGCGTGTTGGTGGTGTACTGGCTTCAGTTTGGGGCTATGCTCTTTCAGTAGGTCACCCAGCCTCCGGCTGCTCGGAACTACCGGGACGGCTAGGCTGAAGTTACCGGTGGTACCGCGACCGACTACAGGGGACTGGCAACTATAGCAGCTACTGACTGTTCGGTGAGCGGCACCGTGCCTCTAACCACTGAGCCTCGCTCCAAAGCTACAACAAACTACATTTATTACAAGTACCATTATCTAAAGGAGGACGAGGAGTAACTAAACATGAGGCACAGCAGGGCAGGAGAGAGCAGGAGAGGAGAAAGAGGAGAGGAGAGAGCAGGGAGAAGAGAGAGCAGGAGAGCAGAGAGAAGCCATTGCTATAGTTGTAAAGTTAGTGTGACTAACAGAAAGTGGAAAACTATCGGGTTGTGGTTGTTAGAGTTAAGAAACTTGTTCGCAATAAACAGAACAAGTGTAAGGATAGTGTAGAGTTATGTAGGTAGTCACTGATGTGAAAAAATATACCTAAAATCTGTTTAGGTGAGCAGAGCAGAGAGCACCGTGGCAGCAACAATCGATAACCGAAGTGACAGAATTGCGCCATCAGAAGCACGTCAAAGACGCCGCATGTCAGGTCAGGATCTGATCAACCGACAGAGTTATAGAACCAGCCGAATTGTAGAACATGGCAAGACCTACAAAAAAGTCTCTTGGAGCAATGGGCTAAAATGAACAGGAAGCGAGATATTTAAGAATGAAAATCACCATTTTTGGTGTTTCAGTCTGGTTGAGAAGGGGTCATATTTGAACAAACCTCCCAAGGGATTTTATCCAATCCACTTCAAACTTGGTAGGTGTGTTCATATAGACTTCCTTAGTAGTAAAAGTTATCAAAATTAGGAATTTTGAGGAAACTGTGTGGAAGCATGGCACTCCTGAAATTTCTGACCCTTTGATCCAAAAATTGTAACTCCATTGACTTCTTTTGGCTGGTTTTTAAGACGCAAAGGCTTTTCATATACTTTCAGAGTTGTCTGAAACTTCTTGTAAGTTACTAAGACCAATATGATGCAAATTTCGGTTTATAATTAATTAGGGGCAGGGGCAAAATACTCCATAGCACTCCTCTCTTTGAATTTTTCTTTGAGGCAGCTCCTGCCACAGTTTTGGACACAGAGTTATGAAACCTCAGCTAAATTGTAGAACATGACAAGACCTTACAAAAAAGTCTGCTTGAGCAATGGGCTAAAAATTAACAGAAAGCTTAGACATTTAAGAATGAATTTCACCATTTTTGGTGTTTCGTTGGTTGAGAAGGGCTCCTATTTGACCGAACTCTTTCCTAGGATTTTATCCAATTGACTTCAAATCCAGGCGATTGACATAGATTTCTGGAGTAAAAGTTATCAAAAGTAATGCACTTTCATGAAACGGGGCGTGGCGCCCATCACATTTGACCATTTGACCCACTCCTGGCTAATGTGTGTGGTGAATTGAACAAACCTCCTAGGATTTTATCCAAGTCATTTCAAACCCAGGTGTGTTCTATCAACCTGAAGATTAAAAGTTATCAAAATTAAGAATTTTGATGAAAAACGGTGGGTGTGGCTATTTTGTCAAATATGACCCCATGAGAAAAATGCTGTGGTAGCTTCCTTATATTCTGTTTTAACAAACTCCTCCTAGGATTTCATCTGATTGACTAAAACTTGCTCCATAAAAGACATGCCATCGTACATTACGCGCCGAGGGTCTGCTTCACCGCCGCTGTGGCTTTAATTATTATTATTTTCATGTCACAAAACAGAATTTATAAGTAGTTTTTTAATCTGCTTTACTAACAGCTCCCTGATATTGGACTCTGGATATAGAATCTGTCTGTATAGTCCATATTCTAATTCCTTTACTTCTAACTCTGTTTTTACCTGCAGAACCCAAATTTGAAAGGCAATGGAAGAAATGTCAGATTCACCTTATGTGAAGAGAGAGGAGCCAATGACAATGGAGCCAGCAACCAGCAGGTGAAAACTGTGTTTGTGGGTACAAACCATTATCTGTTGTGAGCAGTTTTAAAGAGTTTGAAAATTCTTAAATTTGGCTGACTTAGGGTATGATACTAATAACTGTATTTGTTCTTACAATCAAGCAATGACTCTTTTTATCTGTTTCTACAGAAAGAAGATAAAAGAATTGTTTCAGAAGACTGCAAGACAGTTTTGACAGGTATGGTTTATAGTTACCACGTTAATCCACTCTGCTAAGCTAAATTTTACTGCGGCACTGTATCTAACAGCTGAATTCATATTTGAACTGTGTAGGTCAGTGGTAATGGGTGGTACCCTCAAAAAATGGCCTCAAAAAGGTCTGGATCTTTTTTTGCTTGTTTAGCTATTAAAAGGTCTGAAAAAGTGAGTGTGTTTACCCATTTTTTCAGAACACCGAACTTCAGTCTAGTAGTCATTTTGATTTACTGAATGTGAAAAGGGTGTATTACCTTGTTTTTAAATGAAGAAAACCAAAAACGAAATTTGATTTTACAGTTTTACTCAAGAAAAACACTGCACTGGAACATGGACAACAGATTTTGCATAAGGAATTTGAACAGGATAGTATAGAACATATTTACAGTAATTGTTTTGAGTTTCCCTGTCTGTCAATGGGAAAAACAGGACAAAATGAAAACTATGTACAGACGTTTTTCCACCAACTCTCCTCTCCTGCCTTCACATACCACCGTTTTGGTGGTACTGCCAGTGACAGTTTCTGTCTGGTTGCAGACACAGCTCCACATCACATGTTCACACTTCCAGGCAGTGCTCCTCTTGCACAGCTTGCAGCGTCACGCCCATGCCATTTCTGAGATTTTGTCTGTCCGCTGCCTGTGGGGACAGGTCGGTGGCATGTCTTGACCTGGGGCTTCTGGGGCTTAGTTTTCAAAGAAACTCCCAGGAGGTGTGCAGCAAGCTCCTCCTGGAAACCTGGACGTGTCAGTGACCTCATGCATGCTGGCAGAAATGCCTTTGTGGGTCACAAAGGAGTTTGTCACCGCAATGTCTACCAGATGCTGGAAATGGTGGTGGCCACCTCTGGTTTCCGGGTGAACTGAATTGTCTCCAATCATCTGGTCAGACGCCACAACTTCTCCCATGTACTGTTGTACTCGGTGACTGTGGTGGGCCTGGGGGAGAGATCTTGTGTTGTGCCCCATCTGTCTGTGCCAGCACTGCACTGTGGCCTCAATTATACACAGGTGGACGGTGAGCAAAAGGAGACTTCTTCGATTCATCCACTTCACAAAGAGAAGCTCTATCCCTGATCCAATCGGATACCTCAGGAGATCTTTGGTGAGGGTATTTTCATGTGTGGTGGGACTCCAACTCTACCCTGCCTGTGTAGGTCCCACAGGCTCCAACCTGCTGGCTCAGGTGCCTGAAGAGGAGGGGACTGGTATAGAAATTGTCTGTGTAGACAATGTAGCCAGACCCCAGGTAGTCTTTATTGACCAGTTCAGTCACAACATCAAAAGACAGCCCGTTACCTGGATGCCATGTTGATTTTGCTTGTGTAGAGCTTGAAGTCGATGGTGTAGCCATTGGTGTCAGCAAGCACAAAAACTTCAGCTCCCCTTTGTTGGTTTTGCCTTCATATATTGTTTGGATGCTGAGCCTTGGCCTTGGCTGGGTAACCATCCTCTCATCGCACAGCAAGGTGCTGTTTGGTGGTAGATGACCTTGCACCAGGGGTGCGCTCAATGGACAATCAGGTGCCGCTCTGGGCCTGAACCTTGCGGGTGAGGGGCTCCATCATCTATCCATCATCGACGGAACTGGCCAGCTTCCTGCAAAAGTGAGTGAATCCATCGTAATTCCAACATGTTGGTTGTAGTTTAAATCCTCAGCCTTCAGAAGCAATTTGAATTTTTCTGATAGGACAAACTATCACAGTAATTACAGTAATGCAAGTAGTACTTTTATGTCAATCGCAGGTCGCCGGGCAAAACACGCTCGCGTAGAAGGGTTAAAGAACTAAAAACCCACAATGGTCACTGGAAATAACCTGAAACTGACAAAAGTAATAATAAAAATGTACTAAAATATAACTAATAAAAATCAGATATTGCTTTTGAATTGTGGTTCAACAGAATAATTTTTAAAAACAAACAAAAAAAAACTGGCCTAGACAAAAATGACAGTACCCCTAGAAAACATGGAAAATAATTTGACCATAGGTCATGTTAAACTATGGTGTCCTGTAATTAGCATCACAGGTGACTTCAAACTTTAATCACTCAGTCTTTTTAATGGTGAAAGTAGTGGCTGTGCTGTTTGGTATCATGGTGTGTATCACACACGAACATGGACCACAGAAAGCCAAGAGAGTTGTCTCAGGAGATCAGAAAGAAAAAGTAAAGACAAGTATGTTAAAGGTAAAGGCTGTAAGACCATATCCAAGCAGCTTGATGTTCCTGTGACTATAGTTCTACATATTATTCAGAAGTTTAAGGTCCCCAGGACTATAGCCAACCTCTCTGGACATGGCCACAAGAGGAAAATTGATGACAAATTAAAGAGACAGATAATACAAATGGTAACCAAAGAGCCCAGAACAACTTCCAAAGAAATTAGAGGTGAACCCCAAGGTCAAGATACATCATTGTCAACGTGGACTTCATGGAAGACGAGTGACGAGGACTCTTCTGGGAGAATGTCCTTGACAGATGAGACAACTGGAAATTTTGACAAGACACATCAGCTCTATGTTCAGATGCAAAATGAAGCAGACAAAGAAAAAAACACTGTACCTACTGTGAAACATGCAGAGGCTCGGTTATACTTGGGGCTGCTTTGCTGCATCTAGCACAGGGTGTCTTGAATCTGTGCAGGATACAATGAAATCTCAAGACTATCAAGGCATCCTGAGCGAATAGCGCTCCAGTGGTCAGAAAGCTTGGTCTCAGTCGCAGGTCATGGGTCCTCCAACAGGATAATGACACAGCTAAAAAGACCCAAGAATGCCTAAGAGCAAAACAATGGACTATTCGGGAGTGGCCTTCTATGAGCTCTGGATCTAAATCTCATTGAACATCCATGGAAGGAGCTGAACATGCAAAGTCTGGAAAAGGTGACACTTCAGACTCTGAGACAGCTGGGGCAGTCTGCTCCAGGACGGTGGTGACAGGTGCAGAAGTCTCATTGAGAGTTACAGAAATCATCTCTACTGCAGTCACTGCAATCAAGAGCCTCACTAAAAGTGCTGTGAAACAAAATATTAAGTTCAGGTACCATCATTTTGTCCAGGCCAGTTTCATCAGTTTATTTTTTTTAATTATTCTGTTGAACCACAATTCAAAAGCAATGTCTGATTTTCATTAGTTATTTTGTAGTAAGTTTTGGTTAGTTTGCCGCCAACAATGCTTCTGGGCAGCGTAAAACCCCTATTGTATCCTTAGATTTTAGGCCTACACCACACGACGCCGGGCAGCGAAGCTCTATTGCATCTCTGGGATTGCTTTTTAGGCCCAAGCATGAGGTGCTGAGGCCCTGTTGAATTTCAATGTTTATTTATTTATTTATTTTTATTTTATTAGGCCCTAGCACTGGCGCGAGGCCCTCATTGAATTTAGAATGTTTATTTATTTTTTATTATTATTATTATTATTAGGGCCCTAGCATCATGTGCAAGGCCCTATTGAATTTGAATGTTTATTTTATTTTTATTATTATTTATTATTATTGTTATTATTATTATTATTATTATTATTGTTGTTGTTGTTGTTATTATTAGGCTCAAGCATCATGCAAGTGAGGCTCCTTTGTATTTCTCGATTTTTATTAGGCCTGAGCACTGGCGGTAAGTGAGGCCCTATTGAATTTCTCGAATGTTTATTTATTTTAAATTATTATTATTAGGCTCCGAGCACTGAAGTGTGCGAGGCCCATTGAATTTCAAATGTTTATTTTTTTATTATTATTTTTTTCTTTTTTCCAAAAGTAAATCGTGATTTTAGACGGCCTAAATGTACTCAAAAACTTGATAAATTGAAAATTTGCCTACCCCAAAGTTGGGTGTAAAATTACGATTTTAGGGTCTCGGCATACAAAATGGCTCACAGCGCCACCTAGATGTATTCTCGAGGCCCTCGACACAGTTTCATCCATGTGTATGAAATTTGAGGAGTATGTAACATACAGAGACACAATAAAAGAGCCATGGTCTAAATTCCAACAGGTGCAGGAAGTCCGTCATTTTGAATCAAAATCATATTTTGGCACGATTTTTTCCCACTTCCATTTGGCAATCTCATACTAAGACTTAACTCCTAGAGGTTTGTTTGATCGCTGTCAAATTTGGACCGCACGATCTACAGACATGGGCTATGTTAAATCATAAGCTTTGACTTTTTCATCAAAGGAATTTTTCGTGGTACGCTTTTAAATTTTGATGTTTTGCCAGTGAACAGGAAGTGGGAGTAATTTTGGGCTTTGGGACACTTTCAGAGCTGTCTGAAACTTCTTGTGGCTCCCTTGAACTTTTCTAGAGGCAGCCCCACACAGTTTTGGACACAGAGTTAAGTGAACCTCAGCCGAATTGTTGAACTTTGGCAAGACGTGATGTGCCCTTTGGACAATCACAAATTAACAGGAAGCTAGATATTTAGGGAATGAATATCACCATTTTTGTGTTTCCTGGCTGCTGAGAAGGGGGCCATATTTGAACAAACTTTAGTTTTGGTCAAACGCGTGTCTGTGGGGCGGCAAAGTTTGATGTTTTGCCAAGAAACAGGAAGTGGGAGTAACTCACACATACATTGTTGAATCGACTGAAATTTCACATGTTTCTGATTGTAGTCCAGGCCTGAACAAATTTATACAACAATATTCAGTTATGGATACAGTGCTACCTGTTACAAGAAGTGTCATACTTACTTGATGATCTTCTCCAAAGTGTTTGAGCATATCCACCTCAAACTAGGTGTGGATGTTGTCAAGGCTCGGTGTTATCATTGTTGTCATTTGGAGGGCGTACGTGGACGGCGCCACGAACATCGCATGTTCGCCATGACCGTAAATGTTGCTCTAACTTACGCCAAGAGCGTGGTCTGACCCCGAACACATCTGTGTTTGAATTTTTGCGATGAGCAATAGCGCCACCCAGATACATTTAACTAAGCAGGCCCGCCACAGTGTTTCACCCACGCGGTTCGAAATTCTGGCGCATACACACGTGTATCACAAGGGCTAAGCAAAAAGTCTCTTGAGCTAGATCGTTCGATGTAAACGGCTCTGTAGCTGCTTTCATTTCAAACTTGGTAGGTCCATTCATGATACTTCTTGGAATAAATGTTAATATCAAATTCATACATTTTTCTTGAAATTGTGGGGCGTGGCACTGTGTCAAATTCTGGACCCTTGACCCACCCTGGCTAATGTGTGTGACCTATTTTTAACAAACTCCTCCTGTGGTTCTCTCCTAGACCTTATCCGATTGGACTTAAAACCTGGCCAACGCAAGACGTGGCGCGAGGCCCGCTCATCGCTGCTTTTGGTTTTACTCAGGGCCCTAGCGCCGAACAATGTTCGGGCACAAAGCCCTATTGTATCTTTAGGATTTTTAGGGTTCGGCACGTTATGCGAGGCCCTATTGAATTTCTTCAATATTTATTTATTTATTTATTTTTATTATTATTATTATTTTTAGGGCTCAAGCACGCTGTAAGCAGGCCCCATTGAATTTCTCGAATGTTTATTATTAGGCTCCTGAGCATGCCAAAAGCAGGCCCTATTGAATTTTAAATGTTTATTTATTTATTTATTTTTATTATTATTATTATTAGGACCCGAGCGCCAAACAACGTTCGGGCAGTGAATGCCCTATTGTATCCTTAGGATTTTTCTTTTTTTAGGGCCCGAACGCCGAACAATGTTGGGGCAGTGAAAGCCCTATTGTATCCTTAGGATTTTTAGGGCCCGAGTACAAAAAAAAAAAAAAGTAGGCCCAATTGCTGAATTTTGTATGTTTTTATTTATTTATTTATTATTATTATTATTATTATTATTATTATTATTATTAGGGCCCTAGCGCTGTACAACATCTGGCAGCGAAACCCCTATTGTATCTCTAGGATTTTTCTTCTTTTTTTTTTTTTTTTTTTTTTTTTTTTTTTTTTTTTCCTCGGTGCCCTTTTCGGGGCCATTTTTCAGGGGCTAAACGTGCTCGAAAAGTCACAAAACGAAAAACTCAAGCAGGAAAGTATGCTGAAATTTTTAGAATCTGGAAGTCTCATGGGTGCTGACTAAGATGGAGCTCCCACAGCGCCACCTGCAAAATCTGTACGAGCCTCCGCCATTGACAAAATTTCTCATAGAGACATGGCTTTTGGTGGCAACATGTATCTCGCCCAGGCCTACAAAAAAGTCTTTTGGTAACCCGGGCTACAGCTTAAGCTGCATAGCTCCAATTTGTTTCTAAACATGCTTTTGTGTTTTTTTGGGTCATTTCAGGGTCAGATGGAATGAACCTCCTAGGCATTTCATCCTATCATTTTGAAACTTGGTGTGTGTTCTGCTGCCTCGACAATGAAAAAGTTATCAAAATCGTGAGTTTGGGATTTTCTGTGTAGGAGGGACACTACCGAAATTCTGCGTGAGTTTTTCATAAAATTTGACGTGCTATAACTTTTATAAAAATACTCCAATCTTCCTCAAACCCCTGATATATAATGACAGTCTGGCCTAGAACACATTTTCATAGCAATATTTTGGTGATTTTCACAGTGCTCTAGTGGCGCATCGAAAAAACACTTTTTCGAGATGACGTCCAGCTCAGATGATACTGACCATACGGTGCTGAAACTGAGTGAAAATATAAGAAACAACCTTGGGAAGAAGCCCTCCAAAACTGGCCAGTTTTTGAGAAATTATGTAGACACGGCGGTCCATCAAAGTCAAAATCTGCTAAAAATGAGTAAAGTTATCAAAATTATGAATTTTTTATAACTGTGTGGGTGTGGCACTGTGTCAAATTTGACCCTTTGACCTAATCCTGGCTAATGTGTGGTCAATTTGAACAAACTATCGGGCTTCAAAGGCTCTCGCATGTTTTCCCGCTCTGCGCCCCGACGTGTCACCCCCGACGGCGCGGAGGTGCTCTCGGGTCTGCTCCAATGCTACTTGCAGCTTTAATTAGCCCAGCTTTTTATCCAAGCCACTTCAAAACTTGGTAGGTGTGTTTATATAGACCTGAAGATTACAAGTTATCAAATTCTGAATTTTGATGAAACGTGTGTCCATCAGATTTGACCCACTCTGGCAAACGTGTGTGGACTATTTTGACAAACCCTACTACAGATTTCATTCCATCTAAATGAAACTTGATGTGTGTGTTCTAAGGCCTGACTATGAAAAGTTATCAAAATTATGAATTTCGATGAGACGGTGTGGGTGTGGCTATTTGTCAAATTTGACCCCATGAGAAAAAAGTGGTAGTTTCTTATGTTTTCTGCCCGAGCAAAGACATGTTAACGTGGCGCACGCACGAGGCCCGCTCAACGCCACTTGCAGCTTTAATTTTTTCTTTCTTTCTTTCCTAAATCGCATTTTAGATGGTTCAAATGTACTAAAACTCAAATTTGAGTATAAAATTACGATTTTAAGGGTCTCGCGCATGGGCATAGACAAAAATGGCTCTAACATTGAAGTCTTAATAACCACAAGAAGTTTCAGACAGCTCGAGAAAGTATATGAAAGCCCAACACTTTTTGCTCGAAAAAGATCCCAGCCAAAGTCAATGGAGTTCCAGATTTTTTCAAAAAAATCGGCACTGTTGACTTTGATGGGCCACCACGGCCACGCCCTCTGATGAAAAGTTGAAATTCTTCAAATGTCAACACCAAGGCCTTGACAATATCCACACCTAGTTTGGAGGTGGATATACTCAAACACTTTGGAGAAAAGCTATCGTCATAAAATGACACTTCCTGTTGCCAACAGGTGGTGCTGTGAAAATCACCAAATGTTGTCATGGAAATGTGTTCTAGGCCAGACTGCCATTATATATCAGAGGTTTGGGGAAGATTGGAGTATTTTTTCACAAAATTATAGCACGCCGAAATTTCATGAAACACGCGACTTCTGCGGGCCCCCGCCTCCCACACAGTAAATCCAAAACTCACGATTTTGATAACTTTTCATTGTCGAGGCCTTAAGAACACACACGCTTAAGTCAAACAGATAGATGAAAGTTCTAGGAGGAGTTCGCTCAAATACTTTAATTCCCGGAAATGACCCCAAAAATATGAAAACGCCAACTTTGAAACAAATGGACGGCGCACGCCTACCAGGTCACCAAGATACTTTTTTGTGTGTCTTCAGCATGTTACATACTTCTCCAAATTTCAGACACGTGAGAAAACCGTGTCGAGGGGCCCTCCGAAACATAACCCAGGTGGCGCTTGTAGAGCCATTTTTGTACGGCTACGCGAGACCCCTAAAATATGTAAATTTACGCCTGACTTTGGGAGGGTAGGCACCGTGAGTTTTCGAGCACATTTAGGCCGCTCAAAATGCGACATTTTGTGGAAGAAAAGAAAGGAGAAGAAATAAAAATAAAAAAATAAAATAATAAACATTCGGCTCATTAAATTTCGTGACCGCAAGTGCTCGGCCCTAAAAATGAACAATAATAAACATTCGAAATTCAATAGGGCCTTGCACCGCGTGCTCGGGCCCTAATAATAATAATAATAATAAAAATAATAATAATAAACACTGAATTAATAGGCCTTGCAATCGCCGCGCTCAGGCCCCAATAATTAAAAATAAATAAACAAATAAACATTCGTAATTAATAGGCCGCACCGCGCTCGCCCTAATAATAATAATAAACATTCGAATTAATAGGGAGTCTCGCACCGCTGCTCGGGCCCTAATAATAATAAACATTCGAAATTAATAGACTCAAGACCGCGCTCGACCCACAATGGCCAATAATAAACATTCGAATTATTAGATTTCGCATCGCGTTCGGGCCCTAATAAAAAAATAAACATTCAAAATTAATAGGAAGGCCGACCGCGCGCTCGGGCCTAAAAATAAAATAAAATAAACATTCTAAATTAGGCTTCACATCACAAGTGTTTCGGGCCCTAAAAAAAAAGAAAAATCTCAAGGATACAATAGGGCTTTCGCTGTCTGTAAGGTTGTTCAGTGCTCGGGCCCTAAAAGAAAAATCCTATGATACAATAGGGTTTTTCGCTGTTCGAACGTTGTTCGGTGCTCGGGCCCTAATAATAATAATAATAATAATAATAATAATCATAATAATAACAGTAATAATAAAAATAATAAATATTCGAATTAATAGGGCTCGCGATCAGCATGCCCGGGCCTCAATTTAAAAACACACAAACATTTGAAATTCATTAGGCCTCGACCGCTGCTCGGGCCTAAAAAAATAAAAATAAACATTCGAATTAATAGGTACCGCATCACGTGGCTCGGGCCCTACTCAAAGCGGCGTGGGCTGCAGCTCCATCAAGTTTGACTATTTGACCTAATTCTGGCTAATGTGTGTGGTCAATTTGAACAAATCACTACAACTTCCACCTGGTGCCCCAACGCAAGCACCTCCCGACGGGCACGGAGGCAAGGGCCTGTCCATTTTTGCCTGCTTCAGCTTATTTCCCCAGTGACCACTGTGGCTTTTTCTTCTTAACAGAGGGTATCAACAATTTTGTCCACATGTATAGGTGTGTGTTACTGGGTCCTAAGATGACAAAAATACATGTCCTGGCATAACATAAACACTGACATGTACATTACATGTGAATCTGTGGTGGCTGTATGAGCAGAAAAATAATAAATATATATATATATATATATATATATATATATATATATATATATATATATATATATATATATATATATATATATATACTACTCACAAAAAGTTAGGGATGTTTGGCTTTTGGTGGTATACCCACCGGTTTTGATTCAATAAACTGTTTGAGATGACGAAATTATCATTGCATGCTTCTAATTAAATGCCCTACTTTCATGATATTATATCACTGTAGAATGAACTTTTTCCATGTTTCATAAATTTTACCCAAAAGATGAATAACCCTAACTTTTTGTGAGTAGTGTATTTGTGTGGAAATGAACTGAATAAACAATACAATGAAAGGTAAGAGAGTGTAACACATTATTTCAAAGGTCTGTTCTTCTTATTAGAGAATGACCTGCTCTACGTCCTGAAGCACAGCTGCCTTTAACATTTTATAGCTAACAGCTAAAAAAGCAGTAAGGTCAGTAACAGTCAAAAGTTTGAGCATACCTTCTCATGGATATTTTTATTTTTTACAGCGTAGATTAATATTGAAGATATCAAAACTATGAATTAACACAACTATGTATTGCGTTATGTGGTGAACAAAGTGTCAATAAAGATATGTTCTTTCTTGACTCTGATAACTTTTTATGACAATCAGCCAGTTTCTGGGATCCATGGACTTTTGTCTAACCAACAGTGTCAAACCCTTAAAATCTTGAATTAAAGATTTCTCAATGAGGCACAACTTTGTGGTTGTGGCTCCAAAGAGCACATTTGATTGAATGCAGGAGTGATTTTTGCTCTTCTTTTCACAGACATGGCTCCCTGCAGCTCCAATGGTCACCACACAGTCCACAGCAGAGTTTGTGAGCATCTGCTGTCCTCCAAGGCTTTCCTCAATTTCAGATTTGACAGGGATGCCATCATGAAATGTTTCGACTACTGACATAGCTGATGAAGCGCTGTGCTTTGCTTATTGTCTTGCTTGTCATGAACACAAATTTACAGTGGGGAGTTCTCATATTTAACATTGAATACATCAAGTGAGCTGCACTGGAGTTGTTTTTGTTGCTGAACTTCTCATACCTTATAAAACGGGTGGTAACATAACAGAGCTGTCTTCAGTTTTGTCCAAGGCAGACTCTTTCATTTTCAAGTTTCATTTTTACTTAATTTTTAAATACCTAAATTCATGATAAAACCTGTAGGAGACAACACAGACCACAAGGAGAGAATTATTCAGGTTTACAATTAGTCATTAGCAAAAATGTGGCGTTTTGAGAACATAATGGATTTTAAAACTATGTAAAATGATAGCAAATAGTAATACATTCAACTGTGATACCTTGGTGAATTTGGCCAATGAATTAATGTTAGATTTGTTATATACCTATATATTGATTTTAAGATGTAATAATTTAGCTGATCCTTTCCTTCATTCTTCCTGCTGGATCCCAAAATTATGTTTTGGGTGCTAAAGAAAGGTGGGTATTGACAGTGTTAGTGACTTTATTACCAGAAGTATTTAAGATAAATAAGTGAACATTTTAATTTGATCATATACCATGCACACATTAAGGGTCATTACATCAGCCACAGACTTCCATGCTCTACGTTGCTGTTATTTGTGACCCTTGTGGTTTTGAGCATTCTTGTGAGTTACAGGTTTAATTACCCATTGAAAATTCTTTCACCAAGAGTCATTAATCATTTTCTTCATTATCCACACGTTAGCTGCTATAGTTTTATTTGGCTCTGGGCAATGATGGACCACTGCATTAGACTACTGTGAACATAATAAAAAAAAAACGTTACCAACCTGCTCATAAAAGAGCTCTGGCCACTTGAGCTGAAAACATAAACAATTTTTAAAGGAAGCAGTAACTGTTTTAGAACTCTTTGAAATTCAGACAACCGTTCAGCAATTTCTATCTTCTCAAGGTAATGTTATATACATAACACATACTATACATAAACATAGATGTGAGTTGAGAAATCTGGATGTGAGATCTCTTCTTGTGATGTTTGTCACTGGGTGTTCTTTGTTATTGCTTGTACACATGGTAATAAGTTGTTTGGTTTCAATGATATTTCAACTTTAAATGTGAATATTAATAAAAAATAGTTTTTTTTCACTCTGGTTGTTGACTTTTACACTGTTAACATGAGATATAAATATGCTTTATGTCGAACATTTCAAAGTTGCCTTTCTCCTGGAGAAATACTCAATTATTCAATTAAATTTAATTATATATTGACAAATCATAAAAGTTATCTCATGACGCTTTCCATATAGAGCATGTGTAGACTGTACTCTTTATAATATCTACAGAGACTCACCAATTCCCACCAGGAGCGAACACTTGTATCCTTTGTTTTGGAAATGTGCTCTATAATGAATATAATGCATTTCCAACAGGATCAAAAGAATATGAAGTGAACTGAATCAAAATGCCTTGCATATCTTTTGGAAAGATACTTGGATGCTGATTTTCTTGTACAGTATATAATGGAACCAATGGATTGAAATCTGCCCACTTGGCAGTAATTGTTGAGCAGTTATCCTATGTTATCTCTACTGAAATTTGTAGTGGATATTACATGTTATGATAAGATGGTATTTATCAGAAGTCTGGATCTTGAAGTCCCAACTTCTGCAACATTTGTTCATAAATTCAATCTTATTTTCAAAAAGGCACCGGAGAACTTGAGAGTTGAATGCAGTAGAGCTTTACAGAAAACAACCTAGGTCCATTCATGAATGGAACTGATTTGTGCTCAAAACATCCTTTATAATCCTTTATAATCATACATAGCAACATTATTACCACCCATTTTTCATTATTCAATAAAACAAAATATCAAGATCACATGATTCTTAGTATCCAAACAATTCATTTGGCCTGGGTTTCCAAAACTGCTGTCTCAGGTCTTACCTTATCCAACTTTCTTTCAACTTAACGCCATCCATAGCCCAGGTGAAGACTGGCTGTTGTTTTGTCTCATCTCTGTTACTACTCTCTCTACTCTCTGCAAATTTATACTTCTCATTCTAAACAGTATACTACGACAAAATCTCTTAACTTTTATACTACAATGGTCATGACAAGAGTACACAAGTTTTATTAATGTATTCTTATATTATTATTTATGAACATGCAGATTTAAAAAAATACATAAAACATGTACAGTGTACAGTCTGTGTATTTTTATAGATAATATAGGGTGGTTTTATTTTGAAGGCGTTATACCTCACCGGAAAACACAATTTGAGGACTAGTAATGTACAATTTTCAGTTTCAGTTTTCAATCATTTCAAATGTCTCCGGATAAACTTGCTATTTTTGACGGCTGTAGTATCTTTAAATCAGGATTGTTATTAAAATGCTAGAAAAAAACGCAATTACTTTAGGCTTGTTGTAAAAACTCTTATTGAGAAGGAGTCGGACCGGATGTACGGTCGTTGTTGGCGGCAAACCGGTGTAACATAGCCAGCACAGCCGGAACATTTCATTGCGGGACGCTCCACACATCTGAATGGGTGCTGTTTGTTTTGAGAGCACTGCCGAAGCTCTTCACTAACCAAGGCACAGTATAAACGTTAATTAATGTTATGACAACGTTGTTCATATAGCTAGCTACAGTTATCTTATCATGATGTGTGTCTCGCTCTTCAGCTATGTGAGCTAAGTTAGTTTGTTTCGTTACCGGTGAAATGAAACACGGCGGAGAGGCTTCTTTAAAGCGAGTTTAGCTAACCTCAATGTTCCAATATAGAGATAGATTAGATTAAGTACAGACACTTCTCCTCATGCCTTATGTCACAAGTAACTAATTAATTCTATAAATCCTTCGACCCGATTTTTTTTGTGTGTCAAGTCTACAACAGCTGAAAATGACCGGGCAGCAGCAATAACAGGCAGCAGCAAAATTCTAAATTCTTATAAATCTTTAACGTTCTCTTTCTCTCTTTCCTGTTTCACACAACAGCTGTGTTAGCTCTCCTCAGATCCTGTCCAGTTTCAGTCAAGTCAGAATATTCCATACAGTGTGTTAACGGATACTGTATTGTATAAGGGGAAGCAGCAGTAGATGAACTTTGTGCTGTAAACAAATGACAGTCGCATCCTCCTATGCTTACTCACAATGTTGGCTGTATTGCAAAATGTTCTTGATCACGATATTATAATTACCCTCTGCATAGCTGTACTTTCCTCAGTATAATTATGTACTATTATGTACTATTATGTAGCCTTTATGTAAGGCAGACCCAAGAAGACCCTAACCCTATCACATCATATACGTGTATTGGACAGAAACAGTTTATGGTGCCAGGGTGCAAGCAACGTTGAGTATTACTCATTACTCATGACCAGGCCTGGAATTTCGTCATTTTAGGGGCAAGGCCGCTTTTGTGTTTTTATGGCACCAAGGCCATAAAAGGAGTTTTATTGTCATTCCAGCACATGTTAAACATGGGACGAAATTGGTTTCCCCTGGCCCCGGAGCAGCCCGATATCAAATATAAAATATAACATATATAAAATATAAAATAACAGAGTCCAAGAGTCCTCCAGAGTTCAACTGTCTCACAGCTTCTGGGAAGAAGCTGTTCCTCAGTCTGGTGGTCCTACTCTTAATGCTCCGCAGCCTCCTGCCTTGCCTCCTGCTCTGACAAACAGAGCGTGTGGGGTGAGTGGGGTCCTTTCCTGCATCTGAAGGTGTAAATGTCCATGGTGGCGGATAGGTTGCGTCCCACTGTGCAGCTTTAACCACCCTCTGCAGAGCCTTCTTCTCTGCCGCTGAGCAGTTGCCGTGCCACACGGTGATGCAGGAGCACATGACGCTTTCCACCACACATCTGTAGAAGGAGGTCAGGACTGGGCTCCCAAGTCCAGCGCGCCTCAGCCTCCTGAGGAAGTAGAGGTGCTGGTGTGCCTTCTTAACCAGACAGGAAGTGTTGGTGCTCCAGGTGAGGTCGTCAGAGATGTGCACGCCCGATGTGCAGGGGAGGCGGGGAGGTCTGCCCCTTCTGAAGTCCACGATCATCTCCTTGGTCTTCTTCACGTTGATGCAGAGGTTGTTTTCTCTGCACCAACCCTCCAGGTGTTCCACCTCCTGCCTGTAGTCAGACTTGTCGTTGTTAGTGATTCGTCCAACCACAGCTGTGTCATCCGCGAACTTCACGATCAGACAGCTCGGATGTCTCACTGAGCAGTCATGTGTGAGCAGAGTGAACAGAAGTGGGCTCAGCACACAGCCCTGGGGGGAGCCTGTGCTGAGGGTGATGGAGGAGGAGGAGACGTCATGGATCCTCACAGACTGCGGCCTCTCTGTTAGAAAGTCCAGGACCCAGTTGCAGAGGGTAGAGCTCAGTCCGAGTGTGATCAGTTTCTGAACCAGAGTCTGCGGTCTGATGGTGTTGAATGCAGACGTGAAGTCCACAAAGAGCAGGCGAACATAAGAGTCCTTTTTCTCTAACTGGGTGAGGGCTGTGTGGACCACAGAAGAAATGGCATCCTCTGTGGATCGGTTCTTCCTGTATGCATACTGGTGTGGGTCCACAGTGACGTCGATGCAGTCTTTGATGTGGGCCATCACCAGTCTCTCAAAGCACTTCATGACTATCGGGGTGAGGGCTACCGGCCGATAGTCATTCAGGCCTGTCACTGTGGAGGTTTTGGGAATGGGGATGATTGTGGCGGTCTTCAGGCAGGTAGGGACCGCTGCTTGTTGGAGGGAGGTGTTAAAGAAGTCTGTCAGCACATCCGTCAGCTGGTGTGCGCAGCTCCTCAGCAGCCGCCCGGAGATGTTATCGGGACCCGTAGCTTTGTGTGGATTAATCCTCTGGAGGGTTCTCCTCACCTCTGCTGGGGTCACGCTGAGGGGCTCTTCTCCTGGTGGTGGGGTGAGTCTGGTGCTGGGGGAGGTGTTCGGGTTGTCGAAGCGGGCGTAGAAAGTGTTGAGAGCGTCAGGCAGAGAGGGGTCCCTGGGCACTTTACAGTCATATACTCTATTGCCTCGGAGCAGTGGATGTTCAGCAAAGCACAGTTCGTACATCAACCTTTGTTCACATATACATAAATACAACAATGATTTCAAGTCCATGTCAAGTCCATGTCATAATGAACTTAATGTGATTATGTTTTTTATTATATGTTTTTATTGTTGTCTATTTTTTAACCTGTCTGCAAGTCAAGTTTCCCTTAGGGGACAATAAAAGCAACTGAACTGAACTGAAGCACACAGGAAATTATGAAGTCCATCACTCACTTCAAAAACTGTAAAACTTATTAAACCAACCAACCACAATTTTTGCTGAGTTCACACCAAATGTGCAAGAGCATCTTCAGACTGTCCTCAAAACTACTACACAGATTTTTGATTGATCAAAACTGTAAACGGTACTCTAAACATATGTACTGTAATGCATATTGGCTACTGATTAACCCATAAGAGCCCAGACTGATTTCTCAATCAAGGAAAATTATGGAGGAGATAAAGTAAACATAGATAGACAACAAAGAAACATTTGACTTTTTATTTTTAAAAATAGCTCTCTCATGTCAAGAGATCTGAAATATTATATATTTGTCACGTTAAGAGTAAGTCAATTTGCAAAACACTGAAACGCATTGACACCATTTGTCCTTCCAAAGTTGCTCCATCAGCAGCTGTTGCAGTCAAGCAGCCACTCAGATCTAGGTCGTTTTCTGCACTTTTGCATTATGGCCTCCAATACCCCATCAGCATCACATGTTGGCTCTGCAATACTTAAAAAAGTATGGAACACAAAGAAAGAAATGAAGAATTAGTTCTTCATACTTTTGATTAACTGAAAGCTTAATTACAATCACCCCAACTTTCCTGCCGTTTTCTACTGAATGTCACTATTGCAAACATAGATTGTGTAAAGCGACTATGAACAGCCAGCACACATCAACCAACTGTAACTTACCCAAGCAACACGAAGATCATAAATACATAAAAATTACACATTACGGCAGGAACAAGCAGCTCGACAAAGGAAAAACTTGACAGCAAGCTAGCAAGCGTTTGTCGACGTTAATGTTACAGGCTATGGTTGGCATGTTAAAACTGGATCAACGTTGTAGTGATATAACGTTACTGTGCTGAACAATATGGACAAAATTTCATATCATGATATTCATGTCAGATATCTCGATATCGATACGATACGATATGACTATAGGTTCAGTGAAAACTAAGCATTTTTCCAGAAAAATAAAAACTAATAATACAAAGGGATGTGGAAAGCGCAGTTTTATTGACTGTAACTAAATTAACTAGAAAATTCCCGCGGAAATTTTGAAAGTGCCGAGTGGACTGTTGCCGGGGGTCTTTATTGAAAAAGCCCACCTCAAATAGTAATATTTAACATGTTTATTTACACACATAAGCAGCTAGCGCTAACGCGCTAGCCACTAATTCTAGGATTAGCTGCAAATGTTAGCAATTAGCATGTCTTTACTAAAAGGTTTGTAGAAGGTCAGTGTAGTAGTAATGTCCTACAAAACTCTGTAGTACAAGGTTTGTGTAAGTTGTTAGGTGTGTGTGTGTGTGTGTGTTTGTTTGTCTTGTCTGTCTCTGCACGTGTGCTTGTCTGTGTCTCTGTTACTGTCTGTCATTTAGTGGCTAGCGCTAACGCGCTAGCAATTAGCATGTCTTTAATTTTTATCGGCTAGAAATTAGTGGCTAGCGCTGACGCGCTAGCTGCTCTGCTGTGTCTGTCTGTCATTTTACACAGACAAGTTCAAATTAAGTGTCAATAACTGCTAAAATGGCCGCCCAATGTTAGCAATTAGCATGTCTTTAATTTTTAGTGAGAAATTATGTTGTGATTTAACACAGTCCTGCTGGATCCACTGTCAACAGATTTAAACACAAACAAAAGCAGATTGACAGTCAATACAGAAAATGTCTTGCTTGAGCTGCCTGTTATTGTCTGTCAGTTAGTGGCTACTAATGCGCTTAGCTCCTCTGCTGTCTCTGTCATTTTAGACATATAAGTTCAAATTCAGTGCCAATAACTGCTAAATGGCCGCCTAATGTTAGCAATTAGCATGTCTTTAATTTTAGTGGCTAGAAATTAAAGGTGATTTAACACAGTCCTGCTGACCACTGTCAAATTAGATGACTGATATGTCATACATCATAGGCATAGCAACAGTAAGATTTTAAACACAAACTGTTTGGATTTTTTTAAATTCAGCCTCCGAAAGGCTTAACAAGAAGCACACTGAAACAATAACTTGTGCTTTATCCTTGGTCTTCTTTATTTTTATTGCAATGACCACAGGCGACTACAGGTCATAAACGTGAAATGATAAACCAAATATAACAGGTTATAATTCTATTAATGAAATTGTAACTTATATTTTTATTCTTTACCATAAACAAAACATTAACTCTTTGTATATATTTATCAAATGTTTTCTTATGAATTTAAAGTAATAAATTGCAGTAAACATAGCAACCTCAACCTAAACCAGTATTTTGGTCAACATTAGCAGTTAACATTAACATACAAGTGCTATGCTAGCCTGAAAGCTAATGGAGTTAACTGAAGCATGCATAGCGAGTTAGCGGCGATGTTAACGCGAAGCATGGCGAGCAAGCAGCACGAGCTAGCGCGCTAACCGCTGAAAAGTGCTAACTGGCGAGCGCTAAATAACACTCTTATTCTCACATCACGCTTTAAAGATAGCTCAACAGTGCAAACACATTATACTCATATTATATGATCAACAGGCTATTTTCGGCTGACTGCAGCTTACCAATGGGCTGTGTGCTTCTGTTGTACCCAACATACGTCGTGAAACATCAACACAGCACACGGACTTTTCAAAATAAAACGAAGAGCTCAATCAACTATTTAGAGCTACAAATGATGACAGCACTAAAAGTCTTGACACAAACAAAGCAGATTGACGGTCACTGCAGAAAATGTCTTGCTTGAGCTGCCTGTGTTATTGTCTGTCAGTTAGTGGCTAGCGCCATGCTGGCTGTCCCTCTCTGTCATTTTACACAGTTAGTTCAAACAAATTAACTGCCAATAACTGCTAAAATGGCCAGTTATTTTCTAACCTGTTTAATGTCAGTTGAAGACAGGAGAGAAAATGCTGAGACCACGCCAAACATAGGGCCAGATTTAGAAAACCGATTAATCATTGAACCAGCTTTAATTTCTTGGGGTGCATCTTGAGCCCTTTCCTGATCATCTAGATATGCAGTTTGTGTGTAAAATGAAGAAATGTGACTCATTAAAAATCGATTCAAAGAAAGTGTTACTTGCTTTCTCCAAATTTCCTTTAACATGGGAGTCTATGGGCTGTGGATGGGTGTTGGTGGCGAATCTTTGTGTCTGACACCAAAACTATAATACTGACAGCTTTATCAGACGAATCTGAGTGAGAAGACAAATTTTCCTACGTTTCTATCTATAAATTATGTCTGTAGTGTGAAATTTGTGTACACAGGAGCAGTTTCCTTATTTTTGACTTATTTTTTCTCTGCTCCAAGCACTCTAGCTGATGATGTCATCCACTACAAACATTCCACGAATACACACCCATTATAAACCTAGAAATTTGAGCAAAGCCTGCTCAACTTTGAGCCTCGCCAGTTTAAAAACAGTAAAAGCGTGTCGATAAGTGACGAATCAATGAAGAGAAGGCAAGAGTACTCTCCATTTAAAGTTTAAATGAAGTCTCTCGTGAAAGTATGCCAGAGCAGCCTATTTTTGAAAATGTCTGCTATAGCATTTTATTCTGACTATTCTGATAGAGGCTTATTCATAACATTAATTCACAATTAACCATTATTTATAGTATTAGGATTTGGATAAGAATATGATATATATCATTTGTTGGGGCCTTCTGGCCGGTTTGGGCCACATTAATTACCGAAAAAGGGCGGAAAATGAATAATAATAATAACTAGAAAAATCCCGTGGAAATTTTGAAGTGCCGAGGACTGCTGTCAGGTCTTATTGAAAAAGCCCAATTTCAAGCCAGTGTGCAATATTTAATATGTTTATTTACACATTACGAGCAGGTAGCTTACCCGCTTAGCCACTAATTTGTGATTAGCTGCAAATGTTAGCAATTAGCATGTCTTTACTACAAAGCTTGTAGAAGGTCAGTGTAGTAGTAATGTCCTACAAAACTCTGTAGTACAAAGTTTGTGCAAGTTGTTAAGTGTGTGTGGTGCGTTTGTCTTGTCTGTCTCGCACGTGCTTGTCTGCAGTCTCAAGCACGTCTGTCATAGTGGGCTACGCTAACGCGCTAGCAATTAGCATGTCTTTAATTTTTATCGCTTTTATCGAATTTAAAGTAATAAATTGCAGTAAACATAGCAACCCTCAACTTTAAACCAGTATCTTGGTCAACATTAGCAGTTAACATTAACATAGCAAGTAGCTAAGCGCTAGCCTGAAAGCTAATGGAGTTAACCAAGCATTGCTAGCGGAGCTAAAGGTGATGTGCTAACGCGAAGCTAGCGGGCGGCGTTAACGCGAAAGAAGGGCGATGCTGAACGGCGAGCTAGCGCTTAACCACGAGTGCTAACTGCGAGCCAAATAACACTCTTATTCACATCACGCTTACAGATAGCTCATCAGTGCAACACATTATACTATGCTATACATAATCAACAGGCTATTTTCTGCCAACTGCAGCTACCAATGGGCTGTGTGCTTCTGTTAAACTCTTAAATACAGCTGCCGAAACATCAACACAGGAAGCCACACGGACTTTTTAAAATAAACCAGAGCCTTAAATCAACTATTAAAGCTACAAATGATGACAGCACTAAAAGTCTTGACACAAACAAAGCAACTGACGGTCACTTGCAGAAAGTGAGTCGCTTAGTGCTACCAACACGCTTAGCTGGGCGCTAAGGTGTCCCTCTCTTACATTTTAGACAGAGAAGTTTAATTAACTGCCATTAACTGCTAAAATGGCCGCCGCTGGGCAAAGTTACTGCACCTGTTTGAATGTCAGTTGGAAGACAGGGAGAGAGAGAGCAAACACGAGACTATGCCTCGAACAGGAAGGGGATTTGTGAGAAACCGGGCATTTCTAATCATTGAACCACCTAATTTTGGGCATCTTGAGCCCTTCCCCGGACGCGTTTAGATATGCAGTTTGGTGTGTAAACATAGCTGACTGGTTGTAAAATCGATTCAAAGAAAGGTTACTTCGTTTTCCTCCAGAAATTTCCCTTTTAACATGGAGTCTATGGGGCTGTATTGGTGTTATATAAACCTGTGTCTGATGCCAAAACTATAATACTGACAGCTTTAGCATCTAATTATTATAGCATAAATGTTCCTACGTTTCTATCTATAAACATGTCTGTAGGTGAAATTTGTACACAGGAGCAGTTTCGTTTTATTTTGATTTTATTTTTTTCTCTCCTGCGCACTCTAGCTGATGATGTCATCCACTTAGCACAAACATTCCACGCACACACACCCATTATAAACCCAGAAATTTGAGCAAAAGCCTACCTAACTTTGAGCCTCGATAGTTTAAAAACAGTAAAGGTGTCGATAAGTGACGGAATAAATGAAGAGAAGGCATGAGTACCTCTCCATTTTAAAGTTTAAATGAAGTCTCGTGAAAGTATGCCAGAGCAGTTCATTTTTGAAAATGTCTGTTGAAATATATTTTTTTCGGGTTTTCCATTCATTCCTATAGGAAATTTTTTTTTTTCGTAGTTTTTGCAAAGTTATTCGCGAATTTTTCATGTAATTTCTTACACATTTACAAGCATAGATTCGGGTGAAAACACACGCTTTTGATATATTATTTGTTGGGGTCCTCTACGGTTCGGGCCACATTAATTAATAAAAGGGCGGAAAATGAATAATAATAACTAGAAAATTCCCGCCGAATTTTGAAGTGCCGAAAGTGGACTTGTTGTCGGGGTCTTATTGAAAAAAGCACACCTCAAATAGTAATATTTAACATGTTTATTTACACATGAGCGCCACGCTAACGCCAGCCACTAATTCTAGGATTAGCTGCAATGTTAGCAATTAGCATGTCTTACTTCAAAGCTTTCAGAAGGTCAGTGTAGTAGTAATGTCCTACAAAACTCTGTAGTACAAAAGCTGCGCTGTTATGTGTGTGTGTGTGTGTGGTGTGTTTGTCTTGTCTGTCTCTGCACGGTGCTTGTCTGTGTTCCAGAATCAGTCTGTCAAGTTAGTATTAGCGCTAATGCGCTAGCAATTAGCATGTCTTTTTAATTTTATCGGGCTGTAGTTCGCGGCTAGCGCTGACGCGCTTAGTTGCTCTTGCTGGTTTCTGTCTGTCATTTCACACAGACAAGTTCACCAGGTCAATAATCACAAATGGTCGCCCAATGTTAGCAATTATGATGTCTAATTTTTAGTGGCTAGAATTATGTTGTGATTTAACACAGTCCTGCTGATCCACTGTCAACAGATTTAAACACAAACAAAGCAGATTGACAGTCACTACAGAAAATGTCTTGCTTGAGCTGCCTGTGTTATTGTCTGTCGTTAGTGGCTAATGATGCTAGCCTCTGCTGTCTCTGTCATTTTGATGATAAGTTCAAATTAAGTACAATAACTGCTAAAATGGCCGCTAATAAATAGCAATTAGTTATGTCTTTAATTTTTTAGTGGCTAGAATTATGTTGTGATTTAACACAGTCCTGCTGATTCACTGTCAAATTAGATGACTGATATATGTCACATCATAGGCAGAAGCACCACAGATTTAAACACAAACTGTTGATTTTAAATTCAGCCCTCCTAAAAAGGCTTAACAAAGCACACTGAAGCAATAACTCAAAGGTTTTATCCTTGGTCTTCTTTTATTTTATTGCAAATGACCACAGGCGACTGCAGAGGTCATAAACTCGAAATGAGTAAACCAAATATAACAGGTTACATGTGATTCTAATAAATTGTAACTTATATTTTTATCTTTTACCATAAACAAACATTAACTCTTTTTAATATAAATTTATCAAATGTTTTCTTTATGAATTTAAAGTAATAAATTGCAGTAAACATAGCAACCTCAACCTAAACCAGCATCTTGGTCAACATTAGCAGTTAATATTAACATGCTGGCAGCTAAGTGCTAGCCTGGAAAGCTAATGGAGTTAACTGCTATTACATGGAGCTAGCGGCGAGGCACGAGCTAGCGCGATGCGTTAGCGAGTTAGCGGCGATGTTAACGCCGAAGCATGCGATGTAACACGAAGCAGTTAAATCATGAAAGCACCGCGAGCGCGAACACTCTTATTTCACATCACGCTTTTTAAAGATAGCTCATCAGTGCAACACATTATACTCATAAGTTATACATAATCACAGGCTATTTTCGCCAACTGCAGCTACACACGGGCTGTGCTTCTGTTAAAACCTGAATACAGCTGTCGTGAAACATCAACATTAGGAAGCCACACGACTTTTTAAAATAAAACGAAGAGCCTTAAAATCAACCATTTAGAGCTACAAATGATGACAGCACTAAAAGTCTTGACACAAACAAAGCAGAACGACGGTCACTGCAGAAAGTGAGTCAGTTAGTGGCCGTTAATTAACGCAAGTTAGCTGCGCTGCTGTCCCTCTCTGTTATTTTAGACAGAGAAGTCTAAATTAACTGCCATTAACTGCTAAAATGGTCGGGCAGTTACTGCACCTGTTTGAATGTCAGTTGGAAGACAGGAGAGAGAGAGAAAATGCTGAGACCATGCTCGAACAGGAAGGATTTGTAGAAACCGTATTTAACTATTGAACCACCTTAATTTTGGGCATCTTGGCAATCTTCCCCGGACGCTAGATATGCAGTTTGTGTGTAAAATGAAGAAATGTGACCTATTAAAATCTGATTCAAAGAAAGGTTACTTCTGCTTTCTCCTTCAGAAATGTCCCCCTTTTTAACATGGGGAGTCTATGGCTGTGGATGGGTGTTGGTGGCGAATCTTTGTGTCTGACGCCAAAACTATAATACTGACAGCTTTAGCAGTGACGAATCTGAGTGAGAAGACAAATGTCTCTACGTTTCTATCTATAAATTATGTCTGTAGTGTGAAATTTGTGTCACAGGAGCAGTTTCGTTTTATTTTTGACTTATTTTTTTCTCTCCTGCGCACTTCCAGCTGACATGTCATCCACTTTACACAAACATTCCACGCACACACCCATTATAAACCCAGAAATTTGAGCAGCCTACTCCAACTTGAGCCCTCGGAGAAGCTAAACAGTAAAGGTGTCGATATGGATGGAATAATGAAGAGAAGGCATGAGTACCTCCATTTTAAAGTTTAAATGAAGTCTCTCGGTGAAAGTATGCCAGAGCAGTTCATTTTTGAAAATGTCTGTTGAAATATATTTTTTTTCGGGGTTTTCCATTCATTCCTATAGGAAATTTTTCAGTTTGCAGAAAGTTATTCTGCCAATTTTTCGCGAATTTCTTTTACACATTTACAATTCGGGGTGAAAACACACGTTTTGATATATTATTTGTTGGGGGTCCTCTGGCCGGTTCAGGCCACATTAATTACCGAAAAAGGGCGGAAAATGAATAATAATAATAAAACTGCCATGAAACACGCAGAAGATTAATAGTTGCCTCATGTCGTAGGCACTCGGCACTAATAAAACTGCCATGAAACACGCAGAAGATTAATAGTTGCCTCGTGCCTACGGCATAGCTAGACACGAGGCACGAGGCACCTACTCCCATAGCTATGGGAGTAGGTGCCTCGTGTCGTAGGCACTCAGCACTAACTAAATAAATTCGAAATCAAACATTTTACTGCAGCTCTGCTTTAACAATAACTAACAAATATATTATGCTTCAGCTGGTGGAAGGTGGCAAGCTTCTTCAAAAGATCCACTGCCAGTGCCACACTACCAGTGGATCCGTCCTTGTACAATATGCGGTGGTGTTGTTTCAGGTGGTGGAACATACTTGTTGTGTTGCCATTCTTCGTCTGAACTTTTGCTAAGCAGAACCGGCAGAATGCGTCGCTCTGGTTGACATCTTCTTTTTTGAATCCAAAATACCTCCAAATAATGAAGGATGACTTATTTTTTCCCACCAACTCTGCACATTCTGCACCGGTCTTATCTTCCACACTCATGTTTCTTTCTAATTTCCCCGCTGTGTAGTGTGTGTCTCTGTCTCCTCCCTTGGATGTTTGTCATTGGCTGGCTTCAGCTGTTGATCCACGGTAAGCATGAAATAAGGTTTGTGGTTGGCTGGCCTGAGCTGTACATTTGAGGGCAAGCAAATGATATTTGTGACTGTCTGAGCTGTACATGCAGGGCAATATTGTTGGTTTTGCGATATTAATATCGTGAATGTTCATACTGCGATAAGGATATGATAATGATCTATTGTTCAGCCCTACTGTGCAAGCAATTTAACGTTAACTAACTCATATGTTGAAATTCTTATCTCATTCGTTCACTAATTTAACACACTGTCTTACCTCAGTCCCGGTGACTTTTTCCCTCTCTTCAGTTCAGTCTCAGGCCCAATGGGCCAAGCGGATACAAGAGGGTGGGGGGGGGGGGGGTTTCATGAAGTGTCATAGCCTGTCTGAGCGGTTCATGCCAGGCTTGAATCAAACCCACCACTGATGATGAATGTCGACAAAAGACGCTTTTTTTTCTCAGAAGAATCAGGTGTCAAAGCTGTGTTGACAGGAAAGAGGCAGACTAGAAAAACGTAAAATGAACTGGGGCAGTGTGGGCGGGGCATCAAGGCCACCGTGGCCTTAGGGCAGATATTTTTTTCAAGGGCACAAAGCCAAATCGCAAGGGCACGATGGCCATGGCCCTCGTGGCCCTCGTGAAATTCCTGCCCTGCTCATGACTGCTGAAATGAGCCAGTGTAAAATAGGTGGTGTTCCCCCTGTACAGAAGAAGCCAGACTTCAAAGTTGGCTGCGGTAATATGTCAAAATAGCTTGATTTCATATATCCATATATACACCAGGACTTTTACCATACTGTTGGTTACTCCCTTTAGTGTGTGGGTGTATAAGTGCATGAGCAAGCATGAGTGTATAAGCAAATGTGGAAAATGCTGTAAATCAATGAGCAGAGTCCTTTTTGGCAAAGATGTATTTTTTTTATATGTTTTTTTGTATCAGTGTGACAAATAACATCAATTTCATTTGATGATTGAATTTGATTATCCACCAATCAAATGCTGGGAAAATATCAGAGTGTCTGATAGATTTCAGATGAGATAAGATAAGATAAGATAGACTTTAATGAGCCCATACTTGTTACAGCAGCCTGTAGACACAAGATTGATAGGAAATTAATATGTACGACATGCTCAGTGGTGTGCTTCCCTTCCTCCTTCCTTGTCTAGGAGAGTGCCCAATTTTCCATTTTCTTGGTAAAGTGCTGCAGCTCCTCCTTAGACAATTCATAAGGGTCTGACTTCTCTTCTGTCTCTAAAACAAAGTACAGTCCTTTCACTTGATCCACAGTTAGTGTTTGTTAATGCTTGGAATTGCACAAAATGTTCATCAGATTGTTTTATTTAGATGTTTTAGTAGTTTTCAGCAGATGAGCTGTTAGCTGTTTGCCCACTGTTAGTGAACACAGGAATTAAGATAAACTATTGTTTTGTTGCAGTGCATCATGTCGAATGCATCAACAGCTTCAAAAAAAACAGCCAAGAGACAGAACACACCGCCACGTAGCTCCAACTCCAGCGGCCTCAAAGAAATTCATATTGATGAAGAGGTGAAGATAGCAGTGGACCTCTCTCTGGAGAGGTTCCGCTACAGTGACCAGAAAGGTATAAACAGCTTTCATTGGTTTAAATCAGAAAATAGAACACTTGTGTTTAGTCAGCCCTTAGAAAGCATTAGTTATTGCTATAGCACATGGAAGATAATGTTGTGCTCAGCATTCATGCCAGTGTGAGCAAGAAGGTGTGAGGCCCTAATATTTCCCCTTTCTTTTCCCTGACTGATAGAGATGGAATTTCCCTCCTCTTTCTCCAGTACTGAGAGGGCTTTCATTCATCGAACAGCCCAATCCCTGGGTTACATTTCTAAAAGCAAAGGGTGAGTCCCTCCATCAGGACCTGTGTTCAGTATCTGAATATCACTCTGTTGAATTGTGTCCGTGTTTCTTTTAGAATAAAGCTGGATTTGATTTGGTATACCTTCAGGCAAAGAGCTGTGGGATTCTGTTCGCAGATTTGAGTAATTTCTTTGAAATAAAGAATTATGCAGATAAAGTGTGCAGTTTTCAGTATGACCCAAGGGTAGGATTTTTTGTCTCTTGATAAACACAAGCTGAGATCAGTTTTAACAAGTCTCCTTGTCTTTCAGGAAAGGACTACAACGTTTTCTCACCATCAGGAAGAAGGATGGTTTAGAAAAAACTCAGACTACGATGGCCCTCACTCCATCCCACAATTCATCATGTTTTATTCGCAGCCTGCTTCAGAGGTTTCCTATTACCAATAAGGAACGCATAGAGCTGCAGCCCAACAACAAAAGAGCCATGGCTGTGGCTGCAGAACTTGGTGAGTGTCAGTGTATGAGTATAAACTAGACTGTGCAGTGGGTGTGATGATTAATGTACAAGATACAATTTCCATTTATTCATCTTTCTATAACACAGGGCTGTACAAAGATGCATAGGAACTATGAAAGTAATTATAACAACAACAATAATAATAGAGATATTATAATAGTATACTAATAAATATATATAATAATAGTATATTAATAGTAATCATACTAAGGCTCTGACTCCCATTCTACTTTATTTCTGTTTACTTCTATAGAAAATTGCAGGTTATCCAAGTTTTATGCCATTAAGACATCTTTGAAGTTTAGCTAAGTGACTGGCTTGATCAGAAAATATAACTGGGTATCATTGGCATAACAATAACTCCGGCTTCCTCCTACAGTCCAAAGACATGAACTTTAACAGGTTCATTGGTGACTCTAAATTGTTCGTAGGTGTTAATGTGAGTATGAATGGTTGTTTGTCTCTATGTCCTGTGATGAGCTGGTGACTTGTTCAGGTTGTACCCCGCCTCTCAAAGTCAGCTGGGATAGGCTCCAGCCCCCTGTGACCCTGATGAGGATAAGAGGTTACAGAATATGGATGGATGGATGGCATAATAATAATAGATAGGTACAGCAGCAGATACTTCTGTATCACTTACAGGTACGTACATACGTACAGTGTGAACAGGAGGGGCTGAGAACACAGCCCTGGGAGACTCTAATGTTTAACACTAGAACAATCTGGGGGAAGTTCAATATCCAGTTGCAGGGTGTGGTACTCAAGGCCAGTCTGCAAGTTTACCCATCAGTTTCATGGGGGAGATTGGATTGAATGCATTCTGATGTAGGTATGTGGAGACTGAGTGAAGGCCAGTGGAGGTGGATCAGTTGGTTCTGAATTGAAATGAGTGACTGCCCAGGCTGACTGGGATATTGCTTTTGATATGGTGGACAACCAGTTCTCTGAAGTAGACTTCACAGCTGACTCTTTAAAAAGGAAATTTAAATAGACATAAACTGTGTTCAGTTCATCTGACAGCGTGGCCTCACACATGATGGGGGTTCTCTTGCTTTGGTAGTCTTTGATAGTCTGCATTGCCTGTGACCTGTTTCTGGTGTTGTTGGTGTTGAAGTCTCTGCAGTCTCCTCCCTGATCCCAGATTTCAGTCTCACTCTGGCAGTGTTGCAGACTGAAAGGCAGTTTTTTGGCTATGAAGACCCTCACCTCTTCAACCAGGCTTTATGGTTATTTGTCAAAATTGGCACACAGTTCCAATCTGATGCTATGTCACTAGTACATCACTGAAAACATTACATCCCAGAAGATTAATCCAAATGACACTGCAAGCACTTCCAGCTCTGTTTTGACATTGTGTTCACCATGCTGACAACAACATTTTAAACAACACTTTATCAGCCTATACAATTAACCATAGTATAAAACTATGGTTAATTGTGATTATTGATTATTGAATCACATTTATGATTAAAACTAAGTCAGGCTGGACTTCAAATTCATGAGCAGAAAAAACACTTTTTATCATCATCATTTCCTGTGCTTCTATTTATCAAGTAGAATCAGATTTGTAAATAGATTTACAACCAATTGAACCTATTATAGAAAATAGAAAAGCCATCTTGTACATGTGATGAAATGTATTTTTGTGTACATGCAAGAAGGAAACAAAGTCAACAGGTGTGGTGTGTAGGGTCACATAATGTTCTTCAGCTCTTTCCTCAGACAGCTGTGACCGAAATGGGGCAAATGGGCGCTTAAACAATGGCATACCCAAGGTGCCTAAGAGGAGGAGTCCATCAGAACTAGATTCTTTTCGACACTCCCTGCCTGTGCATGAACGGCAGGTGGAGATCATCCAGCTCATCAAAGAAAACAGGGTGGTGCTAGTGCTGGGAGAGACTGGCTCTGGAAAAACTACACAGGTGAGTGCTGACAGACAAGTAGCTCAGCACTTTGGTCCTGACTGAAATATCTCAAGAAGTAGCTGACAGATCGAGGTGCAATTTTCTACATTCATGGTCTCCAGAGAATAGACCCTTCAGTGTTTCCTCTAGTGTGTTTTCCAGCACTGGTGCTGAAGATTTTTTTTTATTTTGCACCGCCAGTGTCCACTTACATATGCTTATACGAGCACTTACAAGAAGAAGAGCTTTGGATACATATATTTGTACACAGTTGTATTGTATATCAAACTTTTAATAAAATGCTTCAAGACCCACCCAGACAGTGAATGTCTTGTGGTTGGTCTTACCTTTCCTCCTCCTCCTCCTCTCTATACTACCTGTCATCCTGTTTAATAACGAAATACATGAAGCACAGTACATGATTAGGCAACCTACAAGAACGAAATGAAATAACTCCTGCTTGGCATTTTCACATACAGGCCTCCCCTCTTCCTTAATTTCCTTACTTAAACTAACCACAGCTTCCACATGACAAGAGACAAGTTACCAAACATCTAAAAGTTAGAAACTTATAATTTGACTAACAAGCTAAGAGCGCTGAGTGAGACTTTAATATTCTATGAATGAGCGCAGTTTGTGAGCTAATATTAAACTATATTAGGAGAAATAAAACCCTGCTTTCTATATAGATCTCTCTGATAAACATAGAAACATCCATAGAAACAGTTTGACTGGCCACCTGTCCAGAGTGTAACCCAGTTCTATCTCTTCTCACTATGCACTTAGCTGTAGCATGTGTGGTAAAGTAAAACCTTAAGATGAACTCTGTTAAGGTAATCCAGTGTCACTGTGTATTGTCCAGATCCCACAGTTCCTATTGGATGAGTGCAGCAGGAATGATGAGCCCTGCAGAATCTTCTGCACTCAGCCCAGACGTCTGGCTGCCATTGCAGTGGCTGAGAGAGTGGCAGCTGAGCGAGGAGAGAATGTTGGCGAGACCGTCGGTTATCACATCAGACTAGAGAGCAGGTAGATTAAACCAGAGCCTTTTCATCTTTCATCAATAGGCCCTTGTTATGTTATTAACCCAAACTGAGGGGATGCAAAAATTATAGACTTTTGGAATGGGAATGGTGTGTGCAGAGGTAATTTCAGAAGCTATTTGACCATCTAGCAGGGAGTTCTGAAGAAGCATACTGGCAGCTTAATAAAAGCCAAGAAGGAGAAGACTGGGGGTGAGGGGGCTGGTTCAGGGGTTCAGGGGAGACTAAGTCCCTTTCTCTTGCACATTAATCTGATGATAGTTTAATCAGTTGATCTCATGTCTGAATAAGCACCCTGGTTACTTTCACATAAATCTGTCACGTTCCTTTAACATTTTCAGTAATGCAAAAGTCTCAGTTGAATGCTGTCACATAAAGGCTGCATTAGCACAAGGTGAAACAAACACAAACAGTGTGTGATTTAGGGCCATCTTGCGGTGTAGTTGCTGATTGCATTGCTGTGTAATGCAACACACTCTCTCCTTTATGTGTGGAAGTCCACAAAAAGGCCTATCTAGAGCTAGTGTTTGTTTTGTCCATCGTGGGCTACATGGTTGAATCTGTGTAAGAGGACCCTTAGTACAGGTAGACATTATAAGATATATATATATATATATATATATATATATAAAATATAGATCTAGCAAAACCATAATTAGGGCCTGAGCACCGGGCATTGTATCCTTAGGATTATTCTTTTTTTTTTTTCCTCTGTGCCACTTCGGGGTTATTTTTGAGGGGCCAAACGTGCTCGAAAATTCACAAAACGAAAAACTCAAGTAGTAAAGTATGCTAAATTTTTTAGAATCTGGAGGTTTCATGGGCGCTTGGACCAAGATGGCTCCACATCGCCACCTACAAAATCTTGTACAGAGCTGGCCTAGAACACATTTCCATTTCCCGTCAACGTCAAAAATGCAGATTCTTTCGAAAAATTTTGTAACTCCATAAAAAAAAAAAATTCCTCATATTGTCATAATGATATGACTAGTCTATATACTTATATACTATATATACTTTCTTTAGTCTCTATATATATTTTCCAGCTTCTTTGCTGTCTTCACTCTGTATTTAACAAACCTTTGTGAGCTTCTGGAAAACACTTGTATTGCATTGCTTAATATGGAAATGACTTGTATCTATTGACTTTGAAACCTCAGGGTCTCCCCCCAGACAATGCTGACCTTTTGCACCAGTGGAGTGTTCCTCAGAACATTGATGACTGGAGATGCCAGTCTGTCAACTGTCACACATGTCATTGTGGTGAGCATTAATACATACAGTCTCAGAAAAGTGGTCAACTCTGTAATGCGTGTATGACATGTATAACCACACCCATCAGTGATGTCACCATGGCTGTGACTCAGGAGATAGAGGTAGCGGGTCGTCCACTAATCAGATGATCGGTGGTTTGATCCCCACCCAGGTGTCCTTGGGCAAGATACCAAATTGCTCCTGAAGGCTGTGCCATCGATGCATGAATGTCTGTCAATGGTTAGGTCCTAAAACTGATGAGCAGTTGGCACCTAGCATGGCAACTAATGCCATCAGTGTATGAATGTGTGTGAATGGGTGTTAAAGGCCTTGAGTGGTTGGAAGACTAGAAAGGCACTATATAAGTACAGTCCATGTATCAGGTGTTTTAGCTCAAATCAGTTGCAAATGCGACACTTGTTTTGAACTCACTGAAAATGCATCATATTGAATTGACTTGACCTGTTTTAACAGGATGAGGTGCATGAGCGAGATGGTCTGACTGACTTCCTGCTTACTAAAATGCGAGATGTGCTTCAGAAAATTCCCACACTGAAACTGATCCTCTCCAGTGCAGCTCTGGATATAGACCTGTTTCTTCAGTACTTTGGCTCCTGCCCTGTTATCCACCGTAAGTCCAAAAAACTCTGTGTTTATTAAATTAATGTTCTTACTAGATGTTACTGCTTTAGAAATTTGCAACTGCATTACACTACATTAGTTTCTATATTTGTCAACTACTTAGCTTATCTGTGACAATTGGATAGGATACAGAAAACTGTAATGTAAAAGAAAATGTCTTCTGACACAGGGCTAGATAAAATGTGATGTTCTGAGAAAAAACACATTTGAAGAGTTCTTATTAATTGAAATCATGAAAATTCTGGGTTTCCTCCAGGTTTGAGGCTTTGTATGTTTTTTGTGTTTTTAGTCAAAGGAAGACAGTTTGAAGTGAAGGAAGTCTTCCTAGAGGACATTCTGAGGCTGACGGGCTTTAACAATAAGGACATGAGGAAATACAAGGAGGAGACACAGAGAAGTATGAAGCTTTTAGTAATTAGACCACTGTGTACATTATAGTCTTCCTTCTGGCTTATCTTAACTTTGTCTGTGTGTCATATCCATCTGGTTCCCAGAGGAGAAGAAGCAGAAGCATTTGACAGAGTGGTGTAAGGTAGTGAAGAACAGTTCTGTTGAGAAAGAACAGAGGACCCCTGTGTCTGTTGCAGGCTTCCTCCAGGACAGCACCTCCCTGGACAGAGGGGACAGATGCTCCAATAAGCTGGTAAACCAAACCCAACCCAACACAAATACAAACAACACATACACACAACACATACACACACAAACACACACACACACACACACACACTGCTGTCCATGCACTGCTCCATAAGGTCTCAAGTCCCAGTGTTCACACTTTGATTTACACCTACGGGCAATTAAGAGTCACCAATTAACCTATTAAGTGCATGTCCTTGGACTGTGGAAGGAAGCTGGAGTACCCAGAGAGGACTCAAACTGGGGTGTGCAGTGATAACCACCGCACCACCATGCCGCTCCAATTATCAAATGTCCGTCCGTCCATCCATCCATCCATCCATCCATCCATCCTGTCGGTCCAGCTCATGCCCCATTTTATATTGCCCCAATGAGTACTGAAGGTCACTGTCTGATGATGCCAACTGGATCTGGGGTACGACAGCTGGCTGGTGCTTCCTTTCCAGCACAGTAGAATAAACTTTCCTGGGGAGGCTCAGCAGTGTGATACCTTGATAATTGTAGCTCACCCTCCGGTCTCCTTTTTTGAAAATGGGCACCATCACCCCGGTCTACCATTCCAATGGTACTGTACCCATCCTCCATGCAACACTGAAAAGGTGTGTCAGCCAAGACAGCTCAACTGTCCAAAGTCTTCAGCATCTCAGGGCGAATCTCATCCACACCTGGCGCCTTGCCACCAAACAGCTTACTGACTACCTTGGTGACCTCTGCCAGAGATATGGGCGTGTCTTCAGGCTCTGCCTTCTCTACAGAGGATGTGTTGGTTAGATTTAGGTTAGGTTGGTTAGAGTACTTCAAGTGCTCTTTCCACTGCCCAGCAATATCCCCAGTCTATTTCCCCAGCCAATTTCCCCTTCTTGAATTGTCGGATGTTTGCCAGAATTTCCATGAGGCCCACTGAAAGTCCTTGTCCATGGTCTCCCACTACGACTGGCAAAACTCCTAGCAGCCAGATTCCATGTCCCCAACCTCCCCCAGGAGGCATGAAAAGTTCCTCCGGAGGTGTAATTTGAAGTGGGACAGGGGCGGACAGGGGCCTCCACCAGACGTTCCCAGCTCACCCTCACATGGTTGGGTTTACCAGGCCTGTCCAGCATTTTCCCCTGCTACCTGATCCATCTCACCACTAGGTGGTGATCAGGTGACAGCTCTGCTCCTCTCTTCACCAGAGTGTCCAAGACATATGGACGCAGTGTGTCTATGAGTAAGTCTGCACCTTATGGTGCTCTGGTACCAAGTACACTCATGAACACACAACTTTCTCTATTGCAAGGTCTTGTATGTATTTATTAACTGTTTAGTAGAATCAGAATTTAAGATGGCCCCAGAAGTTTCTCATAGCTGCTTGTTATATATGTCACATTATCACTTTCATTGTCAGAAACAGATACAGCCTCACTACCCAGTGTCAGAAAGGAGGCTTCTTCTGAACCCTGAAGTTAGGAGTAAATGTGTGTTGCTGCTTGGTACCAGGTTGAGCCAATCAATGATGAAATGAGTTAGTTAGAAATTAATTAGATAAAAATAAATGAAATTAAATAAAATAATAACAATAGTAATAAATGAAAAGAAAAGAAGAAAAAAAAACTAAAAATGTATAATACTGCAATAGTAAAACTAATCTGTAAGCGTATAAATAGCTAGAAAAAATAAAATAAAATAAAATAAAAGTAAGCATAATATATGAGGCTTGTGTCTCCTCCATCGTTATCCATGAACAACAGAAAAAACTCCACACGATTCCTTTGTTTCTTGCATCAATTCTCCAAAAATGAGCCAAAATACAATAGTCAGCATTAAGAAAATAAAAAAGGCAAGAACCAAGACCTTAAAAATCGGAGTCTAAGGTAATGTAAGAGCAAGAGAGAGTCAAAAACTGTGTGGCTCCACTCCGCTGGCTGAATAACTGCTTGTTTCGTCAACCACTTCACATACTCCTCCGCATTAAAGGTTACATGTGTGATTTTTTTAAACCTACAAACATCCACACATTTTTAAGCGAAATGAATGAAGTACTAACTGTTATTAATATGAACTGTTCATCTGTAAATAGTAAATAACCTCTTTATCATAAATAACAAGAATCTTTTTCACATATCAGCAAATTGTGTTGGAAATACTTCAGCAAAAATAGCATTCAGGCTCCTATATTACATTTCAAATTTGTTATCCAGTGTTCTTGGAAACAATTACTCCAAGTGTAGACTTAAATTAAAGAGGACAGACAACATTACTATCACTTGGATTAAAAAACTAGGTGTTCTTAGTCCCATTCAAGATGAAATCTTCGCAACAGTCCATCAGTTATCCTCTGATTCTTGAAGACACAGCTCCCGTCACAGGCGACAAAGCTTGTTGGTTTTAGTCTTCACTTTATTACAGCCAGATAGAACCCATTTTCTATCAGGAAAAGTCTCACTATTCTTCCAAGTGACCAGGAGTTTCTACCAGGTGATGTATGCGTCACGATCAGCAACATCTCGCCAACACAGAAGTTTCTTCAGGTGAAGACCATCGCTGGCGTTCGGGCTGTGTCAGATACTCTTTGCACCAGCATTTCTCAGAAGACATCTGCGAGGTATTGAATCTGTCTCCATCTGCAGTTGGACATTTTCGTCATCTTCATGAAATACTCCTGGTGAAGCCTTTCGGGCTTGACTTTTGAGGCAGCAACCAAGTGGTTGGGTGTAGGGCCTCTAGGGTGTTGAGATCTGATGAAAGTGCCGCAGCGTGATCTGGCGTGGGCCTGCTGTTTTATCACCGCCTCAGCTTCACAAAGTAGAGTGTAGGAGACCTTCTTCATCCAGCAGTGCTCTTTGGCTGTGATGTTCAGGATTTTCTCATGAACTGATTAACGCTCCAGCTGCCTCTGTGGTGAGAACCGCTGTGATTGAAATGCCACTGAACACCTCTCTGTTGCAAATGTTTCTCGATCCTGTTGGTGGCTCTGTTCGCCAGTTGATTTCCTCATCTCACTGTCAGCTGACGAAAGTTATTTAGTATGGAAATACATCTCTCTGACTTGTCCTCTTCTGACAAAAAATCTTTACGATTGCGTGAGACCAGGCATCAGTGTCGAGAGAAGAAGCAACTTCCAGATGCACTGCTCGTATAGCAAGACACGTGAAGATAACGCCGTATCTCTTTACTTGGACTCGTCTCTAACTTACTAGGAGACAGACCAAAGTAATCTATGCCAACTCTTGTAAAAGGAGGGTCGTTGCTTGAGACCATGCATGTTAGTAGATCTGCCATGAGCTGCTAGCCAGCTGCTCATGTAGTCTTTTACAGATGACACACTTGGACAGGAACCTCCTGATAAGCTCCATTAGCTCAGGGATCCAGAATCGTTGCTGTAACTGAGCCAACATGCTGTGATTCCTTCTGGCATGAGCTGTAATGTCATGAATGTCTCCAGCACAAGCCTTGTGACATGTGAATCTTTGAAGCAAGATGACTTGCTGCTTGGAGTCATCAGGCATAGCCGCGCGACTCAGCCTTCGCCAACTTTCAACTCCGCCTTGGAGCACTGGATTTAGCCAAAGAGCATGGCCAAGTCTTCTTTGAAGTTTTGTTTCTGACAGCATTCCCGCAATTTCTGTTTCTGCTTCAGTCAAGTCATCACAAGTCAGATGCTTTCCTTTGCTGGCTTTTTTGAACTCATCAGCTCTCGTCTACTGCTTGTAGCTCCTTTCTCTTTTCCTTTAGCTCTTTCAGCAAATCCTTAAGTTTCAGAAACCACAGCCTACAGTGCGCTTCAACGCCGTCCAGGAAGGTAGTGAAACATCACTGATCCATGAAATCCTCAAGCTCTTGTGCCTGAGACCAGCATGCGCTTGAGTCACTCTTTTGACCTCCTGGGTGCGTGGAGTATCAGCATGCCGGATCTGGATTTTTCGGCCTGGTCTTGTGAGCTGAGCAAGAAACTTGGTCCCACAGGAGCCAGCTCTCATTTTTTCAAATGCTTCCACAGTCTGTCCTCTTGAGACACAGCATCAGCATGATTCAGGGTGGTGTTGGCATTCTGTCTCCACTGAGATGTCTGAGAGTGATCAGGATTGCTGAAATCCTGTGGCCAGCGAAGCGTCTTGGATCTAGTGCTCTCACTGTTCAGTACTTTGCTTTGCCGTGCTATTGGTCCAAAAGATGGATTAAACAGAGGCTCAACTCAAGCTCTTTCCTCAGAAGCTTATCCATTTTATTATGACTGTAGCGCCATCCAGTTCCATTCTGGGAATAGTTGGTGACTTTAAGGAGAGCGGCCCTTGTCTTTGCAGGATCAAGGTGGATTGAGCTTCACCCGTTGAAAAGCATGCTGTAAAATAGCTTAGTGGTATCATAGAGCATCTTCACTAGCATCAACAAAGTGATGAAGCTCTTGCCCAAAGACTTCTGACTGCTTTGACTTGACACATCCTGTATCGCTCCAAATTTCTCAATCTGAGGCAAACTTGCAGATCCATGACTTCAATCTTTGACACAGTGTCCGGCGGGTATACGTCCAGCTATGCCCAGCACCGACATAAATCCTGCAGTTACGGCGGGCAGCTACTGCTGGAAGCGAAAGCTCAGTGGATCAAGAAGTGAGCGAGACCAAGCAAAGCAGGCTCTCTAGTGTGGTCGATCTTTGCAGGGTTGATCTTGAACACAGACTGATCTGATTAGGCACACCGCACTGGATGCCAGTGCTCTCTCCATGGGCAAGCTGTTCTCCATCTGACTCCAGATCTTGACACCCATACGACCCTTTCCTCTTCTGGGGGTTGAGTTAAGCAACTTCCTGCTGTTGCTTGACCACTTTGTTAGCCAGAATCCTCCTTTTGCCAAGATGCTTCTCAACTCAGCACACAGTGTGATGGCTGTATCTTCATCAGAAGCTGACTTAAGACAATCGTCCGCGTAAAGAGAAATTTTCCTGACTATTTTGGCGTTTCTTGTCCAAACTCCTGCGAAATCTGTTGTTTGGCATCTGGAGCACAGCGGTGGCCAACACTGGCGATGATGCTGTGCGAGAAGATATTCACCAGCATCTTATGTTGTGGATCCCTGCTCATAGTTGCCACCAGGCCACCATAGAAATCTCAAGAGATCCGTGTCCTCAATACTCACTTTGACTTGGTGGAACATGGCCTCCCGTCTGCCATGGCCGCCACAGCCTCCTGTTCGGACCTCGCAAGGACCCCCCACCAGCGGCTTTTCGTAAGATCCGGGCCTGGTGAGCTGCTGGTTCAGTGATATTCGCCCGACTTGCGCGCAGTTTAACCACGACCATAACTTCTGCTTGGTTTGATGTCTGACTCCGTGGTGAGGCAAATACCACGTTCGCCTCAGTAGAGTTCACTCATCACCTTCAAGCAATAGAGAGTAAGCCTTTCATAGCATATTGTCCATGACATACATATTCTCCATAGAACTTGCTGTCATACGAGAACCTCTTCCGTAAAGTTAAGTTCACGTTGCTCCATAGCTGCTCTGTTATTCAGCATACTAAACCTTTTTCTTCACTGGAAGACAAACATTTGTAATGACCGTCTTTAAGTACAGCAGACTGTGACACCATGCTGATAAACTGATGATCCTCCTTAGACATCTCGATGTCTTCATCTTATCCTGCATCAGAAGTCCTGCTTGGATTGTAGCTGCCAAAGTTGTTCAAGCTTAGTTACTGAGATTCTGTTTGCAGTAATTCCTGTCAGTGTGTTTGCCTCCACTGTCACTTCCACCTCTGAGTGAAAAGTCCGTTCACTGTCAGCCTAATATTGTCTACTCCACGTATGGTCCATTGTCCTGTTGACCACTTATGGCCAGTTCCATCGCCTTGGGAACATTTTCTCCAGCTAAGGCAATCCAGCTTCTGCTTGGATAGTGGGATTTTCACCTCTACCTCTTTTAGAGTGGGGCCATTACTTCTCAATATCCTCTTGGCGGGGAATATTTGTTTCTTACTTTACAGAATGTCCTTCTGTGATGTCCCACGCCGACTCAACAAACTGGTTGCTGTCCAGACTGCTGATCTCCAGACCAGCCACAATGTAGAACATATTCACGACTGATTCATCTCATAGTTACTTAATAGAGATGCTTGTTCGTCCATTCATGTCTGTCCAGTTGGTTTATCAGTGACTCTGTGAAAGTAGCCATTCACCAGGATCCAAACCAGCGTAGGTTGTCCTGTCTTGGTTCCTGGAGCGCGATGGAAAGAAACGCAATCGTCCTTACGGCCCTGTTTTGTTTTGTCACATTGGTACAAGGGCACTTGTGCACAGGCACTTTTCCATCTTAGGGGCTACAACAACTGTTGTGAACACTTTCCTGGATTTAGTGTCTCTCATTATTGCTTGTAGTTTTGGTTTTTGTTTTACAGGCTCTTTAAGTGTTTGTGTGTTTTCTTTATGTTTCCTATAGATTGGATCCAGAAGATGTAACTTGCTTATTCACGAAAGTCAACAAAGTCCTTAAGCCGACTCTTTTTCTTTGTTCTTCCTGCACGGATTGCCCAGGCTTGTAATGATTTATTTGCCAGTGCTTTTATATTAGCTGTGCTGTCAAGTCTTCTATGTAGTTAATATCTGTCATTGTGTTAGAGCAGCCTGTTAGGAGATAGTGCGAAGGATTGAATAGATGCACCATCTTCTGGCTTGATTGTAGGCCAGTCAAAGCTTCCTTTATGTATGCTTCTGCTATCTTGAAGAACTCTTTCCAACATTTGTTTTGCTTTATATCCTGCTGAAAGAACTCCGCTCTTCATGCAGTTGAGCAGTTTGCTGCTGAGAAGTATTATGTTTAACCCAGAGCACTGATAAGGTGGATCTTGATGGTGGCTGAAGGATGGAGTTTGTGTCTCTGTTGTGCGTTATCACATCAGCTAACTTTGTGCTGTGGTTGTGTCATTCTCATATTTTTGTAAGACCTCCATTTAGCGTCAGACTCCAGCCAGTGCAGTTTGCATTGCATGTGCATAGGGCGGCTGTGGCTCGTTAAACAGGTCGTCCACTAATCAGAAGATCGGTGGATTCGATCCAGTTCGATCCTCCAGTCTGCATATCGTGAGTGTCCTTGGGCAAGATGCTGAACCCCAAATTGCTCCCGAGCTCGCCATCGGTGTGTGAATGTGTGAATAGTTAGTTCCTCAAACTGATGAGCAGTTGGCACCTGCGGCAGTAATGCCATCAGTGTATGAATAAGTGAATGGGACAAGTGTACTGTAAAAGTGCTTTGAGTGGTCAGAAGACTAGAAAGGCGCTATATAAGTACAGTCCATTTACCATTTCTTTTCTAGCTTTATTAGGCTTCATCCTTTTGTTCTCTGCTTGAAGTTGAACCTCCCCTCTCTGCATGCCATTCTGCACTCTTCCTGTTCTATAGTCAGTTTCTCATGCAAAGCTGCAGCCTTTGCTCTGTTCCATTTCCACCCCAATCTGACTGGAGATGCTGATGGGCGTGAGCTTCCCTCCGTGAGCTTCACTCCGTGATGTGGCTTTACTTTGACCACTAGTGGACACCTTTTGATGACGTAGACCTACTGTCTGCAGGTGTAGCCTGTCTGTCACACTCTTCAGCCTGATCAACCACGCTTCATAAGCCTCTTTATCCAATCCTCACATTTCCAGAAAAGTCATCCATTGATTTATTCTTTGGATCAAACCAGTTCATGATCTCCCACAAATTCCTCCTCATTCATTAATTTCTAAGAAAGCCAAAATTAAGCTCAAGAATTCCTGATACAAGCCACTCAAGTCAACACAGAGCTTATTTTTTACAGTGTCAACATTTGCATCATCTTCATTAATTGTGATTTTTTTAAGCTAGTTATCTGGGAGGAGAGCTTGTACCTCGTGCACAGATCTGTCTGAATATGTATTGCTTCCATGGCCCTTCTAGTCCCATCTGCCTACCATCAACACTCCCTGTCTTGTTCCTCCACCAACAAGGTATTATTTCACTTTTAAACAATAAAGAAGCGAGCACCATTAGAGTCTCTCTTCGTTATTCAAGTTGATTAGCGATCCTCTTTTTCTTTTTTTACTCACGTAAATCGTGAGTAGACTCGCATCAGTGCCGATCTGGCCTTGAGCTGTAGGCTCCTCTCAGCTTGTGACTTTTTCGCCAAAAAGTCTCTGTGACTTTTCCTTCTTTTATCCTCCCGTGTTTGTGGGCAGTTCCATGTTCCATAAATCCACGAACAGCCATTGTAGGTTCCTAATCAGCGAAGCCATGAGCTTGACGCTCTCCTCCCTTGTTATCCACTTGAACAACAGAAAAAACTCCACACGATTCCTTTGTTTCTTTTTTATCAATTACTCCAAAAATAAAGGCAAAATACAATAGTCAGCATTATGAAAATAAAAGAGCCAAGAGCCAAAGACAGCAAAAATCACGAGTCTAAGGTAGAAGAGAGCAAAGAAGAGTGGTCAAAAAAACTGTGGCTCCACTCCATGACACAGACCTGACTGCCTGTTTTAAATCCAACCACGCACACATACATAAGGTTACATGTATGATTTTAAACCTACAAACATCCACATTTTTTTAAGTGAAATGAATTGAATGAACTAACTTATTAATATAGACTGTTCATCTGTAAATAATGTAAATAACCTCTTTTTTTTTTTATCATAATTAACAAGAATCTTTCACATCAACTTTAAATTATTATGTATATTTATTATATATATTATGTATATTTATGTATATATTTGTATATATAGTCAGTCTGTATTTTTGTCACAGAATGAGAATGGCAGAACAGTTGGAGCCATGGCTGCTGAAGAAATGGACTCCTGCATTTTTCAGCATTTTCCTCAATAGAAGACCAGGATGCTTTCATTCAGCTCTTCAGCCTCATCCTCTATAGAAGTGTTGATGATGCGATACTCAGGATAAATCTCAGTCATGCCGTGTATTCATTATAGACAGATTTAAATTAGAATGAAGTTATGGGAATGATTTTTTCTCATAGTTGATACAGTATATATATGCCATACAGGATACACTTGATTTTCAAAGGTGATGATGTACCTTATTATTATCATATACAAGTACTGTACAGTCAACGATATCATATTACATATATTGTGATACAGGAATATTCATAGATGCAATGTGTTAATTGATGAACTTTAGAAGTATTGAAGTATGTATGATATTTTTGAATAGAGCCAGGCTAAAATAATCTCCTGGTTCTGCTTCCATTCTGTGCAGACTTGAAGTAGTATCAAGTATTTCTCCATCTGCTTCTCAGCAAGTAACATCTAACTCACTGCAAACAAATGTCCTTAAACAATTAGTATTTTGTGGTGATCCTGTCATGTCCTGATCATAAAGAGGGTGAATGGATATATTAAAAATGTGAAGTCTTGAGCTGTATCCTCATACTTGCTGTTATTTATTAGTGTAATGGACTAAGGCACAGTGAGACAGGATCCACACTCTGATGGTGGCAGCAGGTCGAGGTTCTGACACAGATGGAGCAACTACTTAACCTTGGGACTGACATCCTTCTGAAGGCATCCAATGGATGAGTAGGGCATCCATCATATCTCTTATGAAATTTTCTATCAACCAGGTTACACAAGGTCACATGTAGATGTGGGGTCCTCAGCAGTATTAATTGTTTGGCTTTGGATAGGAAAAGTAGGTGCCAGTCTAGCTCAGCACTGTAGTGGCCCAGGGTCAAAGAGACCCTATTGCTGCCTTCCTAGATAATAGATAACTGGCTATTGGCGTTCCAATCTCCATAAACAAATCTGTGTCTTCAGACTAGGTATGCACAACAATAACACCTGCATGAGTAAAGCATTCTCTTTACTAATTCTAGGCGTATAGTATTTGTGGGTGGTATCCTGGGGTTTAAAGTCTATCCACCAGGATGAGTTGGGCGAATGTGAGACAGCTCAGCACTTCTGATGTGCTGAGAGTATCTCCAATTCTCCTTCATCAAGCATCAGTAAATACTACAGCTTAAGACATCAGAGGCTCCTGAACACTTTCTTCCCTCCTGGCCTCACCATTGACCTTTAACTTCAGCAATTTCTCCACAACGAGTGTGAATTTAGTTGCCTTTCATTTGATCCAAATAGAAAGCATATGTATTTTTGATTGGATAATGAACATGAGATTTGATATTGTAGTATAAGAACTTTTAAACAGTATGTTTAAATATTCCTTTAAACTCTAGACACATGAATGCTTTGATACATTAGCAACAGTGTTTTCATCTGATTTCAGACAACCTTAGACTTTGCCAGGCTTCCAGCAACTGGATGCTATGGGATCTACTCAAATCCTCCATGTGAGTTGGCCTCAATGCACAAAACAAATCTATGTAATGTGATGAAACACATATCTCTAAAAACATATTGCTTATCCTGTCGTCTGTTGTACTTTCATATTTGCTTTTGCATGTCTAGTTGATTTAGAATACAAAAGTTTATAAAATCCACTCTTTTTTCCTGATGGTGATTATGCCGCCCGATCAGCCTGGCTCAGTGGAGTTGATGTCAGGGAAGACAGGCGCCTAGAATTGTGTCCATAAGGTTATCAGTGGAAAGCATGCACAGTTAAGTTGAGGGGTCTTGAAGTATTCTCCACGACCCGAGAAGGCGTCCCAGTCGAGTCAGCAGCACCCGTCCCCGCAGCACAGTGTTGACAGTGCACTGCTTCCCCGCTGAAACGCGGATGGTGGTCAGAACCTCCTCAAAGCCCGTTAGAAGTCATTCTCATGGCCTCACATGAGCTCACTCCACGCCCGGTTTGCCTCCACAACGCGAGGCGCTCTGCTTGGCATGTAAATGCCATGGCTGCTTCGAGTCCCTGGTAAAAAGGTTCTGTAGGACTCCAGTGGGTTGGGGTTACCACGCGACAGAGCACCGGGCCACCCTCGACACAGCTCCGATTCGGCTGCCTGACCGACAGAGCCGCGGAACAAGGTCACTTTCGGACTCGGCAATGTCCCCACCGACACAGGCGACGGTCAGGACCAATCCCCACCCAAAGGCGAAGGGGCTGCCGCCTCGTCACGGATGAACCCAACGTACAGGCGCGGGCAGGAGAAACAAGCATTCCACCCCACTCTGCCTCTCTTGGCCAGGCAACTCCAAGTGATGAGCATCCAACCCTCCAGGAAACTGGTTCCAGAGCCAGCTGTGTGTTAGGCGAGCCTGACTATATCTATCGATGCCTCTGTTCCTCAGACAACTCAACTCTAGGCTCCTTCCCCACCAGAGTGACATTCCCGTCCCCAGACCAGCTTCTGTAGCTGAGTCAGACCGTCAGGGTCCTGCCTCTGACTGACGCCCAACTCTCTCTGCCGCCCCTGTGACCTCCCACTGCTGGTGGGCCCATAGGAAGAGGCCCGTATCACCTTTTTGGGCTGTACTGGCGGGCCCCATGGGTGAGAACCCGGCCACCAGGCGCTCGCGAGTCCACCCCCAGGCCTGGCTCAGGGGACCCCAGTTACCACGTCCGGGCAAGGGAGACCCGTAAATAGAAATATGACTTTTTCTGGGGTGGAATGAATTAAAAAAGAAAGGATCAGATCTTAACTCTGTATTAGGGATATGAAAATGAATGTAGGTGAGGAGGAGTCTGTCAGCGATTATCTATTCAATATTTTTATTTATTAATTCTTGCTTTAAAACAGGAATTCTGGAATATTCAGTGAAGCAATACATCCATCCTTCCTATATTTGGAATTGCAGATTTCTTTTTCTGTCATGGTTGCTATATGAAAAATATGATAGTTCCATTATGAAGATTTAATTGGATTGGTGTACAGCATTTAAAATGCTTTATGCTTTAAGTACTTCTCTCTTAAAGATGAAATTGGTGATGTTCAACCCCTTCCCAATAATACGTTATGTGTGTCCATAAAGTAAAGGCATAATTTAAATACAGTTGCAGAAGGTTTATAAACAGATAGATATGTCATGAACCAGATCAAACACCACCTACATTCTTATTGCTGTTCAGGCCGTTGGGAGAGGTTAGCACTTTGGTTAGTCCTCTCTGGTGCTGTGTGGCAGTGCAGACTGAGCACAGAGCAGGAGCTGCTGAACTGTACCACCATAGCTTTGTGATGGGGGTGGATGTGGACCTCATCCTTGGATCTGCTATACAACATCTGCTCCACACAGCCAGCGAAGGTGAGCACAGGCACTCATCTGGATTTTAACAACTTGGCTGCTTATTAAGCGGTGTGTTCATGACTATCACGCCTTGCCTTCAGCAGGCGCACAGTCCTGCATTCTGATGCAGCAATCTGCGGAAACAGCTGCAAAACCTAGTATATATTTAGACTGTTTTCTCCATTGACCTTCATCAAATAACTTCAATAATTTCTTCATCTAAGCTATCCAACCTGTCTCTTAGACCCCATCAACCAGGCTGCTCAGGATGTCTTACCTCTAGTCAGCCCTTCTTTGTGGATATATTAATCTGTCTTTATTATCCAGGATAACCATGCACAGTCCTTTAAAGTAGACCTTCGTAATTAAACCTCTTCAGCCAAAAGCCCACCTAGACTAGAAGTTTGTAATAACAGACCAATATCAAACCTTCATTTCTCTAAGATACTTGAGGAAGCTGTGGCCAATCAGCTGTGTAAGTTTATCCATAAGAACAGTTTATTGAGGATTTTCAGTCAGGATTTAGAGTGCATCATATACAGGAGACCGCACTAATCAAAGTCACAAACCCAAGCCTCCTAATGGCATCAGACAAAGGACTCATCTCTGTACTTGTCCTGTTAGATCTTAGTGCGCATTTGACACCATTGACCATCAAATTCTTTTACATAGACTGGAGCATCAAGTTGAGTATCAAAGGAACGCCTAAAAGAAATTCTTCTTTTAGATGATCTCAGTTTGTTCACGTCAATAGTAGATCCTCCATGCACACTCAAGTTTGTCACGGTGTTCCACAAGGTTCTGTACTAGGACCACTTCTATTCAGTTTATATATACCTCTAGAGACATTATTACAAGGTCACTCCATTAATTTTTCATTGTTATGCTGATGACACCCAATTATATTTGTCGATCCAAGCCTGAGTGAAACCAACCCGTTAACTAAACTCCAAGCATGCCATAGGATGTAAAAGTTGGATGACCTACAATTTTCTGTTTTCGTTCAGACAAAACTAAGAGTTCTTGTAATTGGACCTAAACACCTCAGAAACTCTCTTCCCCGGAGACTTGGTTACCTTAGATGGGATCACTCTGGCTTCCAGCTCCACCGTAAGAATCTTTGAGTTGTTTTTGATCAGGATTTGTCCTTTAATGTCCACATAGAACAAATTTCAGGACTGCATTCTTCCACTTCATAACATTGCAAAATCAGGCGCATCGTGTCTCAACAGATGCAAGAAAAACTAGTCCATGCATTTGTGCTTCCTAGGCTGGACTATTGTAACTCTTTGTTATCAGGCTGCTCAATAAGTCTCTTAGAGTCTTTGCAGCCTAATTCAGAATGCTGCTGCGTGACAGGAACCAAGATCAGAAATCCACATCTCCCATTTTGGCCTTGCACTGGCTACCTGTTAAGTCTAGAATAGAATTTAAAATTCTTCTCCTTACATACAAAGCTCTTCGCGGCCCAGGCACCGCACACATTATCTAGAAGAACTCATGGTACCTTACTACCCCTCTGAACCTCGCTCTCAGATGCTGGGTCTCTTGTAGTTCCTATAGTTTCCAAGTAGATTAGGAGCCAAGAGCTTTCAGCTATCAGCTCCTCTTCTGTGGAACAAACTACCATTCTGGGTTAAGGGAGGCAGACCACGGTCAACACCTTCAAGTGAACTTAAGACTTTCCTTTGACCAGGCTTATAGTGCAGGGCTGGCTCAGGTCATACCTTAGTCCTGTCTCTTTCTGGGTTATGCCTAGCCAGGCACGTAAGTGGTTGAAGAGATGCAGTACATCTCCCTTTACTGAAAAACCCTCTCTCTCTCTCTCTCTCTCTCTCTCTCTCTCTCTCTCCTCTCTCTCTCCTCTCTCTCTCTCTCCTCTCTCTCTCTCTCTCTCTCTCTCTCTCTCTCTCCCCCATCACCATTACCGTCAATGCATGTTACTAACTAAACTTCTTCCTCGGAGTTTCTGTGCTTTCTCGTCCAGCAGGTTCTCGTGGATTGTGGCTGCTGCTGTGGTCTGCTGCTGACGTCCGCTATATATAGCATCACTGTCATTATTGCTACCATATCTCTACTACAGTTTATAGTCAGTTAATGATTTACTGCTGCTGTGCATCTGTGTCCCTCTAACTCTATCACAGGTTCACTGCTACTGTAATCATTCTATCATTTATTGTATTTCATTGTCATTCCATCATTCATTGTAATTGTACAATATGTTTGTGTTGATTTGTTCTGTACATGTGACATCTATTGCACGTCTGTCCGTCCTGGGAGAGGGATCCCTCCTCTGTGGCTCTTCCTGAGGTTTCTTCCACCTTTTTTCCCTGTTAAAAGGGTTTTTTGTGGGCAAGTTTTTCCTCACTCGAACCGAGGGTCTAAGGACAGAGGGTGTCACTCCCTGTACAGGTTGTAAAGCCCTCTGAGGCAAACTGTGTTTTGTGACTTTGGGCTGTATAAATAAAATTTGATTTGATTTGATTTGATGACTACAACAGAAGATTCATACTTCCAATTCAACATTACTATTAATCACAGCCAGCTGCCAAGGAGGGGATGATATTACAGGATCATCCAAATGTAAGCTTTTATCTGTTGGTCATCAGGTGCTGTCCTGATTTTTCTTCCCGGATACGATGAGATAGTGGAACTCAGGGACAACATTCTGTATGACGATAAGAGATTCACCACCCACTCTGAGAGGTGACACATGAAATTTGAACATTGTGCAATATTTCTAATAGAGTGTGTTTTGAGTGTAATTAGCATTCTTAGAATAGATAATAAAGAAATATTATATTTAGAGATCTGGATGCAGTCCTGGATTTGTTTTGCCTCAAAGGCCTAGTGTGTTTAAGGGGATTTATTGGCAGAATATGTTTTAATATTCAGGTATGAATCAGGTATGTTTTCATCAGTGTATCATCACCTGAATATAATAACTGTGTTATTGTTACTTTACAATTAGCCCTTTATATTTACAGTATCACAGAATGGACAAACCAAATGCTGGCTCTAGCCAGGCCTATTCACATCTTTGTAAGTTTTGTGGCCACCATGGGATGATGCCACAGCCAGTTAGTTGCAATCTATAACTTCACTGCTAGATGCCTGGAGCTTTAGACAAAACTACTTTATTTATATTTTTAACATGGGCTTACATTATGTTGATTATAGCAGTATAGTGTAGCAGCATATTGTGTAGTGTGTCTCTGACAGGTGTTTGGTCTCTCAGGTACCAGGTGTTCACTCTACATTCAGACATGCAGACTCTGGATCAAAAGAAAGCCATGAAAACCTCTCCGCCCAGTGTCAGGAAGATAGTGAGTTTCTAGTGTCACTGATTTCACTGATTTCACTGACTTTTTATCATCATGTCATCACTTTTTGTCAAAGATTGACCTTTTAACACTAAAACAATATTTTTCATTGGTAGAGCATTTTCATTTTTAAGGCGTTTCCTCCATATAAGCTCACTGTGGCATCATCAGTGACAAAGGCTTTGCTCAAAAATGTGCAATATATTATATTTTTAAGAATATTTATAAATCATATTATTGGGTGTTGGAACACAGAACATATTCATTCATACTTACCATACCTGTGTGCCAAAATATAAATACTAAGAAGTGTTGTTTGTACCATAAATCAGTATATTTGATGGGTATTCGCTCACTACCAAACTACATTGTAACTGGTCGCTTTTTGCTTTTAGATTCTTTCTACTAATATTGCTGAGACAAGCATCACTATTAACGATGTGGTCTTTGTCATTGATTCAGGAAAGGTCAAAGAGGTGAGTAACTGCTAAAGAGCTGTTTTTACAATACAAGACAAACTGACAGAATATCGCAAATGTGTTTTGTAGTTAACTGATAAATGTAAATTTCCTTTTAAAGAAATCCTTTGATACTCTCAGCCATGTCTCCATGCTAAAGACAGTTTGGATCTCCAAAGCTAGTGCTCTACAACGAAAGGGAAGGTAACATCAACATTTCTTTCTTTCTTTCTTTCTTTCTTTCTTTCTTTCTTTCTTTCTTTCTTTCTTTCTTTCTTTCTTTCTTTCTTTCTTATTTTCCCTGATCTACTCTTCCATAGAAAGGCTCTGTTGTTGCCACTATCAGTTTTTGACCACAGATATGAATCTGTTTGAATCCTTTAAAGGATATACTGACTGAATATACTGAATATGTCCACAGAGCTGGGCGCTGCAGACCAGGGATTTGCTTCCACCTCTTCAGTCGACTCAGGTTCAACAACATGCAGGACTTCCAGGTTCCACAGCTGTTGCGGATGCCACTGCAGGTAGTGACACGAGAAAGCTGTGTAACTATTATTTTGTGTTTAATTTATGGGGTGCCAGCCTGAGACACATCCAAGCCAACAGAGAAGATGCTGGCCTTAAATATTTAGGTTTTTTCATTTAACTTTACTGTCATTTTGGATTCATTTCAGATTTATCATTTTACAAGGCAGCAGTATAGAGGTAGATCCAGTCAGCGTTGTTCACACTTGGGGTGGTGTTTAGCTCAGTTGATAGAGCAGCCACCCCATATGCGAAGTCTCGCTGCGGGGGCCCAGGTTCGAATCCTGACCTGTGCGGCCCTTTCCCACATGTCATTCCCCATCTCTCTCCCCACGTTTCCTGTGACTCTTCAGCTGTCTCTATCCAATAAAGCAAAAAGGCCAAAAAAACAATATATATATATATATATATATATAAAAACATTGTTCACACTTGTGAAAAATGGCCATTTTTACAAACTGATTTAGTTATTTACAGTTGAACAAGGGAAGAGTTCATTTTAAAAGGAAAAGTTTATTGATTATGACATGACTGATGACACAATTCAGCAGTAACTTTAGATGTAGTCAAATCAAATCAAATCAAAGATGTTAAAGGAGGTCATCAGGGAGGTCACAGATCACGTGCAAATATGCCAGGGAGGTCACAGATCACGTGCAAATATGCCACTGTGAGAGGCGAAAGATCAAATTTACTCTATCACCCAGTAGATAAAACCCTAGCAATTAGAAGGGGTAAAACTATGGCAAGTACATAGTTGCATATTGAAAAATCTAGTGTCTGCAGTAATTAGCCATCCCCAGAAAAGAGAGCACCCGTTTCTTGGTTGTGGGGGGAGGCATGTTAACTAGCAGTTTCACCCTCTCTGGTGACAAAAGGTGCTGTCCATCCTTCAAAACATGACCCAAATATGTCACCTCAGGTCGGCAGAATTGAAACTTAGCCAGCGACACTCTGTGACCACACTCGGCCAGTCTCTGTAGCAGCAAGATAGAGTCTTTGTGGCTAGTCTTCTTTTGATGGAGAAGCTATTAGGAGGTCATCTGCGTACTGCAAGAGAGTGGAGCCCCCTAGCAGGTGGAGCCCATGTTGGTCTCTTTTTACCACCGCTACATACACTGTGGGACTCTTGACACAACTCTGCGACAAATTTCATCAAGTGTACTGTTTACCTTTGAATGTGTATGCAAACAGATACTGGCTATCTGGATACAATGGTATCAGAAAAATGCAGAACTTCAATCAATGACTGAGTGTTACATGGGCTGGTAGTGTATTGTTTAATCATTGGTATTATTAGGTTTGATTGTGACTTTATGTGATGGAGTCAGAATTACGAAACGCACATAAAATTCATGTTTAGCTGACAAAATGGATGGAACCTCAGACAGCTCAGAAGGAGGTCCATACTGTGTGGAAAGAGGCAGCAAATGTAGACAGTGATAACTGAATGTGTTCACTTAAAGATAACGTACAGTTCCTCACCTAAGTGTGTTACTGTTTGGTGTTGAGAAGCTAGTGCAGTTTCTCTCAAGGCCTGGCACTGAGCCACCATGTCCAAGGTGTTAGAGCTCACAGCCACAAGTAATGGCTAGGGTTGAACAATATATCGTTATCGTATTGTTATCGCGATATGAACATTCACAATATTAATATCGCAAAACTAACGATATTGCCCTGCATGTACAGCTCAGACAGTTACAAATATCATTTGCTTGCCCTCAAATGTACAGCTCAGGACAGCCAACCACAAACCTTATTTCACGCTTGCCGTGGATCGACAGCTGAAGCCAGCAAATGACAATAAATAATATCTGACATGAATATCGTGATATGAAATTTTGTCCATATCGTTCAGCTCTTGTAATGGCCACAGTGATTTGTGGATATAAATCTTCAGCATTAAACAATCCCTGCTGTGTGTCAGTGATAGCAGGACTGGTATGGCACATCTCTGGTGAACCAACAAACAAACATTGTTCACACTTCAACCCCTCTTGTGTACCTAAAAACTCAGCAATTTAGTGTGTATACTGCTCAGAAGGGTTAAATACTGCAGTTCAATGAAAATGTAGGTGAGGCCTCCTTGTTGCACATGCTGGGCAAGTTTTAGTTAAATTTCCTGAATGTTTGAAAGTGAAACTGGAAAGCAAATCGAAACCTGGACATATCCATTAGTACTAACAGTCTGCAGTGGTTAGACTGAAAAGCTTTTTTTTTATTTTTTCATAGATAGGTAGATAGACAGGTAGATAGATGACTTTATTAATCCCCGAATGGAAGTTAGGTCATCATAGCAGTCCGGTATATTTGAATACAATAAAAATACAATAGAATAAAAATAAAAACACAGAAAAGGACAAGGTTCCCATTAGTGGGACAAGGACCAGGTATCAGGTTTAAACAGGTATCAGAAAAGAATCATCAAATCATCACATCAGAGCTTTCAATAGTTTATTTATTTACAGTTTATAAGCAACCTCCACATTTGGTTTTAGATTCTGCAAAAAATGTCCATAATGAAAATTCATGTTCATCTTGCACGCAGTGAACTACTTTGTGAAGTCAGTAAGTTTTTGTGTGCGTTCAGTTGCATGCTTTACCTTTTAACCAATCAATCAAAGTTATAGGTGGGGCAATTGTCCACCCTCAACTGTTCAGGGAAAACAAACTCATCCAAGATCCACTCAGTTCTGCAAGTGAACTGGATTAGGTGTTTTTCTGGTATTCCATGGTCTTCAAACTGCTGTGTTGTCAATCATTATTTTTATGAGCATTTATTGAAGATGTTTGTGACACTTCAGAGGCAGGGGCAAAGTAGTTTTCCTATGTGCCTCTGTGTTTCTGGTCTGCCTAATCTGAGTGTAACATCAAATTTAGGCATTTATGTAGTAGCATAAACAAAGTGTGCTTTTAAGTAGTGCAAGTTTGATTTTTAGCTTGACATACATGGTTTGAATTATGTGATAAACAGTAATAAGGGAGTTTAAACTTCACTATTATGGTTATTACTATTATAATTTGAGCACAAACTGCACAATTATGGTATGGTTTAACATAATTTGTAATGAGCACTATGATTGCACTATGACTTCTGTGCTCGCTGTGGATTGTCCATAACGAACACCATGTTCAAACATGGGTGTCCATATGTGCACTTGGCACCAGGACGCCCTTGGCCGCAGTTCGATGATCGACTTTGTAGTCATGTCGTCGGACTTGCGGCCACATATTTTGGACACTCGGGTGAAGAGAGGGGCGGAGCTGTCAACTGATCACCACCTGGTGGTGAGTTGGTTCCGATGGTGGGGGAGGATGGCAGTCAGACCTGGCAGGCCCAAACGTTCTGTGCAGGTTTGCTGGGAACGTCTGGCAGAATCTCCTGTCAGAAAGAGCTTCAACTCGCACTTCCGGGAGAGCTTCACTCACGTCCCAGGGGAGGCGGGAGACATTGAGTCCGAGTGGACCTTGTTCCGTGCCTCCATTGTCGAGGCAGCTGACCGGAGCTGTGGCCGTAGGGTGGTCGGTGCCTGTCGCGGCGGCAACCCCCGAATCCGCTGGTGGACACTGGCGGTGAGGGATGCCATCAAGCTGAAGAAGGAGTCCTACAGAACCTTTTTGGCCTGTGTGAATCCTGAAGCAGCTGACGCGTATCGACATGCCAAGCAGAGCGCGGCCTCTGTGGTTGCGGAGGCAAAAACTTGGGCGTGGGAGGAGTTCGGTGAGGCCATGGAGAACGACTTTCGAACGGCTTTGAGGAGGTTCTGGACCACCATCCGGCGGCTCAGGCGGGGGAAGCAGTGCACTGTCAACACTGTGTTCAGTGGGGACGGGGTGCTGCTGACCTCGACTGGGGATGTTTGGGTTGGTGGAGAGAATACTTCGAAGACCTCCTCAATCCCACCAGCACATCTTCCACTGAGGAAGCAGAGTCTGGGGACCCCGTGGTGGGCTCGCCTATCTCTGTGGCTGAGATCGCCGAGGTAGGTAAAAAGCTCCTTGGCGGCAAGGTCCCGAGGGTGGATGAGGTCCGCCCGGAGTTCCTCAAGGCTCTGGATGTTGTGGTGCTGTCTTGGTTGACACATCTCTGCAACATCGCGTGGACATCGGGGGCAGTGCCTCTGGACTGTGGACCAGCTCTATACCCTTAGCGCGGTCCTGGAGGGTGCATGGGAGTTCGCGTGGGAGTTCGCCCAACCAGTCTACATGTGCTTTGTGGACTTGGGGAAGGCGTTCGACCGTGTCCCTCGGGGAGCCCTGTGCTCCGGGAGTATGGGGTTCCGGACCCACTAATACGGGCCATCTGGTCCCTGTACTCCCGGTGTCAGAGCTTGGTCTGCATTGCCAGCAATAAGTAGGCCATGGTTCGCCGGAAAAGGGTGGAGTGCAGCCTCCAGGTCGGGGACGACATCTTGCCTCAAGTGGAGGAGTTCAAGTATCTCGGGGTCTTGTCACGAGTGAGGGAAGGATGGAGCGGGAGATTGACCGGCGGATTGGTGCAGCTTCTGCAGTGATGCGGACCCTGCGCCAGTCCGTCGTGGTGAAGAAGGAGCTGAGCCAAAAGGTGAAGCTCTCGATTTACCAGTCAATCTACGTTCCTACCCTCACTTATGGTCCCGAGCTCTGGGTAGTGACCGAAATAATGAGATCGCGAATACAAGTGGCCGAAATGAGCTTCCTTCGTGGAGTGGCTAGGCTCTCCCTTATAGATAGGCTGAGAAGTCAGCCATCCGCGGGGAGGTCGGAGTAGAAGCGCTGCTCCTCCGCATCAAGAGGAGCCAGTTCAGGTGGCTTGGGCATCTAGTGAGGACACCTCCTGGACGCCTCCCTGGTGAGGTGTTCCGGGCACGTCCCTCCGGGAGGCGGCCCCGGGGAAGACCCAGAACACGCTGGAGGGACTATGTCTCTTGGCTGGCCTGGGAGCGCCTTGGGGTTCCTCTGGAAGAGCTGGACGATGTGGCCGGGGAGAGGGAAGTCTGGGCTTGCTGCCCCCGCGACCCGAGTCCGGAGAAAATGGACAGACTATGATTGGAGTTTTTATTCTATATATTATTACAATACTTTTTTTTTTTAACTTTATTTTTATTAATGAAGAACACAACACAAACATTCCTTGACAACATCAGAAATTATATATGACAGTGCTAAAGACAGGAGACAAAACAAACAAACTGGGGAAAGCTCAGAAAGCTGAGTATTACAAGTGTGTGAAAAATAATAAGTAAATACGTAGACAGTTAAGACGTTCCAGCATATTGTGGGATCCCTCCCAGTTAGCTATTTAGGTATCTTGTTACAGGTAGCAACCTCCTCATGAAAACATCAGACCTTAATTGTAATTTAACGGTTAAAGCCTCCATTCCATACACCTCCCTCAGCTTCTTTTTCCATTGTGTCACTGTAGGTGGCTGTGGATTCATCCATTTTATTGTCACCATTTTCCTAGCAGTCATCAGGAGTATATGTAAGTGTTTTTGATCTCTAGTGTACATGCCTTCAGGAGTTAGATCGAAAAGAAACTGGCTTGGGGCGAAAAGTATATTAATTCCTAGAACATTATCTATCTCGCTCTTTACCCCTTTCCAAAATGGAAACATCGCTGGACAGTCCCAGAATATGTGTGAGTGGTCGCCCACCAGTCCACATCCTCTCCAGCAGTATATTGCAGCTGGGTTATTTGCAAATTTAGAAACAAAAGGTGTCCTAAAAAACCTTGTGTTCATCTTCCAATCGAACTCCTTCCACATGTTACTATTGATACCTTTATGACATCCAATGCACACTGTTTCCCAGTCCCCATCCTCAATTGTAATATTTAACTCTAGCTCCCATTTGTTTTTGATTTGGGGGGGGGGGGTCCGGATTTCCAGCAATTTGCATAGTCTTTGAGAGGGCAGCTGTCCCTCTAATTCTCTTTTGGACTGTTGACCATACTTTTAAAGTATGTTTTACCCATACATTTTTGATTTCAAATTTCTTCTGGGACTGCTTGTTCAGAAACACTAAAGTGGATAAAGGTATTGCTGGTAATGTATTCTGCTCTGTGTTCACCCATCCTGATTCTATGTCATTGTTAATCCAAGCTACCACTGCTGTTAGTTGTGCTGCCCAAAAATAATATTTTAAATTGGGGAGGCTGAGTCCACCCCTGTCCTTTCCAAGAATGAGTGTTTTAAGTCTCACTCTTGGTCTCTTATTTTGCCATATAAATTTAGATAGAAGTTTGTCCAGCATATTGAAAGCTGATGTTGGGATCCCGACTGGGAGAGAATGAAATAGAAACAAAATTCTGGGAAGTAGATTCATTTTAACAGCTTCTACTCTACCCAAAAGGGACAGTGGTAGCACATCCCATCTTGCCATTTCATTTCTAATTATTCCAAATATTTTTTTTATAATCTGCCTGGTATAATTGCGTTACCTGGGGAGTGAGTGTGACCCCTAAGTATCTAAAACCCTGTTTAGATCTTCGGAAAGACACTATATCATCAAGCTGGCTAGGCCATGTCCTGGACACCATCATCGCTTCTGATTTACTCTGATTAACTTTATAACCGGATACTAGACCATATTCATTAAGAGTTTGTAAAAGAGCCGGGACTGAGTGGACAGGATTTTCAATAAATAATAATCTGTCGTCCGCGTATAGGGCTATTTTATGTAGACTTCCACTCTCATCCCTTATTCCTTGTATAAGGGGGTTACTTCTAATCAATTCCGCAAGAGGCTCAATGCTAAGAGCGAACAGGGCTGGTGAGAGCACGTCCCCCTGCCTTGTCCCCCGTCCCAGATCGAAGAAATCAGAGCATTGGCCGTTAACTCTGACTCTTGACGACAGATTCATATAAAACACTTTAATCCAACTCAAGAATGTTTCTTTAAAGCCCATATGAGCCATTGTTTGCTCCAAAAATGTCCAGTCCATCACTGTCTGGAAAGTTTTTTTCTCAGATCCCACCATCATCTGCAGCCGAGCCGTGTACTGCATGTACCCGGCTCGGCTAGTGCATCTTCGGCTTCGACTTCAGCTGTTTCACAACGTATCTGACTTGAGCCCGTTTCCTCTGTAACTCCGGTGAATAGTCATTATCAAAGTAGATCAGCTTCTCATCCATCTTCACTTTGCACTGTCTTCAGGCTTACTGCAGGATCTGTTCCTTGACTGTGTAATGACGATGGAGCGAGGCGGGTCATTTTCTTTCGGTTTTGGCATGAGTGCTCTGTGCGCTCGGTCAATCCTAATGTCGGCTTTGGTCAGTGGCAGGTCAGTCAGCACCATTGGCAGTAGCTGTTTAATGAAGGCGACCATGTCTCTCCCCTTGCTTCCTTCGGGAACCTTAGGTTTTGCCTTCTGTGTCTGTTCTGAAGATCTTCACACCGCTCAAATATTTCCGCCTCACGCTGCAGTAGGAAGCCGATGGCTTTTCTGTGGGCTGCGGTGGTCTCCTCTGCGGTTGTTATACGCTCCTCCGCGTCAACCACCCTCTTTTCCAGCTTTGTTAGTTGTGCATTTAAACCACCAACTGATGTTTCAAGCCTTGTGAATGATTCCTTAGTTTGGCCTTTGAATTCCCTTATGTCCATACTCATCTGCGAAATGTCCCCCCGTATTTCTCGGTTTGACTGGGCGATAGCCTGCAGCATCCCCTCCAGGCTATCGGCGGCTTCAGTGGCTTTGCTGGGGCGAGCGCTAGCTTTGTCACGATTAGCATTCTTGTTAGCATCAGTTGGTTCCGACAGTTTTTCATCTCCTTCTCTGTTTCTAAACTGATATCTAGCAAGTCTGTCGTTAGCGCTCGTCTTTGCGGTGTCGTTGGGCATGTTTTTGCTGAGTTTTGTCAAATGTCGATTTGGTAAGTTAGCTGATCAGCAGAGCTCAAACTTTTGCGTCCTACTTGAACATGGCGCCGCCGGAAGTCTACAATACTTATTTAAAACACTTTAAACACATTTTTCTTTTTTAATGCAATAGAAAGAACCTATATCCTATGAAAATGTAAGTTAAAAAAATGAAGTTGAACAGAGCTAACTTTAATAATCCTTGAAGAGGGAGAGCAGAGGTTTGTTTGGTTTTTGGCTTTACTATCTGCACTTCCTCATCACTAAGGTCTGTGTGCGGCTCCTCCTCTCTGGGTCTGGCTCCTTCTCCTCCTAACTCTGACTCATTAGACTGTCTGCTGTCTTCCTTCTCCTGTCTGTGCATAATCTTGACTTTCCTTTCTAATTTACTACTATAGCTGTTAGTAGGAGAAATTCTTCATAATTTGTTGCTTGTGATGAGCTTACTTGCTTGGCTGTGTTAGCATTGCTAAAAGGGATTTGTACTTGACAGTTGTGGACAGACAGAGAGTGCCTTTCTAATTTTTTTGTTCTAGCAGTGTTATATCAACCTTAGCTAAAATGTAGATGTACAGTAGATTGTGGGGAGAGGGAATCTTAGCTTGACGCTTGGCCTAGCCATACATCGTAGTTTTTGCACATTTCTCCAAATCATCAACATACACAGTAAAATCAGTATAATTAACACTGCCAGATTGATTTCAACACTTTTGAAGTGTCTATATGGGTCCACACCACAAGTGTTAATTTAACTCTTTTTGCATTGTTGGTACCTTAACACTAATTTGGTATAATTTTTCACTCGTTTTGGAGTTAAAATTTAACACTTATTAACAACAACAACACTTCTATGTAATGTTGGACATTAATCATGTGTTAACTACACGCGTATTAGACTTTTTTTAGACTGACATTAAACAATGATAATAGTAATAAGGACTGTTAAAATAAAGGTGGTTATGTTTGATCTCATTTTAACATTTATTGTGACATTTTCAATGTAAAGACTTTGAAGTTGCTTTACAAAGATTAATAGCACAGGACAGTGTCTCCTAGAAGGCTGGGGATTACAACAATTACTCAAGCAATGAGATGAGTTTTGTTTAAGTCACAACTCCTATGCCATGGAATACATGTGACACTGTGCTTCTGAGGGGGGTTATTAACCATGCACATAACTTCACTCATGGTCAAAATGCCTTGTTTCATAACAGCAACTTTAAGCTACTAGAACATTATAGAATTAGAACTTAAACTTTGTAACACAGTATCTTATGGCATGCTGGGAAATTTCCTGACGTGAACACTTCGAGTGTAAAGCGAGTATCAGAGTTCAGAGTAAGAATTTCAGAGTAAATACAGTCACACTTACGTTTGATTTAGTGACACCTTGTTATTACACTCCATTTTGACACCAACTACTTTTAAAGTGTAATGGATTTAACTATGAGAGTATAAGCAACTCTGCTGTTGCTCAAATTTCAACACTGAAAATTTAACTCTTCTGAATTTGCTATGTACATTTGTTTTATCTTAGTCATTTCTAAAGCTCTATTTGTAACTTAGTTTCTAGTACAGGCATGACAGGCAGAAACACATTTGACACTCAGATCAATTACCTTTTTTAAGTCATTGGATTCAAACTCACAGCTTTTGTCACTCACTCTCACACCACATATTTTTACAGGCCACATTCAACCACACTTGCCTACATGTCTTGGATGTATTTGGAATCCTAGGATGGTTTTCCAACATTAGGTTGAACATTTATCTCAGCCTGTAAAATGATCGAGTGTCGGCTTGTTCCGTTTATATCTGCTTTAATGACAGCTCAAAACAAGAAAGCGTTGCGTAACCAGGGCAACAACAGATTCCATTACAAACGTTACAAAGTACCTGTTACTGGCAACATTAGTTCCACTATATAACTATATATGACATCTTCCCCTTTTAAGTTATCATAACAGTCTAAAATGAACTATAATAAATGCATACATTAACAGCCAGAAAATATTTCATATTCAAACATAACATGTATGCATTTCCCCTGTAGGCTATTTAAGGTAATCCACACAAGATGCCATAAATTGTAATAATAGACTCTATAAATGCTATTTTACTTGTTAAATCAACTCTCTCTCTCTCTCTCTCTCTCTCTCTCTCTCTCTCTCAAAAAAAAAAAAAAAAAAAAAAAAATTTAGTGCTTCTGTTTCCCAAAGGCCACACCAGTGTCTGTCTACAGGACTACACAGTCGTCCACCTCGATTCGGTTTAATACTGTCCTGGTGTCTGCGCAGGTGTGTGTGAGGCTTGTGACTTCCTTCGAACTAGAAGAAACAGTCTCTGGAGTGATGACACTTGCTGTTTGGGAAATCACTCAGTACTCTCAGCTGATGAAAGTGGGGTGTCTTGGGCAGGTTGTGAAGACAGATCTGCCTGGAGAAGACACTGCTCCTTGCGGTGTGTTGATGATGTATTCCTTTGAAACGACTGCTGGTGTCACCCAGGCCTTTTCCCGATCCAACTTGGTGAGGACTGTGTCTCCCGGTCGTAGTGGTGGAAGAGGTCTGGCTCCATGTCGACGATTATAATAGGAAGCTTGTTTAGCCTTCTCACCAGCATCCTTCTGTTCAACAGTCTTTTTGTTGGGCCATTTAGGTTGAAGATTTGGAGAGTGTTGTTCTGATGTAATAATCTGATATTACTAGGTAGTTGTTTCTATTGTTTTCATAGAGGTCGAGAGCTATTCCTTTCCATGGACGTTCAAGCATAGGCGTAGAGATGAGTGACTCTTTATGTTGAACCCGTTTTTGTTCTTGGAATGAGTGGCATGACATCACTGTGTTCTTAAGTTCTGCAGAGAGTCCTGGCCACCAAACCGATGATTTTGCTCTGTCTCTACAATTTGTTATCCCCTGATGTCCGTTGTGTATTTTCTGTAGGATGTCGGCTCTCAGTGACAGTGGAATGACATTTCTGCTTCCACGTATGAGCAAACCATTGGCCTCTGATAGCTCATTTTTCACTTTCATATATGCTTGGACGTTCTGTGGTGCATTTCCACTGTATTCAGGCCATCCACTTTTTATGAATTTAAAGACAGACTGCAGCTCGCTGTCAGCTGCAGTGGCTATTCTGATGCTTTCCATTCTGCTTGGAGATGCTGGGATGCCCTGTACCACCGAAGCTACGTGTGTCAGTCTCTTCTTTTGTGTAAGTTTGTGGGCTTCGGGACAAAGCATCAGTAATGACGAGGGTTTTTCCTATTCCTTTAAAGGAACATTGTCGAGACTCTGGCTGTTGATGAGTGGCACCAATGGCTTGTGATCAGTCTCAAGCCTAAATTCATCTAAACCACACAGATATTTGTTGAACTTTTCACAAGCCCACACGCCAACCAGACACTCCTTCTTTATCTGGGCATAGCGTGTTTTGTCAGCATTCTTTTAATGTCTTCAAAAGCTGATTGCTGTGAGTGTCCCCAGGTCCAGATGTTCTTGCTCTTTAGCAGCTCATACAACGGCTGTCCCACTGCAAGGGCTGGGACGAACCTCCCCAGGTAATTCACCATGCTGAGGACTCTTTTTAGCTCCTGCACATTTTCAGGCAGTGGCAGCTGGTGAATCGCATCCACTTTGTCAGGGTCCGGTCTGACCCCTGACTGGTTGACGTGATGACCCAGGAAGCGTAGCTGGTTCTGTCTGAGGGAACATTTCTCCTTGTTGAGTTTCAATCCTGCCACCTCAACACGCAGCAGCATCTTCTCGAGTCGGGCGTCATGTTGCTCCATCGAGGTCCCATAGATAAGGATGTCATCCATGAAGACTGCCACGCCTTCCAGTTCTTCTAGAGACTCCTGCATCTTCCGCTGGAAGATCTCAGGTGCACTTGTTATGCCAAAAGATAATCTCTTGAAACAGTGTCTGCCACACGGTGTTATGAATGTTGTCAGCTTACAGCTGTCTGGATGCGAGGGATCTGCCAGAATCCACTGGCAGCATCAAGGGAGGAAAACACAGTTGCACCGCTCAGCTTGGCTGTTATCTTCTTTGAGGTAGGCAGGATGTAGCGTTCTCTTTTGACTGACTTATTTAGCTTTGTCAGGTCAACGCAGATTCTGGCTGTGCCTGTGTTCTTCTTCAGGACAGGTACCATGGGAGCGCACCATTCAGTAGGCTGTGTCACCCGCTCTATGACACCATCCTTCTCCATCCTCTGTATTTCCACTTTCACCTTCTGTAACATGGGAAAGGGCACACGGTGTGCAGTGTGCACAGCGTATGGTACAGCATCATCTCTTAACTGGATTTTGACTGGTTCAGTTTTCAGAGTGCCAAGTTCACTGTGGGTTTGTAGATGGTGGGTGATGCATTTTAGCTCATCTGCTCGCTTCACCAGGTTTATTCTTACTGACAGGGCCCGGCTGAAGGGATTGTTGACTCTGTCCTCGTACTACGTAGGCTGTGAACGGGTAATCTCTTCCTTTGTGACTGACTGTTGCATTAAAGCAGCCCAGACATAGCAGCTCACCTCCAGGGCTGTCCAGACGAATGTCAGGTGGGTCCATTGTTCTCTCAGGGGTGAGTGTGTGAAATGTGTCCTTCTACCAGAGCGGTATCCACCTGTAGTTGCACAGTCCACTGTTCACTTTTCTCATCACACACTGAACCCAGGAAATAAGAGGTCTGCTCAGATCTCTGGCCCAGTGTCCCACTCTGTGACTGTTGTGGCAGGTAGCTCTTTCTGCAGGGCACTTTTCGTTATGCTGCATTTTCTCTAGTTGCTCCAAACTCAGTGCTCCGAGAGATCACACACGGCTCTGATGAAACATTCTGCCTTCTCACCTGGCCGTTGGATCTGTTAAAAACATGCCCGCTTGTGGATAATATTCCTCCTTGGAAAAAAACTAGTCATTAAACTTCCCCATAACAATGTCAAAGTCATTGCGGTCCTCGTGTTGAGCAAACGAATGAATGTCTTAAAAATATTTTCTGCCTCGTTGCCCATGGCATAAATAAGGCAGCTCACTTGTACTTGTCCCTCGATCCTGTATAGCTCAAACTGTTGTTTCCACTCGCCCCACTCCGTCAGCTTGTCAAACGTAAAGTTTTCTGGAGGGTTAAACTTAGATAAATGGTGCATTACTGGTGACTGATGTGAAAAAGGTGTCCTGATCTCTGCCATTAGTTTCCCTGCTTTCTTCAAATTCTCCTCTATCTTTAGTGTACCTTTCTCCCTTTCCTTGAGCAGCCTCTGTCCCTCACGACTGAACAACTCCAAAATACCCAGCTCAAACTGCCTTTTTTCCTTCCTCCTTTCTCCTTTCTTCGCTTTCTGCTGGTCTGCTTTGTAAATAGACACAAGCACTTGCATGGTTTTAAGAACATCTGGGTTAAGTGTCCCCTCCAGTGGCCATGGTTGCTCAACCTCAGACCATCGCTTATGCAATTTCTGGGATATCTCTGCAATACCTTTAACAAGTGGATTATTCCTCTGTACTATCTCCACAGGAGTGATCAGCTTTTGAATGTTAGTATCCTTTTTTGGCATCTTGCAATGAATTAATTGCACTAAACAATAATAATTTATGTTACTCTTTACTTTTTATTTTTAGTAAATTTAGAATTTAGAACGGACTTCCCCTTTCAGTAATCCACACAAAATTCCTCCACAAAGATTCTTTCCGTTGCGAACCCACCACCTTGCAAAGAAACACCTGTACACAGTAATAAAACTCAAATTTGAGGTTAACTCACCTCCTTTTTGCGCACTGTCTTTGAATTTTACACTGTGTCGAGTTGACACACCTGCCGGTGGTTTTGCGCATTCAGTGAATCCTGTTCATGACGCCAAATCTTGTAATGAATTCTTGTGGCTGCCGAACTCGGTCTGTGGATGCTTGGAAAGGAAAGAGCCGCAACTCGTCTTGACTTGAATAATCAGGACTTTTATTCACAGAAACAAGCGAGTTTGAGATGCATCTCTTTGAATCGTCCAAATCCTGTACCAATTCTGGGTCCCAATCCCCTGTCCTAATCCTTTCTTTCTCCCCTCCTGGGCTAGGTTTTATACTCATAACTAAGAATAACATTCTGAAAACTGTCCTTCTATGTCCCTAACTTGACTATCTGTTTCTTTACCAAAAGGGGTCATAAATACCATAGAATATTTATTCTTAGCAGCACTACACATCCTCCACCCAGAGATGGTTACCTTGGGAAGAGAGGGTCATCTGCACTTTAACCTTAGGGGTGACAAACGTAATACTATAGATGACTCAAAATATACTACACAGGTTTCCTCAGAAAGCTCCATACCTTCACCCCACCGTTCTTTCAGATGGTGGAGAAGGTAACCTTCCATATGAATGAATTATACTGTATAACTGAGAGATACAGCCTGCTATGTGAGGCTTAAGCTTCAGACATTCATCAAGTGGGCAGGCTGGAGGTTTGTGCGGGAATGATGGAAAAAATGAAAGTGAAATTTTGTACTTGAAGGTACCCGAAGAAGTGGGACTGTGCTAGATTGCACTCTTTAACAAATTGGTCAAAAGACCGAAACAGTCCATTAATGAAGAGGTCCCCTACACAATGAAGTCCCTTTCCAAACCAGGTCTGAAAGGTTGCATCTAGCAAGGAGGGTTTAAAAAGGGGATTAGCAGTAATAGGCATTGACACCAAAGCTTGCGTAAGGCCAAAGTGTTTACGAAATTGGGTCCATATACGTAGAGTGCCTCCTACTATGGGATTGTTTGTATGGGCCCCCACCGCTAATGGTAATGGGTCACACAACATAGATGCTGAGGAAACTGGTGAACATGCCTGCTGTTCCATGAGGGACCAATTTGGACCTTCCCCTTTCACAAAAGTACTGTACTGTGACTTTATGAATGTTGGCTGCCCAGTAATAATATAGAAAGTTTGGCAGCGCTAGATCACCCTTTTTTTTGCGTTTCTCCAGGACAGATTTGCGTAGGAATAAGTATAGAAATTTTGGTAGAATAACCATCTTAAAGCTGGGGTAGGACATGTTTTCTGGTGCATTTTTTACCATATTGCTTGAAAACCTCTTCACGACCCCATTGCAGCCAGTAAAATAGAAGGTTTGTCAAAAAAACAAAATGTTTTAGTCCAGTCTAGAGGGTGAAATCGTGGGAAAACACTGTCCATTCATGTTGATGGGGCTGCTCGTTACGATTGGATCCTGACATGTCCATCAAACTTCCGCTTCCGCTTCTCCCTCCCCCTCTGCGCATTCACCCATTTGTGAACGAATAGAGACCCTTCCATTACTTTGAAGGCATGGTTTCGAGGGTGCAGAATCCAAAACTGATCTCAGTTTTTCTCTATCACGTCAAGTTTTTGAACTATAGGATCCCTGTTTTCTTAAAAAATAATAATAAATAACAAAAAGTAACTAAACAAAAGTAACAGTCCGTGCAATGATCTTGTTGCTCTCGCCAAACCATGAGGATACCAAATGCTAACTTTTCACGTGTTCCTTTGGTCCACCTCCGTAAATCCTCGACACATTGCTTGCACACGGAACCATGGCTTGTCAATCACCAAGTTTTACTTTAAAATATGCCAAATATGCTTGATCAGCCAGCAAGTCTTCCTACAGCTGATCAGTGGAATTTTACTTATCTGGAGGGTAAGCTGTGGAGAAAAAACTTGACGTGCTAGAAAAAAACTGACTGCAGTTTTGGAATCAGCATGCCAATTTTTAATCAGCATAAAAATCAAACTGAACAGAATTTTTTTTCATATTGTTCCCCAGTGTAAGTGGTCTGAAGTTAAGTTTGAGCAGATCCTTATAGTGATGTGTTACCTTGACTCTTGACTATAACAAGACTTTATGGACAGAGCTATAGCCAATGGCTCAGTGGTGAGATTAAATACAAGAGGGGAAAGCGGACTGCCTTGCCTCATTCCCCGATGGAGGAGGAAGTACTCAGAATCGATATTATTGGTCCTAACTGATGCCTGTGGCCTAAAGTACAGTGTTTGAATCCAAGAAGTAAAAGTCGGGCCAAATCCAAATTTACTTAATGATTTAAAAAGGTGCCCATATTCGATTCGGTCAAAAGCTTTCTGTGCACCCAGTGAAATGACTATCTCTGGAGATTGGGTCAAGTGTTCAGAGTATACTATATTAAAGAGGCGGCGCAGGTTGTGATATAACTGCCTGCCCTTTTGAAACCTGTTTGGTCAAGATGCACAATAGTTGTGCAGATTCTAATCGTAGGGCAAGGATTTTTGTAAGTATTTTCTAATCGCATCTAAGTAAACTGATTGGTCGGTATGATTCGCACTTGGTTGGATCTTTAACTTTTTTTGGTATAACAGAAATTATGGCCTGGGTCATAGATATAGGTAAAATAAAAAATATTTTGTCTTTGACTTAGCTTTTGCTGAGTCAGTTTGCTTGTTTTCAAACTCACATTTGTCTACTGTTTTGGATAGATTGTTACCTATTTTCGCTTGCACAATAAAACTTTACACATACAAACAAACAGATTTCAATCCACAGTACAGCAGCATTAATGTTCTGTCTCCACATCTTTCTACCTACAGTGGTGGTCTGAGGTGAAAGCACAAAAACTCAGTTCTTTTTCACCCACAATGTATACACAACTAGAAAAATTTCAAAAGAAATTTTGAGTGTGCCTGACTCTGGCCCCGTCGCCCCCATGCATTATTATCGACACTGCTCAGTAAATTCAGTATTAATGCAACAAACTCTGTCATCATTGCCTTTTTAATGGGCTCTTATTTTGAAGGGACTCTTATTTTGAAAGACTTTTGTCTTGTGTTTGTATGTGTGTGCTTGTGTGTGTTCTTGTGTCTGTCAAGAAGAGAATTTTACGAAGTCTTTTATTTTGAAGGGACTCTTATTTTGAAAGACTTTTGTCTTGTCTGTGTGTGTGTGTTTGTGTGTGTGTGTGCGTGTGTGTGCTTGTGTGTGTTCTTGTGTCTGTCAATACGAGAGTTTTACAAAGTCTTTTATTTTGAAGGGACTCTTATTTTGAAAAACTTTTGTCTTATCTGAGTGTGTGTGTGTGTGTGTGTGTGTGTGTCTGCCCTGTCTGTCTGTCTGTCTATGGTGTGTGGGTCTGTCTGCGTCTCTGTGTCTGTGTCAGGGTGAGCTGCAGGTCAGAGCAATTAGTCACAGGTGTTGCATGCACTCTGTCTCTCACTGAAAGACACAGAAAGTTCCTGGATGAAGCCCCTCGAAGAGGTGCCGTTCAATACCAAACGGTGTGTTGTATCCAAAAGCCGAAATAACCGTGATCGGGGGAATCTTGTCGCCTAGTTCTGTGTCAAGTATGAGAGCTAAATGTTAAAAACTCTGGCCTGGAGCGTCAGGTAAAGACCAGGTACTCCCTGCCCTTCTGGAAATTTCTCCCCTCAACTTAACATGGGAGTATATTTGGCAGAAGATGGATGTTAGTGCCGCATCTTTGCGTCTCCCGCCAAAACTATAATACTGACAGCTTCAGGAGTGTTATAACTGTGACGGCAACAAATTTTCCTACGTTTCTAGCTATAAATGATTTCTGTAGCTTCACATTTGCGGCCGTAATCGCAGTTTACAAATTTATTTTTGACGAATTTTTCTCTACCTCTCCACTCTAGCGATGACATCACTCACTCTAGCTCTCGAAAGTTCTCGCAATACACACCCATTTATTTTTTGGTGTGGTTTTTGGCGTTTGGCGTTGGTTTTTTGGCAAAACCGTTTGGTGAAATGCTTTGAAAATAACATTGCAGTCGATTCCCGGCCGAGCCGGTCGTTTTGACACCTTGTTTGTGTATGTGCATGAAAAATTCTGAGAGCAGTAGTGAACCAAAAAAAGGGCTATAGAATAATAATAATAAGAACTAGAAAATTTTCTAAAGAAATTTTGAGTGACTCTGGCCCCGTCGCCCCCATGCATTGAATAGCTGTCAGCGTGTTTTCTCCTGTCAAATTAACATGGGAGTACATTGGGCAGGAGATGGGTGTTGCTGCTGGTCTTGTGTCTGTTAATGAGAGAGTTTTACAAAGTCTTTTATTTTGAAGGGACTCTTATTTTGAAAGAATTTGCCGTGTGTTTGTGTGTGTGTGTGTGTGTGTGTGTGTGTGCGCAAGGATGTGTGTTGTCTTGTGTCTATTAATAAGAGAGTATTACGTAAGTCTTTATTTTGAAATAGTTAAAGTAATAATTAATTATAATAATATATAATATTATAATAATAATTACTGCCTGACTCTAGCCCCGTTCCCATAAATTATTATTGACACTGCTCAGCAAATTCAGTATTAATACAAATAATCTGTGTCATCATTGCCTTTTAATGGGCTCTATTTTGAAGGGACTTTATTTGAAAGACTTTTGTCTTGTGGTTTATGTGTGTGTTGTGTGTGTTCTTGTGTCTGTCAAGAAGAGAATTTTACAAACTCTTTATTTTGAAGGGACTTATTTTGAAAGACTTCTTTGTCTTGTCTGTGTGTGTGTGTGTGTGTTTATGTGTGTGTGTGATCTTGTCTGTTAATCAGAGTTTACAAACTCTTTTATTTTAAAGGACTTTATTTTGAAAGACTTTTGTCTTGTCTGTGTGTGTGTGTGTGTGTGTGTGTTTGCGTGTGTGTGTGGTCTTGTCTGTTAATCAAAGTTTTACAAACTTTTATTTTGAAGGACTCTCTATTTTGAAAGACTTTTTGTTGTGTGTGTGTGTGTGTTTGTGGTGGTGTATGTGCGCGTGTGTGTGTGCGCCACAAGCATGTGTGTTTGCCTTTTCTGGTCTGTGTGTGGTGTGGGTCTGTCTATGCCTCTGTGTCTGTGTTTAGTTTATAGAGAGATAAAATGGCTGACATTAAAATGTAGTCTGATTAGTCATTGATATCATCCAGAGATTTCCAGCAATTTTGCCCTGTGTGTTTGTGTGTGCGTGCATGTGTGGTTGTTTTGTGTCTGTCAAAAGGAGAGTTATGAAGTCTTTTATTTTGAAAGGACTCTTATTTTAAAAGCCTTTTGTCTTGTCTGTGTGTGTGTGTGTGTGTGTGTGTGTGTCTGTCTGTCTGTCTGTCTGTCTGTAAGAGAGAAGGATAAAATGGCCACAGTCTGTATTTTCCTTATCTACCTATCTGTCTGTCTGTCTGGCTGCCTCTCTCTCTTTGTCTGTCTATGCTTGTGTCTGTTAATGAGAGTTTTTCAAAAGTCTTTTATTTTGAAAGACTTTTGTCTTGTCTGTGTGTGTTGTGTATGCATGTGTATTTGTCTTTGTCTGTCTATTCAGATTCTGTGTTTGTCTAGAGAGAGAGAGAGAGAGAGAGAAGGATAAAATGGCTGGATACTTTAAAATGTAGTCTTGATAGTCATTGATATCACAGAGACTTCAACAAAGTTAGTCAAAGGCAGGCTTGAGGCTGCTAAGCAACCAGGGTCAGCCGTGGTGTCAGAGTAATTAGTCGCATGTGCATAAGCACTCTGTGTGTCACTGAAAGTCACAGAAAGTCTCTGAATGAAGCTACTGTTGTACAAAACAGCCTATAAGGTGTGCCAAACCCAATGACCGTTGGCTTCCCTTTGTCATGTCACCAGTTCTGCCGATTTTCATGAAAATTGTGTAAACTAATGGGTAATACTGTGGTAAAGAGCAAGGAGCACTCTACTTTCTGGAAATTTCTCCTGTCAAATTAACATGGAGTAAGATGGGCAGAGATGGGTGTTGCTGCCGTGATCTTGTGTCTCCACCAAAACTATACATCTGACAGCTTTATGACAGTGAATATGAGTGAGATGACAAATTTTCCTCCGCTTTTAGCTATAAATGGTTTCTGTAGCTTGACATTTATGGACACAGTCAGCTTCATAAATTTATTTTTCACAAAGTTTTCTCTCTCTCTCTACTTTAGAAGGATGGCACTTCACTCTAGCCAGTACCCTCGCACACTCATTCATTTTGGCATGGTTAATACTTGGCAAACCGCTGTCAAACTTTGAAAAAACATTGCCTACGAGCTCGGCCGAAAGCCGTGTCGCTTTGACACCCGCTTTGTGGGCGGCAAAGCACAAAAACCTGGGATTTTTAGTGAGCCAAAAAGGGCGAAGAATAATAATAATAACTAGAAAATTTCTAAAGAAATTTTGACTGTGCTCGACTCTGGCCCCGCGCCCCATGCATTGAATAGTTGTCAGCGTGTTTTCCTGTCAAATTAACATGGGAGTACATTGGGCAGGAGATGGGTGTTGCTGCTGGTCTTGTGTCTGTTAATGAGAGAGTTTTACAAAGTCTTTATTTTAAGGACTCCTATTTTGAAAGAATTTTGCCAGGTGTTTGTGTGTGTGTTTATGTGTAAACAATGCTGATGTGTGGGTTGTCTGTGTCTGTCAATAAGAGTATTACGTGTCTTTATTTTGGAAAATAGCAAAAGTAATAAATAATTATAATATTATATTTAAATAATTAATATAATATATAATATTATAATAATAATTACGCTCGACTCTAGCCCCGCTGTTCCCATAAATTATTATTGACACTGCTCTGCAAATTCAGTATTAACATAACAATCTGTGCTATCATTGCCTTTTAATGGGCTCTTATTTTGAAGGGACTCTTATTTTTAAAGACTTTGTCTTGTGTTTGTATGTGTGTGCTTGTGTGTTCTTGTGTCTGTCAAGAAGAGAATTTTACAACCCTTTATTTTGAAGGACTCTTATTTTGAAAGACTTTTGTCTGTGTGTTTTATGTGTGTGGTCTTGTCTGTTAATCAAAGTTTTACAAACTCTTTATTTTGAAGGACTCTATTTTGAAAGACTTTTGTTGTGTGTGTGTGTGTACGCAGTATGTAAAGTGCACGCGCATGTGTGTTTGGCTTTTCTGTCTGTGTGTGGTGTGGTGGGTCTGTCTGCATCTCTGTGTCTGTGTGTTTGCAGAGGATAAATGGCTGACATTAAAATGTAGTCTGATTAGTCATTGATATCATACAGAGACTTCAACAAAGAATAAGCAGTAGGCTTGAGGTTGCTAAGCAACCAGGGTCAGCTGCAGGTCGAGTAATTAGTCGCAGCTGTGCACATGCAGTTCAGCCACAGATACAGAAATCTCTGAATGAAGGCTCGAAGGTGCCAAAACAGCCTATAAGGTGTGCAAACCAAAAACTGCCTCGCCGATTTTCAGGCTTAATTTTAAACTTGGTCAGGTCGCCAGGTAAAGAGCAGGGAGTACCCACTTTCCGGAAATTCCTCCTATCAAGAACAAATTAACATGGGAGTACATTGGGCAGGAGATGGGTGTTGCTGTCGTGATCTTCATGCCTCCCGCCAAAACTATACATCTGACAGCTTTATGACAGTGAATAAGAGTGAGACGACAAATTTTCCTCCGCTTTCTAGCTATAAATGATTTGCTTGACATTTAAGTGTCGCAGTAGCAGTTTACAAATTTATTTTTCCGACAAAAAGTTTTCTCTCTGTCTGCACTCTAGCGATGACATATCACTCAATGGCTCTCGAAATTCTAAATATACACCCATTCATTTTTGGTGTGGTTTTTGGCATTTCTTACAAAACCGCTGTCAAACTCTGAAAAAACATTGCCTATGAGCCCCGGCCGAGCCGGTCGTTTTGACACCCATTTTGTGTATATGCGACAAGCCGCATGCATAGTAAAGAGTGTGCTCTTTCAGGCACACTCAATAAGAATAAGCGTGGATAATATATAGTGCGCGCCAGGCACACCCAATAATAATAAGAATACCGGGTGGATAGTAAAGGAGTGCGCCTTTCAGGCACACCAAGAATATCAATAATAATAATAAGCAGCCGCATGGATAGCAAAGAGTGTGCCTTTCAGGCACACCCAATAAGCGTGGATAATACAGTGTGCACTTCAGGCACACTCCACACAATAAGAATGTCGGGTGGATAGTAAAAGAGTGTGCTCTTCAGGCACACTCAAAGAATAATAATAATAAGAAGAAGCCGTGATGGATAGCAAAGAGTGGTGCTCTTTCAGGCACACCTGGCTGCCGCCGTGATATATGCGCGCCAGGCACACTCCAATAATAATAAGAATGTCGGGTGATAGCAAAGTGCCTTTCAGGCACACTCACAATAAGAATAGTCGGGCGGATAGTAAAGAGCAGGCCTTTCAGGCACACCCAACAAGAATAAGCCACGGTGGATAATATACAGTGTGCGCCAGGCACACTCACAATACCAAGAATAACAAGCCGGGTGGATAAAAGAGTGTGCCTTTCAGGCACACCAAGAATAATACAGCATGAGCCGCTGGATAGTAAGAGTGTGCTCTTTCAGGCACACCAATAAGCGCGGTGGATAACATATAGTGTGCGCTTTCAGGCACACTCAATAATAATAAGAATAAGCCGGGTGGATAGTAAAAGAGTGTGCCTTCAGGCAGACTCAATACTAAGAATAAGCCGGGTGGGATAGGTAAAAGAGTGCGCTCTTTCTCAGGCACACCCAACAAGAATAAGCCGGGTGGAGAGCCAAAGAGTGTGCCTTTCAGGCACACTCACAAGAATAAGCATGGTTGATAATACAGAAAAGCTTTCAGGCACAATTCCTTCCAATAATAAGAATGTTTGTAGTGGATAGTAAAGAGTGTGCTCTTTTTCAGGCACACTCAATAATAATAAAACTGCCATGAAACACGCAGGAAGATTAATAGTTGTCTTGTGTCGCTGGCACTCGCACAATAATAAAACTGCCATGAAACACGCAGAAGATTAATAGCTGGCTCTGTGCCCTCGAGAGTAGGTGCCTCTCTGTGTCGCAGGCACTCAGCACTAATAATAAAACTACAAGAAACACGCAAAAGATTAATAGTTGTTATCTTACAGTTATTATTAGTGCAGTGCCCACGACACGACAAAATTCATTAATCTTCAAGTGGTTTCATGGCAGTACTTATTAGTGCCAAGTGCCTATGGCACAAGGCACCTACTCCCATAGCTTGTCAGTTTGTGGCACAAGGTAACTCCATCTCTGCTAGCCAGCAAGCTATGGGAGTAGAGGCGCCCTGTTCTACAGGCACTTGGCACTACAATAATGCTGCCATGAAATGCAGAAGATTAATAGCTGCTCAGGTCAGAGGCACTCTGCACTAATAATAATAATAAAGATTTGAAGAACAACAGGACGCCTTCGCCCCAGGCGCTTTGGGCCCTCTGGGCATCCACTAATAATAAGAATAAGCGCAGGGATAAATACATAGTGTAAGCCCGAATACTAAAGCGCGGTGCTCCTTTAGGCACACCAATAAACATGGTGGATAGTAAAGAGTGTGCCTCAGGCACACTCACAATAAAACATGGTGGATAGTAAAGAGTATCGCGTGGATAACATATAGTGTGCGCTTTCAGGCACACTCAATAAGCCAGAGGAATCTTATAGAGTGTGCTCTTTCAGGCACACTCAATAAGCGTGGTGGATAACATATAGTGTGGTCTTCAGGCACACTCACAAGCCAGAGGGATAATAAAGAGTGTGCCTTCAGGCACACTCCACAATATCTTGACATGCAATCAATTCTACCATTTCTTACCTGTGACTATGCTCATGAACTTGCAATGGCTCAGTAACAGAGTGGTTAGCCTGGTAAATTCTCAGCATCTTAGCAACTTCACAGAATGCCACAAAATAATAATCTGCAATTGATCCTGAGTTTTTTAAAGTGACCACAACCAACCACAAGAAAAAGAATTAAAGCTGCAAGCAGCTGGGATGGCAGGGCCCCACCTCCGCACCAAGCAGTGGGGTGCACGTCGGGGGGCACCGCCTGACACTGCAGAAAATATGCAAGCCTTCAAGTACGTTCAATTGACCACACACATTAGCCAGAACTGGGTCAAATGGTCAATGTGATGGAGCGCTATATCACAAGACACTGCTTCATCAAAAATTCATACCTTTGATAACTTTTACTCAGGAAGTCTATATGAACACATCTACCAAGTTTGAAGTCAATTGGATAAAATCCTAGGGGAGGAGTTCCTTGTCTAAATATGACCCCTTCTCAACCAGCCCAATAGCCCCCGATAACTTTTCATTGTCAAGGCCTAAGAACACACGCCTAAGTTTCAAACAGATAGGGATGAAAGCCCTAGAGGTGTCTGCTCAAATACGCACTCTGAAATGACCCCAGTCACTAAAACACCAATTTTAAACAAATGGATTGCTGGGCTGCAGCCCAGGTCACCAAGAGACTTTTTGTGTGTCTCAATATGTTATATACTCCTCCAAATTTCAGACACGTGGATGCAGAAACTGTGTCGAGGCCTCCCAAAATACAAAAACCTAGAGAAGCCATAAGCCTGTAGAGCCATTTTTGCACACCCATGCACAAGAGACCCCCTAAAATAGAAAAGGAAAAGAAAAAGAAAAAAAAATAATAAAAACATTCGAAATTCAGTAGGGCCTTGCACCGTGTGCTCGGGCCCTAAAAAAAAAAAAAAAAACATTCGGAATTCAATAGGGCCTCGCACTGCATGCTTAAATTTACTAATAATTAAAAAAACAATAAATAAACATTTGAAATTAATAGGGCTCGCACTGCGTGCCGGGCCCTGCAAAAAGAAATAAATGAATAAATAAACATTCAAATTAGTAGGGCTCCGCACCGCGTTCGGGCCCCAAAAAGAAAAAAATCCTGCTGATACAATAGGGCTTTTGCCGCCCTAACGCTGTTCACACCGCCCCACACAAACACTGAATTCAATAGGGACTCGCACCAGCATGCTCGGCCCCAATAAAAAAAAATAAATTAAAAACATTTGAAATTCACTAGGCCTCGCATCACATGTTTGGGCCCTAATAATAAACATTCGAAATTAATAGGGCCCGCACCACATGCTTGGGCCCTAAAATCCTAAGGATACAATAGGGCTTTCACGTCTTAACGCTGTTCGGCGCCTGGCCCTAACCAGGATTTTGGCATATGGTAAACTCTGCTAAGTAATGCTCCAATACAATATTTCCTGGTGTAGGAACACAGTCTACCTGATCTTATATCTTATGTCCTGGCCACGCTACATCTGCCTAGCTTTAAAAGTCAGCACACAATAGAAGAGGAATAGTGGCTGTTATTAAGTATCAGAGTAGTTTGTATGTTTTGAGGATTTTATTAGGAGTTAAGTACAAATGCTCCTCAAATGCTGTCTTAAAATATGTCATGTTGTGTGGTTCATGAACTGTGTCTGCAGACCAAACTGTTGGCTCCTCCTCCCGTCCAGTAGCTGAGTTCTTGTCCAAAGCACCACAGCCTCCTCCCACACATGCCATCAAGAATGCAGTGCAAATGCTAAAGGTAACAAACTACCAACAGGTTTTAAATCTGTCTGCATGCTTTAGGATGTGATGCCTGGGAGTATCTTTTAAAGATGATCTGATAAGCCACTGTGTATATGCAGACAAGCCTAGACATGCACATACAGTATTCCAAATAATGAGCCATTGATTTGCATTGACTCACTTCACCTTGTCTTCAGAAAATAGATGCGATGGACCAGTATGAAGATCTGACAGAGCTGGGCTTACCACCTGGCTGATCTGCCTGTGGAGCCCCACCTGGGCAAGATGGTGCTATGCGCAGTAGTGCTCAAGTGTTCTGGACTTCATTCTAACCACGCTGTACCTGGGCCTATCGTGACTTCTTCATTCTTCCCACCTAGAGCTGCCTGGTAGAAAGCGTTTACAGTGCGCCGCAATCGCTTGCTTCTAACACCTTCATGCACCACATGGCCCTGCTAAGAGTATTTCAGGTAGGCAGGGTCCATAAAATATGGCTGTTTTGGGGCTTGATATATGAAGTTCTTTGATATGACGTGGGATGTAAGAGAATGCTCTGCAACCTGTGAGATCTTGAGGAAGCTTGTAATTGTCAACTGTAAGATGTTTTTTTAAACAGCATTTATTTCTTGGCTGCAGCTTTCACTCCATTAAATTAACAAAATAAATGACAGAAAATATGACCAAAAATAAATAACTGCCTGTGGCTGATATATTTGTCCAATAGTTAAACTCATATAGCTTTCACATTCCCGAAAGTGTACATGAGTACACTGGTAGAATGTTATCTCTCATGTTTGTCTTGTATGGTGCTAGGCATGGCAAAGGTCTGCAGAGGATGGTTGGGAAAGATCCCCAGAGAAGAACTTCCTGTCCTGCCATGGACATGATATTTCTCGGCATGGAGGACAATAGCTGCATAACTCGCGCTATTGGTCGGTCCTTCTTCTTATATATCTCTTTCATATTCTTGCTAAAATTCATACTGTAACTGTATATGACCCAACATTACAAGTTGCTAATTCTAATTTAAAAGGCCTTTGCTTGTGTTATTACTATCATACCATCATTACATTTATATTTACATTTAGTCATTTAGCTGATGTTTATCCAAAGCAACTTACAAAAAAGGAAACAATCAAGGTACAGTGTGACTAGGACATGTTAGTGCAGCAATAAGTACTACTGACATAGAATCAAGTGATGTTCTAGAGGCACCTCTCCTAGGAGAGGTGGTACAATGTGTCTCCAAGGAGAGGAGGATGCCTCTGAAGAGAGCCTTCAGGAGGTTTTTGAAGGTAGAGGAGGGATGCCTTGTCTGGTAGGAACTGGTAGGTTGTTCCACTAACTCATTGCCCCCTGAGCATATGTGTGGCAGACTCCAGGCATTGTTTACTGGCATACGCGAATGGTATCCTTAGGATTTTAGGTCCCGAACACAAAAGTAGGCCCTATTGAATTTCAAATGTTTATTATTATTTTTTTATTATTATTAGGGCCCGCAGCATGCGGTGCAGGCCCTATTGAATTTCCAAATGTTTTTTTTTTTTTTTTTTTTTCTTTTAGGGTCTCGAGCACAAAAAAGGCCCTATTGAATTTCGAATGTTTGTTTTTTTGTTTTTTTTAGGGCCTTGTGCATGCTGCAAAGTGAGGCCCTATTGAATTTCAAATGTTTATTTTATTTTTAGGGCCTTAGCACGTGCGAGGCCCTATTGAATTTTGAATGTTTATTTATTTATTTTTTTTATTAGGGCCCAGCACGAAAGAAATCATTGAATTTCAAATATTTATTTATTTATTTATTTTTTATTAGGCCTTGAGCACGTGCAGGCCAAATTCTATTGAATTTTCAATGTTTATTTATTTATTTTTTTTATTAGCCCGAGCACGCAGGTGAGGCCCTATTGAATTTTTTGAATGTTTATTATCATTATTTTATTATTATTATTAGGTTCGAGCACGTACGCAGGCCCTATTGAATTACGAATGTTTATTATCATTATTTTTATTATTATTATTAGGTAATTCGAGCACGTATGCAGGGGCCTGAATTACGAATGTTTATTAGTTTTAGGTCTGAGCACAAAAGAGGCCCTATTGAATTTCCTCGAATGTTATTTTTCTTTTTTTATTAGGCTCGAGCACGCGTGCAAGGCCCTGTTGAATTTCGCAATGTTTTTTTATTAGTTATTATTATTATTATTAGGGCCTAAGCACGTGGTGCGAGGCCCTATTGAATTTCAATGTTTATTTATTTTTTATTTTAGGGTCTTAGCATTCAAAAAAGTAGGCCCTATTGAATTTAATGTTTATTTATTTATTAATTTTTTTATTATTAGGTTCTTGAGCGCTTTAACAACGTTTCGGGCAGCGAAAAACTCCTACTGTATCCTTAGGATTTTTCTTTTTTTTTTTTTTCTCGGTGCTCTTCGGGCCATTTTTCAGGGGCTAAATGTGCTCAAAGGCGAAACGCAGAAACTCAAGCAGTAAAGTATGCTGGAAAGTTTTAGAACTGGAGTTCTCACGGGCACTGACCAAGATGGCTCCATTAGGCGCTAATTACAAAATCTTGCACGGAGCCTCCGCCATTGACAAAATTTTGCGTAGATACATGGTTTTTGGTGGTCACATACATCTTCCCCAGGGCTACAAAAAAGTCTCTCGGTGACCTGGGCTACAGCAGCCGCACGGCGCCTATGCCTTCAGTTGGGATTTCTTGTTTCTTAGGGTCATATTCAGGGTTATATTTGAACTCCTCCTCCTAGGGATTTCCATCCTATCTGTCTGAAACTTCATGGTATGTTCTTAAGGCCTTGGATAATGAAAAGTTACTAAAATCGTGAGTTTTGGATTCACTGTGTGGAGGAGGCGGGCCACAAAATTCTGCGTGTTTTCATGAAATTGACGTGCTATAACTTCGGCGGAAAATACCCAATCTTCTTCCCCAAACCCCCTGATATATAATGACAGTCTGGCTCAGAACACATCTCATAACAATATTTGTGATTTTCACAGCGCCTCCTAGTGGCGAGTAGAAAAACACTTTCAGAGACACGCCCAGCCTGGATAGCATTGACTGCACGGGTGCTGGAAACTGAGGAGCGATCAGTTGCACCTTAAAGAAACCTCCAAAATGGTGAGTTTTTGAGAAACTATGTAGACACAATGGCCTCACAAGTCAAAATGGCAATTTTTTCGGCAAAATGTAACTCCATTGACTTTTTTGGGTTGACTCTTTGGCCTAGAACACATTTCCAGTGTCAACATCAGATTTTCACAGCGCCACCTGCTGGCTTACAGGTAGTGTCCATTTTACTTGATTTATAGCTTTCCAAAGTGTTTGAGTATATCCAATTTCAAACTAGCTATGATGTTGTCAAGGCCTTGTGTTGACATTTGAGAAAATAATTTCAACTTTTCATCAGGAGGGCGGCCGTATGCCCACAAAGTCAACAGTGTCAGATTTTTTCGAAAAATCTTGTAGATGTGCTCATAGACTAGAGGTTATCAAAATTATGAATTTTGAGGAACGGTGTGGGCGTGGCGCCCGTCACATCTGACCATTTGACCTAGTTCTGTCTAATGTGTGTGGTCAATTGAACAAAGTACTTCTGAAGGCTTCCAGTTACTCATGTGTTTTTCTACCTGGTGCCCCTGACGCCACCCCCCGGACGATGCCGAGGTGCAGGCGAGGGTCTGTCTAATGCTGCTTGCAGCTTTAATTTCCTTATTTCCGTAAAGTAATTAAAATATTGATACTTTTTCTCCATGTTTAGATGTAAAATATAATGCAGTGTCTACAATGAATGGAATAAAATTAGCTCTAAGCGGCAAGAACTGGCCTCGCGCACATGCGCACGTTGGCATGTGCTCACCTCGGGCAAGTTTTAAGTCAATCAGATGAAGTCCCTGGGAGGAGTTTGTTAAAACAGAACATAAGAAACTACCACTTTTTCTCATAGGGTCAATTTGACAAAATAGCCATACCTACACCAAGCCATCAAAATTCAGAATTTGATAACTTGCAATCTTCAGGTCTATATGAACACATCTACCAAGTTTGAAGTGACTTGATAAAATCCTGAGGAGTTCGTTTCAACCATTGAGGAGGCAAATTTGGATCAAATGGTCGACTTGACGGAGCGCCACGCCACAATCGTCATGAAAATTCATAAATTTGATAACTTTTACTCTGGAAGACTATATAAAATGCAACTACTAAGCTCTGAAGCCAATTGGATAAAATCCCTAGGAGGAGTCTGCTCAAATATGACCTCTCAACTAAGTCTAAACACCAAAATGTGATATTCATGCTTTTTTTTGTCCCGCCCCACCACCATTATGCAGCCAATTTTGTATGACATTGGTCTTAATAACTACAAGAAGTTTCAGACAGTTCTGAGAAAGTATCTGAAAGCCCAACACTTTTGCTCGAAAATCAGCCAAAAGTCAATGGAGTCACTCTTTTTTTTTTTGAAAAATCGCACTCTTAATTTGACGGGTCGGTTCATAGCCAAAAGTTTCAATTTTTGCAGGTTTCTTCCAATGCTGTTTCTGATATTTTCACTTAGTTTCAGCACCATCACGGGGTCAATATTGTCTTTCGAGCTGGACGCCATCCCGAAAAGTGGTTCTTTCTATCGCCACTAGGAGGCGCTGTTAAAATTTTACCAACAAGTTGTCAGGTCAGACTGCCATTATATATCAGAGGTTTGGGGAAGATTGGAGGATTTTTCGCAGTTATAGCATCGCCAAAAATTTCATGAAAACACGTCAATTTCGCAGCCTCGCTTCTCCCACACAGTAAATCCAAACTCACGATTTTGATAACTTTTCATTGTCAAGGCCTTAAGAACACACGCCAAGTTTCCAAACAGATAGGATGAACTAACCTGCACTGCAACCTGCACTGTGACACTCCCATGCCACAAGTTTTCTCTGGACGCCCCACGGCAAGCTGTGATTCATTCACAAAAATGCCAAATGCAAAGCTAAATGCAAATGAAGATGAGCACAGGACATTTGTTGAGGACTGAAGGACGCTACTTTTTGTTGAAACGAAAAGGCAAGCCTTTCTGTCTGTTATGTGACACGTCATTAGCACATTTCAAAGCTTCAAATCTTCAGCGCCATTTCAGCACGCTCCATTCAAACGTCGACAAAGAATTTCAAAGGTACTGAACTGCAAGAGGAAATTAAACATGCTGGAAAGTCAGCAAAAACAGACTCCAGATGTTCCAACAATATGCCAAGCATGCTGAGACAGTGACTCTTCTGCATCCTACAAAGTGGCGTGGAACATTGCACGTAAGTAAAACCATACGACGCAAGGAAATTTTATTAATGCGTTTCATTGACGGATTGAAAACCTTGGCTCTAGAAAATAAAACTCAAAGATTCAATCAAAGACTCCAACTGTCACGCCACAATCGCTGAACACAGAATATCTGACATAAATACAGCAATTGAATAAGAGTTACATCTCAAAAATGTGCATATTTCAGTGTGGCATTGGATTGAGTCTACATTCAAGACAAGCCACAGTTGGCTATATTTGCACGGTCAGTGTCAGAAGATTGTGTGGTTAAAGAAGAACTCCTTGACATTGTATCGTTAAAGGACAGAACCCGCGCATTGATGTGAAAGAAAAATGTCTAATGTTCTTTGAGAAAGCCAATCTGCCATTACAGAAGCTTCACAGCAATAGCCACGGATGGGCTCTCAATGATTGGAACTGTAAACGATTCCTGTGGGGCTATGCGGGCTGATGACTCATTTCCCGAGTTTTGGAATTTCCACCGCATCATCCATCGAGCAGCTCGGTCTAAAACGCTGAATTTAGACCACGCTATGAAGCCAGTGATGGAAATTGTCAACTACATCCGTGATGCATGCTTCTTAATCACAGGCAATTCATGACTTGATCGCTGAACTGGAGCAAGAGTTGTCGCACCTGCCGCTTGCACTGTACTGTGAGGTGGTTTTCTAAAGTTCTTTCATTTCTTCGAGCTTTTGACGGTGAAAATGTTTATGGAGGAGAAAAAGAGACTATCCTCAGCTATCTGACCCCAAGTGGCTTATGGATTTGGCTCTTTTGCTGACATGTCACATCTGGACAAATTGAACCCGGATCTGCAGGGAAAAATTCAAAATGCTGTTGACCTGGTGCAAACTGTGTTTGCGCTTTACCAACAAACTGGAAGCTCTTCAACACGCATTCCGGCAAAGGAGAATTTGCACTTTCCCACTCTGTGCAAGGCACCGCCTAAGCCACAGAAAAGGGCAACAACAGCTGATACGCAGCGCTGCTTGAGAAACTCCAGGGAGCTTTACGTGCCCGATTCAAGGACCTACAGCAGAAAAGGTTACAGATCACGCTCCTCGTTGACCCATTTAATGCGGAGACAGACTGCTTAAAAGCCCTACTTGTCACTGATGAAGCTGCGAAGCAGAGATGGAGATGATTGAACTATCCGGAGACATAATCGAAACCTGTACTGAGGGGAGGGCTCCTTGAGCTTTGGAAAAGTGCCTATGGAAAATAACCCAACAAACAGGCTGCACCTAAGCTCCTTCAATGTTCGGGTCAACATAATGCCTGTGAGTCCTTGTTTTCCACTCTGAAACTTGTGAAATCAAAGCATCGATCTGTTCTGACTGATAATAATGTGGAAGAACTGCTCCGAAAGTGGGCTACAACGGAATACAAGCCAGATTTGAGGAGGATTACTGAAGGCAAGAATGCTGAATGTCTCACTGAGTTCAAAGCAGCAATAAGGTATATATATTTATACGCACACACACACACACATATATATATAATTTAAAAAAATTCTCACATATTGCAAATGTTTGAGATTTACATGTGGACTTGCCTAAGTCCTTGTGTCATATTTATATCAGTGAGAGTGATTGAAGGAGTGAGTGACGACCAATACTGGTCTTGGTAGGCAGGACTTAAAAGTGATGTAACCATGAAGCAAAGTCTGGCCTGTAGTCTTGGATGATTTAAGCTCATTTTGGTCAATCTCTAGTTTCATAGTGTGTGTATGATTTGTGATATGTAAATTGTTAATATTTCATTCTGTGTGTGTGTGTGTCTGTGCGCACGCGTACATAATGTGGCTCTTTGCAGTACCACAGTAAAAATTTTGTCTCTAAGTCCCTGGCTGGTTGGCTACCCTAATAGGGCTTTCGCCAGTTCGTGACGTTGTTCGGCGCCAGGCCGAATAAAAACAAAAATAATAATAAACATTCGGGAATTAACACGATCTCGCACCGCTGCAAGGCTCGACCTAAAAACTTAAAGATACAGTAGGGCCGCTGCCCGAATGTTGTTCGCGCCGGCCCTAATTAAAAATTCAATAGGCCTCACACCGCCAGCCGGGCCCTAAAAATGATATTCAGCTGTTCAAAAAATAGCAGTGTCTGCATTTTTCATTACAACTTCAAATATTCAGTTTACTCAATAAAACTGAAAACGTTAGATTTAGTATTCGTGAATAACTAACCAATATTTAGTTGTATAACCACAAGTTTTGAGAACTGCTTCAATGCTCCAAAGGCATGGAGGCAACCTATATATATATATATATATATATATATATATATATATATATATATATATATATATATATAAATCTTCTCTTCAATTCCGACGGGGTGGTATTCAGTCATCCTCAAGCTCGGCCCTCTACCAGAGGCCCGGGGAGTCTGAGGGCACTGCGCACATCTTCTCGATGTTCCTAGAACTGTACTCTTCTGGACTGAGGCTTCCAGTTGTTGTTCCTGGGATTTGTTGAGCCACTCTCCCAGCTCTGGGGGTCACTGCACCAAGTGCCCCACCACCACGGGACCACACTACCTCTTGGACCTTCTGCATCCGCTCCAGCTGTTCTTCAACCCTGATACTTCTCAAGTTTCCTCATGTTCCTCTTCCTGATGTTGGCGCTGGCTGGGATCGCCACATCTATCACCACCAATCTCTTCTGCTCTTTTGTCCACTAACACCACTATGTCCGGTTGGTTAGCCAGATCTGTTTGTCAGTCTGAAGCTGGTCCCACAGAACCTGGCCCTGTTGTTCTCTGGGTAGCCACCTTCTGTGCAGTATGGCCAGCTGGATTTGGGTACTTCCAACTCCATACTGCTGCATGTTCCTGCATACTATCCCAGCCACTTGGTTGTGCCTCCATGTACGCTGACTAGCCAGCATCTGCACCCTGCTATATGTGCTGGACTGTCTCAGGGGCTTCTTGCACAGTCTGCATCTTGGGTCTGATCCACTGGCAGATTCTGGCCCTATGGCTCTGAAGCTTATGGTCTGTTCTTGCGCTGCCATGATTAGTGCCTCTGTGCTGTCTGTCAGTCCTGCATTATCCAGCCACTGCAGGATTTCTTGATATCAGCAAATTCCTCTATCTGACGGTACATGCCATGTAGGGGTTTGTCTCTCCAGGTTGTTTGTTCCTCCTCCTCTGCACTCTCATCATCAGGGTTCTGCTGCCTGAGACATTCACTTAGCAGTTCATCCTCGGGCCATCTTTCTGATGCATTCGCGAATTTTCTGTTTCATCCTGGACCGTGGTCTGATGCTTACTAGCCCTCGGCCTCCTTCTTTCCGCTAGTGTATAGTCTCAGGGTGCTGGACTTGGGTGAAACCTCCATGCATGGTGAGGAGCTTGTCTTGATATCTGTGGCTTCTATCTCCTTTGCCAGTTTATAATCATGATACCAGCGGGGTATCTTATGACTGGTAGTGCGTATACGTTGATGGCTCGACCTTGTTCTTACCATTCAGCTGACTTCAGGATCTGCCTTACTCTCTGGAGGTATTTCACTGTGGTTGACTTCCTTGTGGCCTCGTGGTTTCCATTAGCCTGGATGCCAAGGTACTCTAGCTGTCTGATATCACCTCTGTTGCCTCTGGTAGGTCAATCCCCTGTCCGATCATCTTGCCTCTCTTTGAGACCATCCGGCCACACTTGTCCAATCTGAATGACATCCCTATGTCATCGCGAGTGAGTCTATTTCTCGCTCATTCCTGGGCGCAGCAGCTTCTTGACGTCATCCATGTGGAGTGGCTGATTGTGGCCCCAATTAGCCTGGAAACGAGTCATTTTGTGATGATCTGACTGAGGGGTTCAGTCCTATGCAGAACAGCAGGTGATAGCGCATCTCCGCCGCACTTGGGCGATGGGTCGGAGTTGGAGTCATATAGGCTTTCTTGTAGTCAATCCAGGCAGTGCACAGGTTGGTCTGTCTCTACTTCTATCAACCAGTAGCTGGTCTATCAACCAGTAGCTGGTGCTTGGCTCTCTGTTACTGCCAATTCCTTTCTGTGCCTTGCTCATGTATTGAGCCTGTGTTGATCATTTTGCCGCAATGATACTGACAGGGCCTTCCATGTTGTGCAGAGACAGGTAATTGGCCGGTAGTTGATGGGATGGGTCTCTGGGGGTCCTTCATGACTAGACTGTCCTGCCTTGGGTTAGGCTACTCTTGTGGGGGTGATGATGACATCCCCCCGCTGACCTGTCGTCCTGGCTCCCCCTTGCCATAGCATCGTTGTTGTATCTCATTAATCTCTAGTTGTGATAGTAGATTTCGGTTACAGATGTTGGAACACTGGGCTAACAGCTGTTTCTTTGTTAGCCTTGATTGTGGGTTTCGAAGTATCCAATGGTTCCACATTCGTTGCATGTATCCCCTCTCTCTGGGATTGCTTGTATAGTAGCATTCCATCAACTCCGTATTTTCTGCCCTCGTCCATTGGTGTCTTGTTCCAGTAGCCCATTTCTCATCAGTTTGCCCTGGTTCCCTAGCAACTGACGCAGACCTTGTTGACCCGGGTGATGTCTGAGCCGGTATGACTCTATCAGTTTTGTGTTCACTCATTCCTGAGATAGGCTGATGTATCATGAGGGGTCTTGCCTAAGGACCCTTACTGGATGATGTTCGTCCTGACAGGGATTCGAACCCCGGTCTCCCGCGTCGTAGTCAGTGAGCTTAACCACTGTGTATGTATCTATATATATATATATATATATATATATATATATATATATATATATATATATATAGAGAGAGAGAGAGAGAGAGAGAGAGAGAGAGAGAGAGAGAGAGATATAGAGATATAGATATGGATATATAGATATAGATGTAGATATATAGAGATATAGATATATATATGTTCAAAAAATAGCAATTTCTGTATGTGTATGTATATAATACACTACTCACAAAAAGTTAGAGATAAAGTTGGTGTAAAAATAAAGTTAGTGTATATGTGTGTGTGTATGTGTATGTATATATTTGTGGTGTGTGTGTGTGTGTGTGTGTGTGTGTGTGTGAGAATATGTGAATAAATGAAAGAATAAAACAGCTGGTTTCTCCCCTAGGTTTTGTGCGGGCTCGTGGCGGCAGTGATATCCGTGATGTGAATATGAACTCTGAGAACTGGGCCGTGGTGAAGGCAGCCCTGGTGGCTGGCATGTATCCAAACCTGGTCCATCTCAACCGGGAGACCTTGGTGCTTTCCAGTAACAGGGAGAAGAAAATCCACTTTCATCCTACATCTATTCTGAACCAGTTTCAGCTCAAGGAGGTAGGGAAACAATTTATTTTAGTGATAAGTAGTTCTGTCTATGCATTGTGGTTCTATCACTGGAGAGATCATAATTAGGGTCCGAGCGCCGAACAACGTTCAGGCAGCGAAAGCCCTATTGTATCCTAGGATTTAGGATGTAGGATTTTTCTTTTTTTTTTATTTTCCTCGGTGCCTCTTCAGGGGCATTTTTGAGGGGCTAAACGCGCTCGAAAACTCACGAAACAAATAACTCAAGCAGTAAAGTATGCTGAAAGTTTTAGAATCTGGAAGTCTCACGGGCGCTCGGATCAAGATGGCTCCACAGCGCCACCTACAAAATCTTGTACGGAGCCTCTGCCATTGACAAAATTTCACGTAGAGACATGGTTTTTGGTGTCCACATGTATCTCCCCCAGGCCTACAAAAAAGTCTCTTGTTGACTCGGGCTACAGCAAAGCGTATGGCGTCCATTTTGTTTCAAAGTTGGCGTTTTTGTGTTTTTTGGGGTCATTTCCAGGGGTCGTATTTGAACGAACTCCTCCTAGGGCTTTCATCCTATATTTTTGAAACTTGGCGTGTGTGTTCTTAAGGACTTGACAATGAAAAGTTATCAAAATCGTAAGTTTGGGATTTACTGTGTGGGAGGGGCGGGGCCACGGAATTCTGCGTGTTTTCATGAAATTTTGACATGCTATAACTTTGCAAATAATACTCCAGTCTTCCCCAAACCTCTGATATGTACTGGCAGTCTGGCCTAGAACACATTTCCATGACAACATTTGGTGATTTTCACAGCGCCTCCTAGTGGCGATAGAAAAAAACACCTTTTCGAGATGATGTCCAGCTCGGACAATATTGACCGTACGGTGCTGAAACTGAGGGAACATATCAGAAACAACCTTGGGAAGAAACCCTCCAAAAATGTTGAGTTTTTGAGAAACTATGTAGACACAACGGCCCGTCTAAAGTGCCGAATTTTTTCGAAAAAAATGTAACTCCATTGACTTTTTGGCTGATTTTCAGGCAAAAGTGTTGGGCTTTCATATACTTTCTCAGAGCGGTCTGAAACTTCTTGTGGTTATTAAGACAAATGTTATGCAAATTTCGGCTGCGTAATTAGTTAGGGGGCGGGGTAAATTTGCTCCATAGCGCCCCCTTGAATTTTTCTTTGAGGCAGCCCCGCCACAGTTTTGGACACAGAGTTATGAAACCTCAGCCGGGTTGTAGAACCTGGCAAGACCTACAAAAAGTCTCTTTGAGCAATGGGCTAAAACAGGAAGCGAGATATTTAAGAATGAATATCACCATTTTTGGTGTTTCGGGCTGCTTGAGAAGGGGTCATATTTGAACGAACTAGGGATTTTATCCAATTGACTTAAAACTTGGTAGGTGTGTTCATATAGACTTCCTGAGTAAAAGTTATCAAAATTATGAATTTTGATGAAACGGTGTGGGCGTGGTGCTCCATCAAATTTGACCCTTTGATCCAAAATTGTAACTCCTTTGACTTTTTGGCTGGTTTTCAAGGCAAAAGTGTTGGGCTTTCATATACTTTCTCAGAGCTGTCTGAAACTTCTTGTGGGTATTAAGACCAATATTATGCAAATTTCGGCTGCATAATTAATTAGGGGGCGGGGTAGAGATCGCTCTATAGCGCCCCCTTAAACTTTTCTTTGAGGCAGCCCCGCCACAGTTTTGGACACAGAGTTATGAAACCTCAAACCCCCCAAATTGTAGAACCTGGCAAGACCTACAAAAAAGTCTCTTGGAGCAATGGGCTAAAATCAACAGGAAGATATTTAAGAATGAAAATCACAATTTTTGGTGTTTTGAGCTGGTTGAGGGGTCATATTTTAACAAACTCCTCCTAGGGATTTTATCCAATCGACTTCAAACTTGGTAGGTGTGTTCATATAGACTTCCTTAGTAAAAGTTATCAAAATTATGAATTTTGAGGAAAGTGTGTGGGCGTGGTGCTCCGTCACATTTGACCATTTGACCCAGTTCTGGCTAATATGTGTGGTCAATTGAACAAAGTATTTCGAAGCTTCGAAGGCTTGCATATTTTCCGGCCAGTGTCAGGCCGGCACGGAGGTGCGAGGGCCCGTCCAATGCTGCTTGCAGCTTTAATTAGGGCCCGAGCACGCGGTGCGAGGCCCTATTGAATTTCAAATGTTTATTTTTTGTTTTTTATTATTATTATTATTATTATTATTAGGGCCCAAGCGCCGAACAACGTTCGGGCAGCGAAAGCCCTATTGTATCCTTAGGATTCTTCTTTCCTCGGTGCCTCTTCAGTGCGGTGCGTGTTCAGGGGCTAAACACGCTCGAAAACTCACGAAACGAGAAACTTAAGCAGTAAAGTATGCTGAAATTTTTAGAATCCGGAAGTCTCACGGGCGCTCGGACCAAGATGACTCCACAGCGCCACCTACAAAATCTTGTACGGAGCCTCTACCATTGACAAAATTTCACGTAGAGACATGGTTTTTGGTGTCCGCATGTATCTCCCCCAGGCCTAGCAAAAAGTCTCTTGGTGACCTGGGCTACAGCGAAGCGTACGGCATCCATTTTGTTTCAAAGTTGGCGTTTTCGTGTTTTTGGGGTCATTTCCAGGGGTCATATTTGAACGAACTCCTCCTAGGGCTTTCATCCTATCTGTTTGAAACTTAGCGTGTGTGTTCTTAAGGCCTCGACAATGAAAAGTTATCAAAATCAAAATGAGTTTTGGATTTACTGTGTGGGAGGGGCGGGGCCACGAAATTCTGCGTGTTTTCATGAAATTTCGACGTGCTATAACTTTGCGAAAAATACTCCAATCTTCCCCAAACCTCTGATATATAGTGGCAGTTCGGCCTAGAACACATTTCCATGTCAACATTTGGTGATTTTCACAGCGCCACCTGTTGGCGACAGGAAGTGTCCATTTTACTTGACGATAGCTTTCTCCAAAGTGTTTGAGTATATCCACCTCAAACTAGCTGTGGATGTTGTCAAGGCCTTGGTGTTGACATTTGAGAAATAATTTCAACTTTTCATCAGAGGGCATGGCCGTGGCGGCCCATCAAAGTCAACAGTGCCGATTTTTTCGAAAAAATCTGGAACTCCACTGTCCATCAAATTTGACCCTTTGATCCAGAATTCGAACTCCATTGACTTTTTGCCTGATTTTCAGGCAAAAGTGTTGGGCTTTCATATACTTTCTCCGAGCTGTCTGAAACTTCTTGTGGTTATTAAGACCAATGTTATGCAAAATTCGGCTGCATAATTAATTAGGGGGCGGGGCAAAATCGCTCTATAGCGCCCCCTTCAACTTTTCTTTGAGGCAGCCCTGCCACAGTTTTGGACACAGAGTTATGAAACCTCAGCCGAATTGTAGAGCATGGGAAGACGTAAAAAAAGTCTCTTGGAGCAATGGGCTAAAATGAACGGGAAACAATATATTTAAGAATGAAAATCACCATTTTTAGTGTTGCGGGCTGGTTGAGAAGGGGTTCTATTTGAACGAACTCCTCCTAGGGATTTTATCCAATTGACTTCAAACTTGGTAGATGTGTTCATATAGACTAGAGTAAAAGTTATCAAAATTATGAATTTGATTGATTTACTTGATGATAGCCTTCTCCAATGTGTTTGAGTATATACATCTCAAACTAGGTGTGGATGTTGTCAAGGCCTTGGTGTTAACATCTGAGAAATAATTTCAACTTTTCTTCAGAGGGCGTGGCCGTGGCGGGCCGTCAAATTCAACAGTGCAGAGTTTTCGAAAAAATCTGTGAGTCCATTGACTTTTTGGCTGATTTTCAGGCAAAACTGTTGGGCTTTCATATACTTTCTCAGAGCTGTCTGAAACTTCTCCTCAGTCCAAGTCAGAAAAAAAGCATCACAATCAATGATTGCCTTGTATTCATACTGATTCCCTGTGTAAGTCCTAATTTCTACCTAACTTGATAGTGCTGTTACCATTAATTGTGCACAGTCCCTGCACAAACGAATAAAAGAAAGAGAGGACACAAATATATCAAAGTCAGCATATTTGTTTCTTATATTTGCCATTTTGTCCACCCACCAAGTTTAGGTGGGTGAAGAATGTATGAACTCTTGACCTCCATGTTGGTAACATTTCAATTATTAGTTGAGTTCCAACAACCATTTTCTGGTATTACGCCATTGTGATTAAGGTTAGGTTATATTTGGGTACAAAAACATCTTGGTTAGGGTATGTTTTGGAGATTTGGCCCCAATCCAAGGCACTGACAGACTGATCAACAATAATTTTGTCAAATTTGTTTCAAATTTAAAAAACAAACAAATTGATTAATTGAAAATGGATGTTGCGTTTTTCAATTGACATAAATTCTGTGCTGGACTGTGTGTGGACTGTCTGTTTTTGTTGTTTAGAGCAGCCCAGCCAAATCAGCCCAGGCCTATCCAACAGACTGGTTGATCTACAATGAGATGAGCCGAGGCCACAGGATGGCCAGTGTCCGCTGTTGCTCCATGGTGACTCCCATCACTGTGGCCATATTTGGAGGCTATGCCAGACTACTCACTGCTGCCCTGCAGGAACCTGCTGTACAGAAAGATACTGGTAAACAACATCAAAAAGAAAAGAACCTGTATGTGTTTTTCAATTATTTTTCAGTTACAGGTGAGTTAAACTGAAATGTCAGTTATGTGAGTTGTGTATTTTGTACACTGAAGTACTATGTGTATGTCAGTCTCATGCTTTACTATGTCAGCCCCAAACCCTTTCCACAATAAGATATTTGGACTATTGGCTAGATTGCCATGCATTTAGGATGATGACTTCAGTCCCCACACCCCATTTTGCCCCAGCAATCCAAAATGTGTAGAGAGACAAGTCTCCAATTCTACAAATCACAGGCTAAATGAGAAACCGCCCACGTCCTTCCCAGAATCTTTGCAAGAGTAAAGCTGGTCCAGTCTTCCATGACCAGGTCAGAATCAGGTGAAGAATCAGGTGAAGCTTTCCCATGTAGGCTGAACATACTATTATAATAGAATTGTGTAAGGAGTGTGTTACCTCAAACTAAGTCTTTCAATTTTTGTTTTTATTTCTTGAGTGGAACTCTCTTGGTACAAAACACTGTCTAGTTGGTGTTGTATGACAGAAGTTGATTTTGATTTTTTCCATGTTCTTTTTTTCAGGCAGTCCCCTAGATGACCTCAGTGACAGTGAGACAGAGGACCCAGCTGAAATTAGGGTTGATGACTGGCTCGTTTTCCAAATGGACAGAGAGGTATGGGAACTTTCTGACCCTTTAATCCTTTAAAAAAAAATGTTTATTTTTGTTTATAAAATGTATTTTTTTCCCTCATACTACTACTACTACTACTACTACTACTACTACTACTACTACTAATAATAATAATAATAATAATAATTGGTCAAACAAGATTTAAAATCTGTTAGATAATGGATAAGTGCCACACAACATGCACGCAGACGAAAACAGATGTATGTTACAGTTACAGATAAAGATAAAATACAAAAAGTACTGCACCCAATCAACTATAATTCATTGTAGGTAACATGACAGATTCACATCTGATAATAAACTTCTACATTCAGTCTGATGAAGATGTATACTGTGTTTAAGATTAGATAAGAAATACTTTAAGAGGACATATTGTGTTATTTGCAAGGCCTGAGAAATGAATCAATCCTCTTCTGTGTCCATGACTACATTATTGTATGTCATCACTCCTTACCTCAGGCAGGACTTGCAGTTCATCAACTTATGATTCAAAATACTGCAACAGGTAGCTCATTACTCAAGTGCCACTGGCTACCATTGGACTTGGGTTTAAATAAAAAGAGACTGTACATTTGCTGTCTTTCTTTCTCATGTTTGTTTCCATCTTGTCCTCTATTATTTTGTACTAAATGTTTTCATACTTTAAGTTTTATCTCATGTTGTTCATTTTTTTTGTCAGGCTGCAGGACTGGTCATTGAACTGAGGCAGAAGTGGCAAAATTTGTTCATCAAGAGGATCCGTTATCCTTCAAAGCCTTGGTCTCAACAAGACGAGGCCATCATTCGCACTCTAGTTTCTGTATGTTATATTCTCCTTCTTCTACTTTTTATCTGGATTCGCAGGAGTTTATTTGGTTGACTCACAAGCTGGTTGTTCACTAATCAAGATGATCAGCGGTGATCATGATCATGTGTGTATATATATATATATATATATGTGTATATTTAAATGTTAAATTTAAATGTTAATTTTTTTTCATCAATTAACAAAATGCAGTTAATGAACAGAAGAGAAATCTAAATCAAATCACTATTTGGTGTGACCACCCGCCTTCAAAACAGCATCAGTTCTGTTTCATTCTTCCTGACCGCCAGAGAGGGCATGAATTACCTGGAAAAGCATCACGTGCATGCGCAGATCAAGACATAATACCAACAAAGTCATGTGACCTGGGTGATGTAAGCAACCTGATAAAGGGGCAGGCACCTAGAGATTGTCTCCTAGAGGATCTTCTCGTCAAGATTCCAAGTGACAAGGAACTCTGGTGGTCATCCAGAATTCATAGAACCTTAGTTAGGGATCGGCTCCTTTTCATCTTCTCGCCAACAAGCACACAAGTTGTTGTTGTTGTTGTTGTTGTTTTACTAGCTTGCCACATACACCAGTAGCATCGTAACCACAACCGGTTGGAGCCACAGATTCGTTCTCCAGAGGCTGCGTATCCGGTGCTCATCCCCACCGTGCATCCAACCACTGCTCAGACAGGTAAGTAGCTTGTTTTTCATCGCTGGTGGGCATGTTTCATCCCCGCTAAGCACCTCCACTCAGCTTGGGTTGATTACCGCGTTTTGCTAGCCAGAGCTTCCTGCTACTGACTGTCCTCGTGAGGTGTTTTCGCCTCTCTGATGGCTGTATTGGGGGCTAGCAAACACTACCTACGGTGCTAAATAAAAAAATAAAAAAGGAGGGTTGTTGACTCTGGTCAAGCTAGCGGAGTGTTTTACGCTCTGTTGCTACAACTCTGGCTTTACGCACTACAGGTGCTGGGTTGACGGAACTCATAGCCGAGTGTTACGTCCCTGGTGCTTTTTACTGTGACATGGTGCTGAGTTGGTTGTAGCTGGGTGTTCTCGCCCTGCAGCTACACTGCTCGCCTTTCAGCGTCACTTGCTGGTTTATTGTTGGATTGTATTTGAGTGTTCCCGCTCAACTGCCATACTACAGCCTCTGTAGCTATGTTCGTGTGCATCTCCTGCATGGCTCCTCTGAGCCCAGAGGATGGCCATGACAAATGCTCTTCATGCCTTGGCATTGAACACCTCAAGCAGGCGCTGACTGAAAGTGCTTGCATTAATTGCACCTGCATGCCATTAGCAGGAAGGACTGTGAAGTTGGCTAAATTTGATTTAACCTTGCTGAGGCTGGGTTACCCCCTTCCGGGAGACCTGCATACAGCTCTTCTCACGGACCCAAGTACCACAGACACACACAGGATGATGCCTCCGTCACTAAGAAGAAACGGAGGGGTGTTGAACCATTGGCCCTCAAAGTGGACACTTCGGCCTCTGTGTTTGCCCAGATTAAAGCCCTCCTTCTTAGTCTGCAGCCTAGTGGTCCCTCAGATGCTTGCATGCTGCCTCAGAGCCACCTCTTGAAAAACCACCACGGAGCTACGCTGAGAGCGGTAGCCTAGCTTCTTTCCCCCATGTGACTAACCAGCAAGATGAGGACTCGGGCCTCAATGATGCTTCACTCCACGCATTTGTGTTCATGACCAGACCAGAGAGCGGCGCCAGGTTTTGCTTGCCCAGTCCCCCTTGAGGCATGTAGAAAGACACTCCGCATGCTACCTGTCTTTCCAGGCCAGATGTTTGGACCTGCAGCCCAACAGGCTTTAGAGTGCAGTGTGCAAGTGAATAAAGTCAAGCAGAAGTTTGCTGACTTACACCTGGCACCGTTGCCTAGACCAAGGCACACTAGCACTCCCCGCTCTACAGCCAATGCTCAGGGTGAATCAAGAACCAGTCTATTTCCAGAGGGCCCCTCAGCAGTCTGTGCCTTTCGGACACCTGAAGACAGGGCACCCAGATACGGACCACCTGCGGACCGACACCCCAAGCTGCCCAAAGATTGCGGGAGTTGGACCTGACTGCCTAGATACAGGCGCCAGCCATTTCTGCCCACAACATCTAAGCCAGTGGGAGGCCCTGACCTCAGACCCTTGAGTGTTGTTGACTCTTTCCAAGGGATACAGTGTTCAGTTCAGGCGTCAACCCCCCAAGTTCAGCAGGGTCAGAATGACTGTGGTCAAGGACCCCCTAAGGTCTCTGGCTCTAGAACGGGAGATTTCGGTGCTTCTGGAGAAAGGCGCCATCGAATGTGTAAAAAGTTCAGATCGAATGAGAGGGTTCTGTTCAACTTATTTTCTTGTTCCGAAGAAGGAGGTTGAGGAAGAGGTTTTGCCCGATCCTCGATCTCAGACGTTTAAACTGGTTCATAAAGGTTTTTCGTTTTTTATGCTTTGCACGGCAGATGTTCTTCAGGTGATCTCAGTGGGAGATTGGTTTACAAGTGTCGATCTGAAGGATGCTTCTTTTCTTGTGCCAATTGCACCCCAATTGCAGTTCCTTCGTTTTGCCTTCAATAGACAAGGGTACCACTTCCATGTTCTCCCCGTCGGGCTCTCATTTGCCCCTCACATCTTCACCAGATGCATTGCGGCAGCACTTTCACCGCTGCAGAGCAAGCGTATCTACCTTACTTGGACGACTGGCTCATATGCTTCTTGGCCCGCGAACAGGCCATCCACGACACGTGTCTTTTGACCCATGTGAACCAGTTGGCTCTTACTGTGAATTTCGCAAAGAGCTGTTTAGTTCCCAGTAGGGGTTGCATGACTTCAGATTTTTTAAGTCGACACTAATATGATGAAAGTCGAGTCCACGTTGACTAGTTGCTGGTGATGTCATTGATATTTTTTTCAGGAATTAAAAAAATCACAGGAGGGAATGCTTTGCAATTTGCAAACATTTAGTATCAACAACAAGCAGCAACTCAGCTGTTAAATTTTATGTAACATACCTACACGTTATGTTCAGCTACATCTCCCATATAGGTGAAGTGGAAAACAAAATACTGTACTCTTAAAATAATTTCGGAGGAAAATAACACACAGACAAGAGCCTGCAAGTCTAGTCATCATCACAGTCCTGCTCACTAACAGTTTCAGTCACAGTTTTTGTTTTTCGATCCTGGTTTGCGAGCAAGAACACAAGCGCATCTACGTGCGCTGGGTGAAGGCTTGCCCACTGACGCATGATGGTATTTCCAGCGAGTGAAAAAATCCTCTTGCTTGGTGTGCTTGTCGCTGGGACAGCCAGGTAACGTTTGCACAACTTGGCCAAACGGGGAAATCTGTCCTCGTTCTGGGCCCACCACTGCATTGTGTTCTGCATAGTGGGAATCTGCGGTGTTTGCAAATAATCACGGACCTCTTCATCTGCGACTAGTCGACGTCAAGCTCTAAATGTCATTGTGGAGTAGTCAAATCGACTAGTCTGTACAACCCCTAGTTCCCAGTAAGCGAGTTGTGTTCATCTGGGTTTTCCTCGACTCGGTAATGATGAAGGCCTTTCCCTCCCCACAGAGGGTGGACGACATCCTTGACCTTGTCTCACGTGTTCGGAAAGGTACAAGGTTGACATATGGGCTGCATCGGCGCCCATCCTCCTGGGACTCCTCTCACTGCGCCCCTTGCAGGTGTGGGTCAATGGTTTGGTCCTCGACCGCAAAAGGCACCATGGCAGAATGGTGGTGGTCTCAGGCAAGTGCCTCCAGTCTCTCAAACCCTGGAGAAGCCTATCTCTCCAGCGGTGTTCCCCTGGGTTCTCTTCCTTCTCGTTGGGAAGTGGTGTTAACAGACGCCTCCCTCTTGGGCTGGGACACTGTTTGGAACCACAGGGTAGTCAGGGGAACCTGGAGTCCTCAGCAGAGACTCCAGCACATAAATGTGTTGGAGCTGCGTGCGGTGCACTTATCCCTCAGGCACTTACTTCCCTTTTTGGAAGGGAGGCATGTACTTGTCCAGTCAGACAACACCTCAACGGTATCATGTGAACCACCAACCAGGTCCAGGCATTCCCTACGGGAGGCTCAGATGCTCCATCACTGGGCCTCGTCTCACCCTGCAAGTCTCAGGGCAATGCACTTGCCGGGTGTACAGAACGCAGCTGCAGACATGCTTTCCCTGCTAAAAGCCTCCTCCGAGGGGGTGGAGGCTGAACTGCATGGTGGTTCAGAAGGTATGGGAGAGGTTCGGTAGAGCAGATGTCGACCTATTCGCCTCAGCGGTGTCAACGCACTGCACGCTGTGGTTTTCCCTCTCGGAACTCACCAGCCCATTGCAGGATGCCCTGGCACACTCCTGGCCAGACCACCTCCTGTATACCTTTCCTCCAGTCCCACTGCTCATGTTGACACTTCACAGGATAGTCAGGAGCAATCACTCAGTGTTACTGGTGGCTTCCTTCGGGCTGAGAGAATACGGTTTTCTTTTCTCCGTCGGCTTCTCTTTGGGGTACCTTGGCCCCTCGCACTGAGGCAGGATCATCATCATAGTTGGGGGGAGCATTTGGCATCCTCACCCGGAGCGCCTCACCCGGAGTGCTTGTGCACCCTCGACTAGACAGCTGTATGCCAACAGGTGGAAACTCCTTGCTGCTTGGTGTGACAGCCAGAATGTGGACCCAGAGCATTGCTCTGTACCTGTACTGCTCAAATACCTGCTGACATTGCTGGATAAAGGACTCTCTGCCTCTACTGTAGACGTGTATGATGCTGCCATCTCTGCTCAACATGCCTTTGTGGATGGTAAATCTGTGGGGTCGCATGCTCTGGTGGGCAGGTTTCTCAAAGGTGCTCTCCGATTGCGGCCTCCACATGCTGTTCGGGTGCCTTCATGGGATCTGTCTGTCATCCTGGAAGCCCTGTGTTTTCCTCCATTTGAGCCCCTGGAACATGCTGACCTCAGGTGGCTGTCTTGCAAGACTGCCTTTCTTCTCGCTGTTACATCTGCGAAGCGGGTTGGTGAGCTTCATGCCCTGTCTATCGCCAGTAAGTGTTTGCGGTGGAATCCTGATGGATTGGGGGTTACTATGTGGCCTAACCTCTCTTTCCTCCCAGAGAGGCTTTCTGCTTTTCACGTTAATCAACCTATCAGTTTGGTGGCTTTTCCCCAGAGTCAGGTGTGGAGGAACTACCTCCCAACGTCACCTTTCTTCGTCCTGTTTGCACCCTGAAAGAGAACATAGAGGTTGCTGGTTTTCATAAATCTGATGCTCTGTTTATCTGTCATGGGGAACACAGGAAGGGCTGTGCATTGTCCAAACAGAGGCTCTCGCATTGGGTTGTTGATCCCATAGCTCATGCATACAGGCTCGGTGGCCTTCTGATCCCCCCAGTTAAATGTCATTCGACCAGGAGCATCTCCACGTCATGGACTGCTTTAAAGGGTGTTCCGCTGAATGATATCTGTGCTGCAGCTGCGTGGGCTTCTTCCTGTACCTTTGCCTGCTTCTACAGAGTCATTGTGGCCATTCCCCATCCTGTTGCGGCAGCTGTCTTGTCTGTTCCTTCAGTCTGCAACTGAATCTCGGTGAGTGCGGATTCCTCATGACTTTGTTGATATAGGTCATCCAGGTATTTCATACCGTCTCTGGTGGTCAAGAAGGATGAAATAGAACGAGAGCTACAGATGTAACTAAGGTTGTATGAATTCTGGATGACCGCCAGAGTTCCTTGTCACTTGGAATCTTGACAAGAAGATCCTCTAGGAGACAATCTCTAGGTGCCTGCCCCTTTATCAGGTTGCTTACATCACCCAGGTCACATGACTTTGTTGGTATTATGTCTCGATTTGTGCATGCGCGTGATGCTTATACAGGTATTTCATACCATCTCTGGCGGTCATCCAGAATTCATAGAACCTTAGTTATGTCTATACCCTTGCACACAGTTATTGGGGTCGCTGTCCTGCTGCAGAAAAAATAAATTACAAAATCTCTGACTTTGTGCAATGTACCTATAAGAGTTGATAAAACTTTTGCACAGTACTGTATATATTATACCGTTTAACCACCTAAAATAAGGAGCCAATTTCAACCTGATATGTTTTAGGTGCTTGCAGCAGAGGAGCAGGGGGCAGGTCTGCAACAACCCACAGGTATTGGCCAGCGACCCCGGCCCATGTCATCAGAGGAGGGGCCCCAAGCTTCTGTGAAGAACTCCAAAAATAGCCTCCAGCTACCAACAAACACCACAAATGACAGGTATCAAGTGCTCTCAAAAACATTGCAGTGTATTGTGGTGTTTAAAGATATTAACTCTTTGGGGCAGTGTTTAGCTCAGTTGGTAGAGCAGCCGCTCCATGTGCAAAGGCTCAGTCCTTGTTGCAGAAGCCAAGCGTTCAAATCCAACCTGTGGCTTTTTCCTGCATGTCCTTCCCCATATCTCTCTCCCCACATTCCTGTCACTCTTCAGCTGTCGCTATCAAAAAGAAAAAACTTGAAAAGGCCAAAAGAAAAATCTTAAAGATATTAACTCTTTTTGACTGGCCTAGTAGTACAGTAAAGGACAAAGTCCTATTTAAGGACCAAAAGAAGCAAATATCCCTGCTTTCCAACTTTAGCGCTTGGCTTTTCTGTTACAGTCTTAAACAATACTTTGAATCCTTAAAGTTTAATGTCTCTAGAATAATAGATAGAGGCTTCTGTTGAATATTTTTGGTGAGGTTCCTTACTGAGTGAAATGTATTTGCATTTAACACTGATAAGAGCTATTCCCTGAAATTTCCTGAAAACTAAGGACAGGTGCCTCAGGAGAGAGAAAATATGGACAGTTCAATAGAGGCAATATGGGCAACTACAGTTCTGTAGTTTCTCAGTACAGACTGCAGTCTGTACAAAGTACAAATATAATCAACATATATTTTAATGATAGTAGACAAAAAGGATAAGCTGTCATCTCTTCTATGAAACCTTGTCTGTATCCTCACTATGCTGTATTCTTATGGGTTGTCAGGCGTCTCTCCACCTTCATTTCCTGCAATTTCCTAGTTTGCAGTCTGCTGTGGTATAAAACATTCTCAAGTTGTTGTAAATTGTTATTAATGTTGTTAGTGGCCTAAAAGTAAGTTCAAGTAAGTCAAATCATTTTAAATCAATATATAAAGCATGAATGCATGAATATCGCACACATAATAATATAACACACCCCTGTACTATTACAGATGCTGGGGGTGAGTGGGGTCCTCCTTCATGATGCAGGAGGCCCTTTTCCTGCATCTGGAGGTTTAAATGTCTGTGGTGGTGGGTAGGCTGCGTCCCACAGTCCTCTGTGCAGCTTTAACCACCCTCTGCAGAGCCTTCTTCTCTGCCGCAGAGCAGTTGCCGTGCCACACAGTGATGCAGGAGCACATGATGCTTTCCACCACACATCTGTAGAAGGAGGTCAGGACTGAGCTCCCAAGTCCAGCACGCCTCAGCCTACTGAGGAAGTAGAGGCACTGGTGTGCCTTCCTAACCAGACAGGAAGTGTTGGTGCTCCAGGTGAGGTTGTCAGAGATGTGTACGCCCAGGTACCTGAAGCTGGAGACCACTTCCACCGCTGTCCCTCCGATGTGCAGGGGAGGGGGGAGATATCTGCTCCTCCTGAAGTCCACGATCATCTCCTTGGTCTTCTTCATGTTGATGCAGAGGTTGTTTTCTCTGCACCAACCCTCCAGGTGTTCCACCTCCTGCCTGTAGTCAGACTCGTCGTTGTTAGCGATGCGTCCAACCACAGCTGTGTCATCCACGAACTTCACGATCAGACAGCTCGGATGTCTTGCTGAGCAGTCGTGTGTGAGCAGAGTGAACAGAAGGGGGCTCAGCACACAGCCCTGGGGGGAGCCTGTGCTGAGGGTGATGGAGGAGGAGGAGACGTCATGGATCCTCACAGACTGCGGCCTATCTGTTAGAAAGTCCAGGACCCAGTTGCAGAGGGTAGAGCTCAGTCTGAGTGTGGTCGCTTTCTGGACCAGAGTCTGCAGTCTGATGGTGTTGAAAGCAGACGTGTCCACAAAGAGCAGGCAAACATAAGAGTCCTTATTCTCTAAGTGGGTGAGGGCTGTGTGGACCAGAGAAGAAATGGCATCCTCTGTGGATCGGTTCTTCCTGTATGCATACTGGTGCGGGTCCACAGTGACATCAATGCAGTCTTTGATGTGGGCCATCACCAGTCTCTCGAAGCACTTCATGACTATCGGGGTGAGGGCTACCGGCTGATAGTCATTCAGGCCTGTCACTGTGGAGGTTTTGGGGATGGGTATGATTGTGGCGGTCTTCAGGCAGGTAGGGACCGCTGCTTGTTGGAGGGAGGTGTTAAAGATGTCGGGCAGGATATCCGTCAGCTGGTGTGCGCAGCTCCTCAGCAGCCGCCCGGAGATGTTATCTGGGCCAGCAGCTTTGCGTGGATTTATCCTCTGGAGGGTTCTCCTCACCTCTGCTGGGGTCACGCTGAGGGGCTCTTCTCCTGGTGGTGGGGTGAGTCTGGTGCTGGGGGAGGTGTTTGCGTCGTCAAAGCGGGCGTAGAAGCTGTTGAGAGCATCGGGCAGAGAGGGGTCCCTGGGGTACTGTGCATCTCTGGTGTTATAGTCTGTGATGCACTTTATGCCCCTCCACATACTCCATGGCTCGTTGGATGTGAAGTGTCCCTTGATCCTCTGGGCGTATGCGGCCTTGGCCCTCTTGACTCCTGCATTCAGCTGTCTCCTAGCCGCTCTGAGTGCCAGTCTGTCACCTGACCTGAACGCAGCATCCCTGGCTTTCAGCAGAGACCTGACCTCCACATTCAGCCAGGGTTTCTGGTTCGGATAGACTGTTATTGTCATGGTGGTGGTGACATCCTCTGCACACTTGCTGATGTAGCCAAGGACAGCCAATGTATATTCCTCCAGGTCAACCTCTCCCTCACAGGCAGCTGCCTCCCTGAAGATCTGCCAGTCTGTGCGCTGGAAACAGTCCTGAAGTGCGAGGACAGCATCACTGGGCTACACGGTGATAGTCCTCTGGGTTGGCGTGTGGCGTCTGAGCAGAGGACAGTAGGCAGGGACCAGCATGATGGAGATGTGGTCAGAGAGGCCCAGGTGGGGGTGGGGGATGGCTCTGTATGCGTCTTTTTTGTTAGTGTACACACGGTCCAGCGTGTTATCTCCCCGTGTCAGTATGGTGACATGCTAGTGGAACTTAGAGTGTCTGTCAGGTTTACGTGATTAAAATCTTGTGCTGGAGCGAGCCGATGTTGTCATGAAGCTCTTTAAGCGCTTCGTTAGCCTTAGCACCCAGCGGGATGTAAACAGCAATAACAAACACCGCCATAAACTCACGAGGCAAATAGTGCGGCCGGCACTTTACAGTCATATACTCCATTGCCTCGGAGCAGTGGCTGTTGGAAGGCTGAGTCCAGCATGTTGTCGTTCAGCCAGGTTTCCGTAAGACAAAGCACCGCACAGTCCCTCATCTCACGAGAAGCTCTCAGCCTCAGTCGAAGCAGGTCCATCTTGTCCAGGGAGCGGACATTGGAGAGGAACAAGGACGGGATCGGTGGTCTCCCAGCGTTAGCCTTTAGCCTGGCTAGCAGTCCACACCGTTTACCCCTCTTCTGCTTCCTTGCACATCGCTTCCATTTGCCCTTTGTCTGGCGGGCACCACTGCGCCAGTCCAATGTCCTCAAGAGCTGCAGTCTGCCCAGCAAGGCCCTGAGTCCGAGGGCCACTGTTGTTGGTGTTGGTGTTGTTGTGTTCCTGGCCGAACCATCCCTTATTTTGAAAAGTTCTGGTCGGCTGTACACTGCACGCTTATTTACACAAACAAAACGAGTGAAGTTGGCCTCGGGACCAACGGAAAAAGTACTAAAAGAGGGCTTGACCCCGGGAGCACGAGAAGCCGCTGCACTGCTGCGCGCCGCCATCTTCTTCTTCCCATCATTCTGGTACAGGTTCTGGTACAGGTCTCATCTGTCCAAAAAATGCTATTCCAGAACTGAGCTGGCTTCTTCAGGTGTTTTTTGGCAAAGTCAATTCTGGCCTTTCTATTTTTGAGGCTGATTAATGATTTGCACCTTGTGGTGAATCCTTTGTACTTACTCTCATGAAGTCTTCTCTTTATGGTAGACTTAGATACTGATACACCTACTTCCTGGAGAGTGTTCTTCACTTGAGTGGATGTTGTGAAGGGGTTTTTCTTCACCATGGATAGGATTCTACGATCATCCACCACTGTTGTCTTCCGTGGACGTCCAGGCCTTTTTGAGTTCCCAAGCTTACCAGTGCACTCTTTTTTTTCTCAGAATGTACCAAACTGTTGATTTGGCCACTCCTAACATTTCTGCTATCTCTCTGATGGAACCCTTGCTCCAACTTGGATGTGAATACTCTCAAATTACAGCTGAGAGTCTGCACTTTAAGCCTATATTGATTATATAATTGTATCCTGAATATGTTTTTGTAAACAGCTAAAATAACAAAACTTGTGTCACTGTCCAAATATTCCTGGGCCTAATGGTATACAAAGAATAATAATTTGTATCAGTTTTAACATATATTTACATTGTATTGAGTTGAGTATAGGTCAGAAAGGATTTGTAAATCTCTTGTGTTGAGTTTGCATGTTCTCCCTGTGTCTGTGTGAGTTCTCTCTGGGCACTCTGTCTTCTTCCCACAGTGCAAAGACATGCAATTAATAGATTAATTGGTAACTCTGAAATTGCTCATAGGTGTGAATGTTTGTTTGTCTTTATGTGCCCTGTGATGAATTGGCTCCAGCTCCACTGTGACTGTGATAAGGATAAGCGGTTACATAGATAATGGATGGATGTTTTAATTTTACACAGCAAAATTAACAAGGTTTATTGTAATAGTGAAATGAATGAATGAATGATTTGTGTCTTTATACCAGTTTGGTGAGTATGACATGGCTGTTGGTTCACAATAGAGGAACCGGAGTTCTGGAAATGTACAAAATGCTGATTTTAGCAAAACAAGTACACACATGGAAGACTTATTGTTTGCTGCACCATTTCATCACTTGTCTTGTAGGATGCCAGCAGCTTCAGCTCGACCTCAGATGAAAGCCCATAGCAGAGATAAGTCTTCACTGCCCATGAATCAGCTCTGTGATGACCCGCACTTCTCTAGTAATTCTTCCTGCTCTGTGACCTTGGACAGTCCCTCTGATAGCCCCTGTCCCTTCTCAGGAAAGGTATTCACTGTCTGCCAAGTATTCATGAACAACAACAAAATCAATTAAAGCCGTAAGCGGCATTAAACGGGCCCTTGCGCATGTGCGCATGTTGGCATGTGCGCACATCAGGCAAGTTTTAAGTCAATCAGATGAAGTCCCTGGGAGGAGTTTGTTAAAACAGAACATAAGAAGCAACCACTTTTTTCTCATAGGGTCAAATCTGACAAAATAGCCACACCCACAAATTGTATATATTGTCCGAGCTGGACATCATCTTGAAAGTGTTTTTTTCTATCAGCTCTACCAACTGAGCGTTTAGCGCCCCATGTGCGAAGGCTCAGTCCTTGCTGCAGAAGCCCAGGGTTCGAATCCTGCATGTTATTCCCTATCTCTCTCTCTCCCCGCATTCCTGTCCATTCAGCTGTCTCTATCGGAAATAAAGCTTGTAAAGGCCAAAAAAAAACAAAAATCAGTAATCTTAAACAGTCCTTTAGGATCCTAGTGGCCTGAGATTTCTTCCTGAACCTCTGTGCTGGTCTGGTGCATTCAGAACCATCTTCTTGATCTCTAAACAGTAAATATCTGGGATGTTTGCTATGAAGACCACATATGGAATTATGTTGTAAACTGAAAGTGTTAGAAATCTTTATATTTTAGATTCTCCAAATAAGTTTAATTTGCTTTGATGACAGCAGTTCTCTTCTTCTCGTTGGTCTCCCTCAGTTCTGTTTTTTTGCAGCAATTTAACCATGAAGGCCTGATTCACACAGTCTCCTCTGAACAGATGTAGTTTGATGAGATATGTCTGCTACTTGAACTGTGAAACATTTTTGCGATGCAGTTTATTGTTGATTTCTGAGGCTAGTAACTGATGAACTAGAGAGATAACTCTTGATCTTCCTTTTCATCATGAGAGCCAGTTTCATCAGTATTACCATCAACAAGGGCCTGACCATACCACTGCCTACTGAGTGTGTTAGGAAAGGCAAAACAGATACAGTTCACCTCAGATGCTTGAGGAAGTTCCTGGTACCCCCGAAATACTGAGGCATTACTGCTCTTGCACCATTGAGACCATCCTGACAGGGAACATCTCTGTCTGGTACAGAAATAGAACTGAGCAAGCCCCCAAGGCTCTGCAAAGATTGTTTCATTCAGCTAAACGTACAGAAGGTGGTACTCTACCTGCCTAAAAGACATTCTGGATCCCAACCCCCTGGATAATGGCCTTTTCTCCCTGCTGTCATCAGAAAGAAGCTTCTGGATACACTAGGCCAGCACTGAGAGGCTCAGGAAGAGCTTCGCAATTGTTCTTTAATGATTATATTCAACATATTGTGTTCTGTTTACACTTTCTTTGTTTAGCACATTATTCCAACTGTTATTTCGTAGCTTTGTCTTCATTCAGTACGTTTACATGCAAGAAATTTGAATTTCTGATCCTATCAGACTTAGTTCGGGTTTTTTAAAGTGCTTGTAAACACCTTAGTCTGATCTGCTTCGGACCACATCAGACATCTCAAAATCGGATAAGAACACCTAGATAATTTGTTTATAGTCGGCTTTTTAACGCCATGTATACTCAGCAATCGGATCTGAAACGGATTTTGCATTCTGCGCATGCGTGACATTTTCCACTGGGGCTTTCACCCGTAAGTGAAAGGAGATGTTAAATAGTGGAGTTGGTACTGATTGTTAATCTTTATTGTAGTAAATAATTAAAAGATTTGCTTCTACTGTATACACTTATAGTCATTTATTGTTATATATTGTTTAGGTTTCTTTTCTTGTCTACTCTTACTTCTGTCCTTGTACTGCTGTAACACCCAATATTCCCCTCTGTGGGATCAATAATGGATTATTTTAGTCTCATCAACAAGAAATTTGAGTGAAATCCAGTTAATTTTGTCAATTTATCCCCTTGTTCCCAGCAGGTCTCAAAGCCAGTGTCTCAACTGTTTTTTTCATCAGTGCGGTACTTCATAATGAAGAGCAGTAACATCAGGAATATAGAAATTTCTCAGCAGAAAAATATTTGGTCCACCACCCCAAGCAATGAGACCAGACTTACCAAGGCCTTCCTGGACAACAACCTCATCATCCTCATCTTCTCTGTTCAGGGCTCTGGACACTTCCAGGTAATTCTATAAAACAAATTCTATAAAACCTGTGTCATGCTATATGTAATCTATGTTCTATGTTCTAACACATACCAGTATATTGACCCCATTGTAAAACAGCGATATTAATAAGGATCTTTAAAAGAAAAACAAATTTGATGTATTTTGTCTTTTGTGTTTTTCACAGGGCTACGCTCGCATGGCATCAGTCATCAGTCAGGAGAGATGCGAGGACTGGGACTTTATGGGACTAGGAGGGGTTTTCAGTGTGGACTGGATCCACAAGGAGAGTCTTCCCTTCCACTGCACCCAACACATCCTCAACCCATGGAATGACAACAAGAAGATCCAGATCAGCAGAGATGGACAGGTGAGAGGAGGACACAGCGTGTTTCCAGTGACATCGTGCTCCAGGTGTATTTGGAAATACAGTTAGCAGTTGATAATTAAAATAATTGCAACAACTTGATGTTCTCACAGTGAATGGATGACGGTGTCATGTGCCTTCAAAGTGTAAAACATGCTAGGTGCCAACTGCTCATCAGTTTTAGGAGCTAACCATTGACAGACATTAACGCATCGATGGCACAGCCTTCAGGAGCAATTTGGTATCTTGCCCAAGGACACCTGGGTGTGGATCAAACCACTGATCATCTGATTAGTGGGCGACCCACTATCTCTATCTCCTGAGCCACAGCCATGGTGACATCACTGCTGGGTGTGGTTATACACGTCATACATGCATTAGAGAGTTAACCACTTTTCTGACTGTATTAATGCTCACCAAAATGACGTGTGACAGTTCACAGACTGGCATCTCCAGTCATTATTGTTCTGAGGAACACTCCACTGGTGCAAAAGGTCAGCATTGTTTGGGGGGAGACCCTGAGGTTTCAAAGTCAATAGATACAAGTTGTGTGACTTGTTCTTATCAAATTAAAACAACAAAACGAACCTAAGCCACTGAGGGGCTGCTGCACCGGTACTTATAGTAGTTGTCGCGTCATCTTCTGGGTCCATGACGAATCGAACACGAGCTGCCCAGAATCATCAAACGCCATTTCCTGTGTTGCGATCTTGACAAAATAAGAGACCCGCCAATCTGTTCATGCACTTACATTAATCCTTTGTAACTTGCATGTAAATCAAAACAAAGGCTCACGCTTACACAAACGAAATAAAACCATACAAACAGACTACGATGACGATAACGTCAAAAATCAGTGCTTCCCCAGCCGCAGCACCTACTGAGTAATTACCTGAGGACCTATTTAACAATTTCTGCACCCCAAAATACAGATACCAACTATGGTGCCCCCAGGTAATACACAAAGAAAATAAACAAATGCACACAAACAAAAATGGCTCTAACACAAGTCATTTCCGAGCAGCAATACAAGTGGAGCTTCAGAAGCTCATAAAAGTTTATAATAATAATGTTGATTAGTGGATGACCCGCCTACCTCCCAGCCACAGCTGCCTCAGTACTTCTTCCAGTACTGTGAGCACATTGGACAATATATACTCAAGTCCAACAAATTCCTGTTTCATGACATGGAAACAGCTATGGACACGCCTGTTCAACAAAACCCAAGGTTTTGCTAATTTTTTATCACAAAGGTCTGCACTGACCAAAATTCATGTTGATCTGATTCATTTTCTAGGAGTTTGTTAGCACGCCCCTGGAATGGACAAAAACATAAAATAATCGATACCATTACAGCGTCTTAAGATTGTACTGACCAATTTGATGTCAAACTTATCAGTTTTCTAGGAGTAGTTTGTTAAAGTGTAGCGTCTGTAAATGGCAAAAAAAAAGAAATTGCTTATTAAATTCAAATGGCTGACTTCCTGATGGGTTTAAATAGGCTTATTTTCATCATAACATTCATTCCATACATACAATACACTGCATTTTTACATTTCACTTCGCCACAAATTTAGCCAAGGTGGGATATCTACATCATACACACACATTTGATAGCAGCAGAGTATCAGGTCAGCCAGATTTTGCCTCCCTTCAAAACCTTATGGGATTGTTGGTCTCGTAAATAATATTATAAAGAGTATGGCCTAGACCTGCTCTGTATGGAAAGTGTCATTGTTATGAATTGGTGCTATACAAATACAGTGAAATTGAATTGAAGTGAAAACAACTGTTCTTTTCATGTTGATACATTGAGATTTTCACGCACTCCACACACTCCATGGCTCAAGTTAGGAGTACATGAATGACTATGTGACATGAGTTACAACAACTTCCATTTCTTGAAGGCATAATGATCTCAATTCTGTTTTTATTCATTCTCTAGAAATTCATATGACGTATGATGCATGTAAATTGTAAAAAAATACAGACACTACAACCCCATTTCCAAAAAAGTTGGCACCTACTGTAAAATGTAAATAGAAACAAAATGTGATGATGTGAAACTTGAAAGTCCATATTTATTATTATAGAGTTTTTATTCAAACCAACTATACTATTTTTTAACTAAAAATAGCACTTGTGATTGTTTTAGTAGTATAGCAAAATCACTGCAGGGTAAGTTATGGAGTATTAAGAAAGCAAAAGGTTGTAGGATTTGTAATCAAATGTTTTACTTTAAATTATGGACAAGATTGATATCACTAGGTGATTCTACAATTATTACAAATCACTAGAAGTCCTCAGGTAATACCACTGTAGATCCAGAGGTTTTAGCCAATGCAGTAATCGATACCAACCTTCCTTTCTCTAAGATCCTTTGAGAAAGATGTAGCCAATCAGCTGTGTGACTTTCTCCATAAGAACAGTTTATTTGAGGATTTTCAGTCAGGATTTAGAGTGCATCATAGCACAGAGACCGCACTAGTCAAAGTTACAAATGACTCCTAATGGCATCAGGACTCATCTCTGTACTTGTCCTGTTAGATCTTAGTGCCGCATTTGACACCATTGACCATCAAATTCTTTTACATAGACTGGAGCATCAAGTTGGCATCAAAGGAACCGCCCTGAGCTGGTTTAAGTTATACTTCTTAGATCGATCACAGTTTGTTCACGTCAGTGATGAATCCTCCATGCACACCAAAGTTTGTCACGGAGTCCCACAAGGTTCTGTACTAGGATCACTTCTATTCAGTTTATATATGCTTCCTCTAGGGAACATTATTAGGAATCACTCCATTAATTTTCATAGTTATACAGACAATACCCAGTTATATTTATCGATCAAGCCTGATGAAACCAATCATTTAACTAAATTCCAAGCATGCCTTAAGGATATATAAAGTTGGATGAAGTTCTTGGACCCAAACACCACAGAAACTCTCTTTCTAGGGACTTAGTTACTTTAGACGGGATCACCCTGGCCTCCAGCTCCACTGTAAAGAATCTTGGAGTTGTTTTTGATCAGGATTTGACCTTCAATGTCCACATAAAACAAATTTCGAGGACTGCATTCTTCCAGTTACGTAACATCGCCAAAATCAGATGCATTGTATCTCAAGCAGATGCAGAAAAACTAGTCCACGCATTTGTTATTTCTATGCTGGACTATTGTAACTCTTTGTTGTCAGGCTGCCCAAAAAAGTCTCTTAGGTCTTTGCAGCTAATTCAGAATGCTGCTGCACGTGTTCTGACAGGAACCAAGATCAGAGATCACATCTCTCCCATTTTGGTTTCCTTGCATTGGCTACCCGTTAAATCTAGAATAGAATTAAAAATTCTTCTCCTTACATACAAAGGTCTTCATGGTCAGGCACAATCATATCTAAAAGAACTCATAGTACCTTACTACCCCTCTAGAACACTGTGCTCTCAGAATGCTGGGTTCCTTGTGGTTCCTATAGTTTCCAAAAGTAGATTGGGAGCAAGAGCTTTCAGCTATCAAGCTGAAGAAGACACGGTCAACACCTTTAAGACTTTCCTTTTTGATAGAGCTTATAGTTCGGGCTGGCTCAGGTCATCCTTTAGTTATGCTGCCCCCCCATTTTATTATGTTTCAAACAGCATTCCAACTTTTTTTGAAACTGGATATATATGTATGTATATTCACCATCAATCAGCTCTTCAACATTTTATGCTGTTGTATCTACATAAACCAAAATAGCAGCTAAAGATGGTAAGTAGTAGTTCACAGTCTGAGTGCCCGAGAACTACCACTGTGCTGCTCACACTTGCCTGATTACAAACATATGTTATGGCTGTGACTCATGATATTATAATGTTCATCAATCCATCAGTTATTTTACAATTAATTGTTTTTGAACTCATTAAAGATGAGAAAATTGGGCAAAAATGTCACCATTTGCCAGAATCCAAGGTGATATTTTCTCTAACCAACAAGATGCTGTATTTTATTTCAAACAAGGTAAAACGGGGAAAAGCAGGATATATTCACATGTGGTGTTTTACTAGATCAACAATGAATTCATTAAATGTTCCAAGTCCAGTGTAACTTTCTCCCATCTTTGTGTTTGTCTCATATAGGAGTTACAGCCCCAAGCAGCCAGACAGCTGTTGTCACTGTGGGAGTCCAGTTGAATAAGAGGTATCAGCAGATCACCTCTCTGCACTACGCTCCAGTTTTGTTCTTCCTTGATCAAATGCGGCTCAAGTATACAAACATCTAATTTTCTGTTACATTGATCAGGGGATAGGTCATGACATGTTTTAATTTCTGTTCTGCCAGTAATGGCATGACGGCAGGAGAATAGAGGAGGGACCGATTGAAATGACCTCTTTAACTAAAGTCTGACATGAATTAAAGTGGATGAAATGTGTTTGTATCACAAATGTTTTGATTTCATATCACAGTCCATTCAGATTGTTGATTATCATTCCGCTTTTATGATGGTGTCCAGTTAGTTTTTATGGTTTTGATAGTCTGACATTTTATTTACAGCACATAAACAATTTCTTTCTGTTTCTCTGCACTGACCTTTTGAGATTGGGCTTCTCAGAAATGTTCAAATGTTCTATGTGTTAAAGGTTCAGGTTTTGTTCTACTCTATTTAAGGGACATTTGTCAACTTTCTTTTACAATTGTTTCCTGGATGAAGACATAGAACAACTTACTAAAAGTTAACATTTGAACCTTGAAATTTAAACTTCAGTTGTTCTGTTGAGTTAAGCCACCTGTAAGATTGTGTTCATGACATGACAAAATAAAATAGTGACTTAATATTACAAGCCTGTTATCACTGGGGTGTCTTCACTACTCTCTCACAGTGTCCTCTGACTATGAAAAAGACATGAAAGAAGACAGGCACATGCTGTAAAGCTAGGTCACCTTCAGTTACTCTGCACTCAGCAATAATTCCTTAGGATTCTGTATCCTTGGGATTTTTCTTATAGTGACCATACGGTGCTGAAACTGAGTGAAAATATCGGAAACAACTTTGGGAAGAAACCCTCCAAAAATGGTGAGTTTTTGAGAAACTATGGCAGACTGTCAAATTCAAAAGTGCCGATGTTTTCGAAAAAAATTTTTACTCCATTGACTTTTTGGCTGATTTTCAGGCAAAAGTGTTGGGCTTTCATATATTTTCTCAGAGCTGTCTGAAACTTCTTGTGTTTATTAAGACCAATATTATGCAAATTTCAGCTACATAATTAATGAGGGGGTGGGGCAAGATCGCTCTATAGCCCCCCCTTGAATTTTTCTTTGAGGCAGCCGAGCCACAGTTTTGGATACAGAGAGTGAATTGTAGAACCTGGCAAGACCTACAAAAAAGTCTCTTGGAGCAATGAGCTAAAATTAACAGGAAGCGAGATATTTAAGAATGAATATCACCATTTTTGGTATTTCAGGCTGGTTGAGAAGGGGTCATATTTGAACGAACTCCTCCTAGGGATTTTATCCAAGTCACTTCAAACTTGGTAGGTGTGTTCATATAGACCTGAAGATTAAAAGTTATCAAAATTCTGAATTTTGATGAAACGGTTGGGTGTGGTGCTCCATCAAATTTGATCCTTTCACCCAATTCTGGCTAATGTGTGTGGCCTATTTGAACAAACTCCTAGGGATATCATCCCATCTAATTGAAACTTGCCGTGTGTGTTCTTAAGCCTTGACTATGAAAAGTTATCAAAATTATGAATTTTGATGAAACGGTGTGGGTGTGGCTATTTCGTCAAATTTGACCCTATGAGGAAAAAGTGGTTGCTTCTCATGTTCTATTTTAACAAACTCCTCCCAGGGACTTCATCTGATTGACTTAAAACTTGCCCGACATGCGCACATGCAGGTGAGCACACATGCACGAGGGCCCATTCAATGTCGCTTGCGGCTTTGATTGCTGATTGGATTTACTTGCTGTAAAGATTTTTACATTTTGAAGATTAGTTGACAGAAACATCAGTCTATTGTTTTTCTTTTCTGTACTTAACTCTGTTGTTACAAGATGGGCTACAGAAAGATTCCAGAGCTGCTACTGAACAGTGAAAGGACCCAGACTGACTCCAGAGGTCTCCAGAGGTACTCCCCATGTAGGGTGAATTCAGTGTCCTTCAAGAGTGCATCAGCTGAAATGGATAGAGATGATAATGGACAAGTGGATAGCAGTCAGTAGGAATTCAGACCGTATAGTCTTAGATTTCCTTTTGCAGTTTTTTTTTCAGCCACCCCAGTACATTTATTATATAAGAACCAGAGAAAGGGGTGGGGGCTTTGAATCTTAGATTTCAGGAGTTTCATAATAGGTGGGTGTTAGTGGAGCTGGCTGAATCTGACCTATAATATTACATTAAGAGACCAGTTCAACCTTGTCCTGCAACCAGAACCAGTGTAGAACAAGTCCAGCAAACCAGGCTAAAGATAATTATGGGAGAAAGCTGGAGAAAAACTCCAGCAAAACAACATGAGGGATGGATATGGAGCGGCATGAGAATCATCAATAGGTTTTCAATTGGTTAGATACTGTGGCCCCTGCCCCTCAAGACTCTGCTGCTTGCTGCAACAACTACTACCACTCTACCTCCCTCTACTCCTCCTCCTTACAGGCCCCTTGTCTGCCCCTCACCACCTCATTTTACAACCACCTACTCCACCCCTCCCCCTTGCTCTGCATCATGTCCCCCACAACCTGAGGACCTCACCCCTCCCCCAACTATCACCTCTACAGTGTCCTTCACACCTGACCTGGTGACCTGATGAGACTCCCCTCCAGCAGAGCTACAGGCCCCGACGGTGTTTTTCCCAGGGTGCTTAAAGCCTGTGCCCCCCAGCTGTGTGGAGTACTGAGTCAAGTCTTCAGCCTGAGCTTGCACCTCCAGAGGGTCCCAGTGTTGTTCAAGACGTCCTGCCTCATTCCTGTGCCAAAGACGCCGGTGGCCCTGACGTCCCACATCATGAAGACCCTAGAGAGGCTCAGCTAAGGCCTATGGTCAGGCCCTTCACTGATCCACTACTGTTTGCCTGCCTGGGAGTTGAGAACAGTATCATCTACCTGCTGAACAGAGTCTACATTCATCTGGACAAGCCGGCGAGCACTGTGAGAATCATGTTGTTTGACTTCTCTAGTGCTTTTATCACCATCCGTCCGGCTCTACTGGGTGAGAAGATGACTGCGATGCAGGTGGAGGCCCCCATCGTGTCCTGGATTGTTGACTACCTGATGGGCAGACCACAGTACGTACCCATACAGAGCAGTATGTCTGACAGGGTGGTCAGCAACACTGGGGCCCCACAGGGGACTGTCCTCTCTCCCTTCCTCGTCACCCTCTTCACCTCAGATTTCAACTATTGTACCGAATCCTGCCACCTTCAGAAGTTTTCTGATGACTCAGCAATAGTTGGTTGTATTGAAAAGGGTGATGATAGTGAATACAGGACTATTGTGGGTAACTTTGTCACTTGGACTGAGCTGAACCATCTGCAGCTAAATTTGACAAAGACAAAGGAGCCAATAGTGGACGTGAGGAAGGCGAAAACACCAGTGACCCCTGTTTCCATTCAGGGGGTCCTGTGGATACTGTAGAGGAGTATAAGTACCTGGGGGTGTACTTGAATGATAAGCTGGACTGGACAAGAAACACAGAGGATGTCTACAAAAAGGGCCAAAGCCGACTCTTCTTCCTTAAGGAGGCTGAGGTCCTTGAACATCTGCCGGACAGTGCTGAGGATGTTGTATGAGTCTGTTGTGGCCAGTGCGATCTTCTTCGCTGTCACATGCTGGGGCAGTGGGCTGAAGGTAGCAGACACCGGACAGACTAAATAAACTTATCAGGAGAGCTGGTGATGTCGTGGGGGAGGAGCTGGACACTCTGACGACCGTGGCAGAGAGGAGGATGCTGTCCAGGCTTTGGTCCATATTGGACAATGATTCACACCCTCTCTACAACATGTTCATAATACATGATTACTTCTTTAACATATGTTGTTTGTTTACCTGGAGTATTGTAACAAAAATAAAGATTAAAAAAAATAAAGATAAAAAAAATAAAGACAAAGGTTGTGTCTGAAATCACTCACTCATTCCCTACTCCCTACATAGGGAAATAAATGTAGTGAACTATATAGTGAGCTCAACAGAAAAAAAATTTCGGACACTTCTCTTGGCACCGGTAATTACGTCATCGCTGTCGCACAATTAAAACGTACCACATTAATGTCGTCTCACATAATACTTGTCCATTTACTACTGCATTTTTATTAAATTAGAGTCTTTTGATTACTGTCCTGTACTTTTTATTTTCGTATTTTGTTTTCTATTTAAGCATATTTTCACATTTTATTCTCTTGGCTCTTTAGTAACAGAAAGTTACAGTGTAATCTACTGGAATGTTTAATTATATGCTGTTCGTTTTACACTTTTTTTTCAATGAATGTAGGAAGCCATTTAAATTGCCTTGTTTTGAAATGTGCAATAAAATAAACTATAGAATAAACTGCCCTTGTGACTGTTGTACTGCTCCACAACTCATGAATTTGTTTCGCGCCTCTCATCCATCCATCCGCCTGTCCATCTAACTACGAGCAATTCCCCGGGAAAAAACACTTTCCGTTATTCCAGAAAACTCCCGTAGCGCCATAGAAATGCCGTCTACTATAAGTCTGTAAGTCTATAAGGCTATGTTGTTTTAGCAGTAATTCAATTATTGATGATTAGGAGGCAAATTAGAATTGCAAGAGAGAGAGAAAGGAGTAGATGCACTGCTCTTCTAAGACTAGCGAGACGTCGTTAAATTGTGAGTGATAGCCTACTTTTTAGCGCCTTGTTAATTAGAGTAGATATCATTTTCTTAAATTCTCTGAACAATAAACTATCCTCCGTCAAACTACACCCCCTGCTGACTCCCTGCTGGAGCTGAGCATAGAGCCAACTGGTTTTCGTAGCCTACCACAGTGCTTTTGTCAAACAGTGGTATTGTCACTTTTCACTCAGATTTTAGTCACACTGTACTAGCCATCATTAATAAATGGCGAATTAAGCTTTACCTATTAAACAATCTATGTACATTTTCTAGATAAAGCTGCAACCATCTCTATTACTTAAGTTTAAATATTAATTTACCATTTATCATTGATAGTTGCATCTTTCTCCAGCCAAATAATGTTTGTAGATGATTTACAAAACAATTATCATTGATAAACAAGAAAGGCTTTTGTCATCACATTTATCTATATAATTTTTAATGATGGTAATTATAAAGTTACCCAATAGAGTGTGATTGTATTGCCATAACTTTAATACACATAATTTCATGATACCATGTTATCAGTTTTAATTATTCTTTACAGCGTGGTCACCCATCTCAGTACTGTCACCTGAACCGTCACGTCCCCATCTTGGTTATCTATTTTGATGGTGAGAGTGAACTGCGCCCAGACTTCTGCCTTTCAAGACCAACTGTTGCCCACCTTATCCAGCTCCTTCGCTCTCCACTAGACCACGGCTGGGGTCATGACCTGGAGGTTTTGGTCTTCCTCTTCTGGATGGCAAGTGCTACATCTTAGCGTGTCGTTTGCCAGCAGGCTGGCAAATGCTCTGGACAAATGCTGCGTTTGCTAGCCTGCTGCTGTTTCAGCACTGCACAGGGCTGGGCTCTGCAAGACCAAGATTATTAAGAGACAAGAAAGATAAAGAAATCAAATCACAATCAATCGTTAATAGGTTAAGCTTAGATGTTCTCTCTCTCTTCTCACAAATTGAATTCTCTTCTCTCTAACCTAATTTCACCTGTCACTCTCTTCTGCCCTCTTATCTTCTCTTGGTTCAAGTTGTAATTCATGTAAATAGTTTCAGTAGCCTTTGATCTGTTTTATATGTTCTCTGTAATTTTGTTTGTTCAAATGTTCATATGTTTTTTTAAAGATTATTTTTGGCTTTTTTATTGTATAGAGACAGCTGAAGAGTGACAGGAAATGTGGGGAGAGGGATGGGGAATGACATGCGGCAAAGGGGCCACAGGTCAGGACTCGAACCCGGGCCGGCCGCAGCGAGCCTTCGCATATGGGGCGGCTGCTCTACCGACTGAGCTAAACACCGCCCCAAAATGTTCATACGTTATAATTTTGTAGTTAAGTTGATAAAGAACTGTATTTCAATTGAAAACAAAGTGACATGTATTTCCTTTTTGTTATTTATTAATCTAATTTACATCCTCTCCACAATTTTTTCGAGGAGGTTCAAAAGCCTCTCCTCCCTCTCCTCCTCCCTTTTCTCCCTCTCCTCTGCCCTGTTCTCCTGCCTCTCCAACAATTCTAAAATTGGGTCACGCCGCTGTCGTTTTGGCGGAGCTCACTCTTCAGATTCTGAGTCCTGTTCAGCATCCTGACACTCTGGCTCTGGCTCTGGTGGCACTGAATCAGGGGAGGCTGATGCTAAGACTGGTGGGTTCTCTCCCCAGGCTGAGGCAATAAGACAAGGAGGCCGAATAGAAGGCCTCCCACCTATTGCCTCGTCCATGAGGGAGAACCACTTCCAGTCTCTGGCAGTGGACTCCCCTGACTCAGTGTCACTCCCTGTTGGTGGCTTCCTCAGCTCCTGCACACATTGCAACATACACACATTTGATGTGTGTAATTAGTGTAGTGTTCGTTTATAATGCTAAACACAGAAAAGAAAATATACAAAGGTAAAAGTCACTGTACTGTCATCTATGCTTTCACAAAATAGAGCTGTAGTTAATTATGATGCATCCTTACCTTGTATGTTTTTTTTTAAATTTTCCCATTTTTTGCCCGCCCGGGCAGGTGTCACCACATCAGCCCCATTTCTTTCAGAATAGCTCCAAAAATGCAACACGTACAGGATGATAAAAACAACAACAATTATCATTTATGCTGTCAGTATCAAATGCTTATGATATTTAGTCAAAAGTCTGTGTCATTTTACAGTTGTTCTCAGTTTTCATCTTAATAAGATAACGTCACTGTTTCACAAGAATAAAAAAACTTGGCGTGGTCGCTATATAGTGCACTATATAGTGGTTAGGGAGTGATTTCGGGCACAGCTAAAGATTCTTTTATTCCTGATAAATGAAATAAAAATTAAAGCTCTCATGTCTTCATGTGATGATACGCCACACACTCATCACATTAGACTACTTTTTCTTCTCCTCTTTCCTCTTGCTCTTTGGCTTAGTGCAGGGGTTGGCAACCTATGGCTCGTGAGCTAGATGTGGCTCTTTTGATGACTGCATCTTACGGAGCCCCTCTAGTGACATGGTAAAAGAAAAAAAATTATGGGCGCAGAATAGGTATAACGTGCACACAAAATACTAATTAATAATATTAATATCATTTGGCAAATCGAGCACACCTTTTAAGGTGTAAGGTAGAGGCATTAGAGGGGCTAAAGCTACAAAGACATTCTGAAAAGCCTGGCATTGCAAGGAGCCATCATTACTGAGTATAAGAGCCATAAAAGCAGAAAAGATAAAATGTGCAAAACATATGTATAATTTATGGTTGCAATTTATAATTTACTTTATTCTTAATTCATGTCATTGTGTAATTTGTAATATGTACAAAACAATTTTTGATTAAAAAAAAAAGTCTCGGATGACGCTCCCTTAGATTGACGTAACAGAACGTGTGCAGCTCCAGTTCAGTCAGAGCTGTGCAAGGCACGGGAGTATACAGTTTTCTTACCATGCGTCTTAGTAGTGTAACCTTTTGAATTGAAAAGTAAAGACTCCTAAACTGAAACTACATCTCATGTCATGCATGTAACGAACTGCTGTGTCTGCAGCGCCTACGTGGTACATTTGAAATTTAAGAAAGAGCGCCATTACATTTAGTAAGAAAACTGCTCACGCATGGACCAAGAGTGACTGGAAAACGGACGTTTTGGATGTTAACAAGAAGCCAGCCACCAGCTAACCACTTTTGAACTGTGTGTCAGATTGGAGCAACATTCTGGAGAGGATTTTCTCAAAGCAAACGAGGTGGTAAACCTTCTGAATTGACATATGAAGACCGACAGTCACTGAAAAAGATGAAAGGACGAATTGAAAACCCATGAAAGATTCATGATTCTAGATGGAAGGAAGCCACATACTGTGCTATTTTGAAGCTAAACTAAGCCAAGAAGCTAACGCTAGTTAGCTACTGAATGACTTGTAGATTTGAGCCAAGAAGCTAATGCTATTTAGCTACACAGTGACTTGCTGATTTTTGCTAACTTGTTAACTGAAGCCTGAGCCAGAAAATTATTGAAAGCTTTGTGTGTCCTTGGAAATTGTGAAGCATTTATTGGATGAAGAAAAGTGTTAGTGGAATACTTTTTATTCATATGCACATAGTTTGCGCACTGCTTTACTGAGAAGAGAAATGGATGAAGGTGATGTTAAAACAGTTGGCACTGAAGAAGTGGCTTCCAAACGGCCAGTCAAGTTAACTGAGGAGGCAATTGAGGAAAAACCGCACAGGCTACTTGGCACCAGGAGAGGATTTTTAGCTTGACTCACAACTCTAAGGAGGGAAGTTTGCAGTCTCATCACATTAGCCAGTAATTTGCCAACAGTGCAAGAGATAATGCAGGAGGAGTTTAATCCCATTCTCTCTGATTTTATAGAAATCACTAATCAACTAGGAGATCTTTTGCCTGAAGATGAGAGAGAGGCAGATATTAACAACTGATTTGAGCCTAAAATGATAGTTATCAGACAGTTCACTGAAGAAACTGAAAAATGAATGGAGCAGGAGACATTGAGATTACGCCAAACAAACCAAGAAAAACAAGTTGAAGAAGAGCTAGGCCCTGATGATAGTGTGTCACAAGTGACCGTTAAGTCCAATAAGCCTGTGAGAAGAAGGGTTCATGTGCTGGATGCTCAACTGTCATGTCTACTCGTTCATCAGTTTGTACTCTTGAGGAAGCCAAGCTCTCTGGTCTAATGGAATGTGCTGCTGTTTTGCAAAAGAAACAAGAGTTGGAAATGGAGGAAGCCCGTATCAAAGCTGCAAAAGAGAAGTTGGAACTAGATACAGCAATTGCAGAAAAGAGCAAAAGTCAGAATCCTGAAACAGTATGAGAGATCAGAGGATGGCATGAACAGCTACATCCTCTCTCAGCCAGCAGGTGGGGCAAGAGTGAAGGAAGAGGAAAGAACAGTCTCTCTCCCCCAGAGCAGGCCTACTCCCAGAAGCCAGGCATCACTCAGACCATTGCAAGATGCAGGATGTCAGGTTGCTACTGTAAACACTGCAGGGCAACAGCATGATGGAAGCGTGAGTGGCCTTTTGAAAGTAATGGAAAACCAAAACACTATTACAGAGATGCTTGTTTAGCAACAACAGTATGCTTCCTGAGAAAGAGGTGGCAATGATCCATTTACCTACAAATCTTTCATTAGAGATTTCAAACAAGCCATTGAACAGAAAACGGACAGTGAACAAGACAAGTTGTACTGCTTGCAACAGCACACTGCAGGAGAACCACAAGAGCTTGTACGAAGCTGTGAACATATGCCATCACACAAGGGGTTCAAAGAAGCAAAAGAACTGTTACAGAAACATTATGGAGATGAGTTGGTGATTGCAAGCGCTTACATCGATAAAGCTTTAAAGTGGCCGCCAATCAAGGCTGAAGATGGAAAAGCACTCAAGACCTATGCTTTATTTCTGACTGGTTGTTGTAACACGATGCAAGATGTGGAATTGATGGAGGAAATGGATAATCCTACAAATATGAGGATGGTGGTGTCCAAATTGCCTTATAAGATGAGAGAAATTGAATGAAACAAATGAATTGCAATGAAGCTTTTAAAATCAAAGAAAAAAAGAGGATTCAGAGCAAGATTTGCTGACCTCGTCGTCTTCATTGACCGACAGTCTAAGGTAGCCATGGATCCACTGTTTGGAGACCTCCAAGGCAAAAACCCATTGCCTGCAGGAAAAAGTAAGGAAAATGGGAAAGTGGTCAAGAGTGGAGCAAAAGGAACAAGCTTGCAACCAATGTGGCAATGGAAAAGAAAAGTGCAGCTGCAACACCAAAGCAAGCAAACTCACCTAAAACAGGAACTGCTTTGGAAACCCCATGTTTATTTTGTCAAGGGAATCACACCTTGGAATCTTGTAACAAGATCAAAGAGAAAGCAAATCAGGAATGTCTTGACTTTTTGAAGTCAAAGGGACTGTGTTTCGGGTGTTTAACACAAGGTCATATTAGCCAGAACTGTAAGAAGAAGATAGTATGCAAACAGTGCTCAGAAAAACACCCAGACATTCTTCATCAGAATGAAGAGGCTAAGAACACCACCTCTGTGTCGGAACAGGGTAATACTCAGAAGGAAGAGTTGTCTGTGACTCCAAGTCCTGCGAAGGAAGAAATGTGTGGCTACACTGGGGCTGCAGAAGCAGACTGCCTATTACCCATAGTTCCTGTGAAGGTGAAGTCTCGCAGCAGTGGGAGGTTCATAGAGACATTATGCGTTTTTGGACCCCGGGAGTACAGCCACGTTCTGTACGGAGGACCTTAGAAAGAAGCTGAATGAGAAGGGAAAGCTGACTGAGATCTCCTTAAGCACAATGAGTCAGAACAAAGCAGGGGAACGAAAGTTGATCAACAGTTACCTGCTCACAGACCTGGAGGTGTGTAGCCTTGAGGGAGAAGAGTACTTGCGGCTACCAAAGTTTTCACACACAGTAACATCCCTGTGCAGAGAGAAAACATCCCCAGTCAGCAACATCTACAGAAGCGGTCCTACCTGAATGATGAATGAATTTGCCGCATATCGATGCTAATGTAGGCCTTCTCATTGGCGCCAACAACTCTAAAGCAATGGAGCTTAGGAGAGAGCTGATGAAGAACAGTTTCTTGAGGACTACAAAGGCTTTATGGAGACTATCCTTGAATAAGGCTACACCATGGAAGTTCCTCAAGATCAGCTCGAGCATGACGACAACAGGGTTTGGTATGTCCCGCACCACGGGGTATACCACCCAAAGAAAAAGAAAATATGTGTGGTTTTTGATTGTAATGCCACCTTCCAGGATGTGCCGCTCAATGGTCAGTTGATGCAGGGACCTGACCTCACCAACATGCTCATTGGTGCCTTAGTGAGGTTTCATGAAGAACCAATAGCGGTTATGGCGGACATAGAGTCCATGTTTTATCAGGTTAGAGTTCCGGAGACAGACGCTGACCTGTTGTGATTTCTGTGGTGGGCGACTGGTGACCTTAGCGCACCTTTAAAAGAGTACAGGATGATGGTACATCTTTTCAGAACGACGTGTTGCTTCCTATGCGCTACGAAGAACAGCAGAGGATAGAAGAGGCCCCACAGCCCCAGAAGCCATGGAAACAGTTCTACATAATTTTTATGTAGATGACTGTCTGAAATCTGTGGCTACGGAGGAGGAAGCAGTTGTCCTGGTGAAGAGCCTTCGAGACCTGTGTGCTGAGGGAGTTTTTACCCTCACCAAGTGGGTCAGCAACAACAGGAGAGTCTTGTCTTCCATTCCTGCAGAACTCAGAGCCACTGAGCTGAGAGACCTCCAGCTCACACAGGACACCCTGTCCACAGAACAAGCTCTCGGTGTACAGAGGATGATCATTCACCTAGGATAGAATTGACTGCAGTGGTGGTTGCAGTGCAGGTGGACAGGATGCTGCAAGAGGAAATGCAGATCCCACTTTAGCAGTCAATCTTTGGGACTGACAGTACGACGGTTCTGAAATACATCGATAGTGAGACTGCTGGCTACAAGACCTTCGTGGCAAACAGAATCACACTCATACGAGAGGCCACTAAACAGTGTGGAGCAGCAGTGGAGGTATGTCAGAACGTCGCAGAACCTGGCTGACAAGGCAACCAGGGGCATGAAGGCCAAAAGGTTAATGGAAGATAAGGACTGGATAAATGGCCCAGAGTTCTTTTTACAACCAGAAAGTGAATGGCCACAGAGACCAGACAACCTGAATCAGAGCATGCAGAATGACCCAGAGGTGAAGAGTGCCACAGTAAACACCATCACAACTGACGAACGGCTTGATTGTATGAACAAGTTACTTGAATACTACAAGAGTTGGAACAGACTAAAGAGGGCGACTGCCTGCATTATGAAAGTTAGAGAGTTATTGATCCACCTGAAAAACAAAAGAAAGGAGTTTCAAGGTGGCACCTCTGCCAGAAGATCGTCTTCTACCAGACAAGCCGCCGTTCACCAATGTTGGAATTGATTACTTCGGCGTACTTCATTTGAAGTGAAATGGGCCGGAGCACTGTCAAAAGGTATGGTGTGATGTTCCCCTGCCTCACCATCAGGGCAGTGCACATTGAGGTGGCAGTCTAGACACAAGTGCCTGTATCAATGTCCTTGGTCGTTTTATAAGTAGAAGAGGACAGATCTCCATAATGCGATCCGATAATGGCACCAATTTTGTTGGTGCAGAGAAGGAATTGAGAGAGGCTTTGGAAAAGCTGAACGAATCAGAGACAAGACAATGCAAAAGAGGGGCATCAAATGGATTTTCAATAGTCCAGCAGCATCACATCAAGGAGGGATTTGGGAGCAGCAAATCCGTTCAGTGCGTAGGATTCTCAGCACTCTGCTAAAGGAACAGACCCTCACCAACGACAGCCTTCAAATCTTCGTGAGATTGAAAGCATAATAAATGGCCGACCCAAGCATGTCAGATGATCCACATGACTTAGATCCTCTGACTCCCAACCATCTGTTGTTGATGAAGACCCAGTCCAATATGCCACCAGGAATCTTCAACCAGGATGATCTATACGCAAGAAAGTGTTGGAGGCAAGTACAATATCTTGCGGATCTATTCTGGCGCAGATGGACTCAAGAATACCTCCCCCTTCTCCAGGAATGCCAGAAGAGGACGAGACAAAAAAGGAACTTTGAACCTGGAGATGTGGTACTAGTAGTCGACAGTTCATCCCCATGCAACACGTGGATCATGGGAAGAATAGTACAAACGCTACCTGACTCCAGTGGAAGTGTACATCGTGTGAAGTTACAGACAAAAAAAACAGCACCCTGGAGAGATCTGTGCATAAGCTATGCTTATTGCAAGAAGACATATAAACACAAAGTGTCAGGATCAGACAGACAACTGGACCCACAGAGCAGACCAGAGACGGACAGGTGTTGTAAGGCGGTTTATTAACAGTCCGGGTTCAGTACACAAAAAAGCAGTCAGCTCGGGCAGAGGTACAAAAACATGAGGCAGAAGGACAGTCCAAAAAACAAGCGAGGGTCAAAATCCAAAAACACAGTGAAAACAGGCAGAGGCACAGGACGCTGGGCAAAAATGGGTCGATGAACAAACAGAGTCGAAACACGAGGAAACTAATCATAAATGAAGAAACGCCAGAGAGCTACTCACAAATGGATGCAGACTAACAGGGACACACTGGGAGAGACAGGCTTATATACACACACACACACACACCCACACACACACACACACACGAGGGGAGGAGCTAACGAGGCACAGGTGAAAACAATAGACAATCACAGGGAGTGAAGACACCTAGAATGAACACAAAAAGGAAGTGAGGGAAACCAAAACAATAAAACAGAAAGTCAAAAAACAAACTAAACTATAGGCCTGACACAAAGGACACTATGAAGAAGAGAAAAGACAAAAAGGTCTTAAATTATATTTTATTTAAATATAATTATTTGTAGGTTATTGGTTTACAGTTTACCCAATTAGGGGCCGGATATGTAAGAGCCATAAAAGCAGAACAGATAAAATGTGCAAAAAATATGTACAATTTATGGTACATTTGGAAATTTAAGAAAGTGTGCCATTACACCGAGAGACATTTAAACAGGATATTGAGAGCCAGGTTACTTTACCGGCAAAAGTACGACTTGGACGCCGGGATAGATTTCATTGTTGAACAACTGCAAGGCCCTGGAAAGGATCACAGTTACCGGTGGATGTTTAGAAAGCATGGGCACAGATAGCGGGTGTGTCAGGTGGGTCTCGACACACCCAGATTCGAATGCACTTCGATCCGTCCCCCCCACTTTATATAAAAAAATTCCCTCTGCTTTCTTTCTTTGCATAAGGCAAACATCATGGAAAAATCAAAAGACTAATTAACATTAGGTTTATTGAGGTGCGCAGCAGTACATGCACAGTTGCAACAACTCACATAAAACAAAACAAAGACTGATATTAATATTCGGTTTGTTGAGCTGCGCAGGTTGCACACCGTTGCCATTCTCGAGCTTGGTTGCCATGGTTACCCAGAACAAGTTTGACAGGCATCAATGGGACAGCTCCTAAGTTCAGGACCCCACAACCTATCAACACGGCATGCATGATGAGGCAAGCCAAACCGAAAAGGCAAAAAACCATTGCATTGTTCTTTCAAAGCAAGCAACGACTATAAGTAAACCGTGCTTTACGTTATCATATCACCTTGCAATTTTTTTGGTAGTCTGTTCAAAGTAATGTCGTCGTGAAAGTAAAATTGTACGGAGTAGAGATATGCCTTCTGGTAGCCTGTAGATATGCCCACGTTAAATTACTGTCAACGCTAATGCCTTAAGGCAGTTTTAATGTTTAATCTGGCATTCCCTGCCATAATTTCAGCGAGCATACTGTTTCATAAGGAAAATATGTTCACGTTCACGCAACACACACGCATAGTTAGAAAGTCAAGATGCACTGGTTTACACTTTACACACACACGTAGCCCCCCCAGCCTCAGTCTCACTATGTTAAACAGTTGGAACTTAACGTTTTAAAACTAGTTTTGCAGTTTTGTGAGGGAATTTCAGTCCATGATGACAATGTGTAAACGTTGGATTTTCATAGGCTATGTTAAACCATTGTCCTGGCCTGCAGGTAGTTCCTGATGATGGCAGTGAGGGAGGTGAAATTGAAAGCGATCCACAGGAGGGTAGTAGTAGTAGTGCATTAGGCCTATAGCTGGAAGAGGCAGAAGGAAGAGAGAGAGAAGAAGGAGAGAGAGAAGGAGGGTCAGAAGAAGGATGGACAGGAGACGAGACGGCAAGGCCAGAGGCAGCTGGAGGAAAGGGAGAGGAGGTTGACATAATGTCATACACAAAACCAAATCAACCTGACCCCGAATTTGTGAAAAAGCAAGTGATGAAGGACCGTACTCTGTCATTCCAGAAAGCATAGTATGAAAAGTATCCCTGGCTGCTGGTCAGTCAGTCCTGGTATCGATGGTGTTCTGTGTTTTCAGTGCTCTAAATACTATAGAAGTGGAAAACCTGCACAAGCCAAGAGCATAGACCCAGATTTTGTAAGTTCCAGCTTTAAAAACTGGAGAAGAGCTCTTGACAAATTTTCCATCCACGAGAAATCGTGGATCGAGAAAAAAGTGGCTGTCACAACAGCTGCATATGAGAGCAAACCTGTTAGCACACAGTTGAGCAGTGCAGTCAGTACGCAACAGGCAGAAAGCAGAGAAAGCCTACTGAAAACTAGAAAAATTGTATTTCCTGCGGAAATACAGTGTGGATGCCCTCTGCCGAAATGCCCGATGCATCTGTGGAAATTTGTATGAAAAGATAGAATTGTAGGATATTTTGAAATATTTTATGAATTTGTACAGTGTTCTAAGAAAGCGTGAGATTACCTGAAAAAAAGTTGAGTATATTTGCAATATTTGTCACTACACCTTTAACTGATAAAATTCAGCTGTACTGCTCTCATCAAATATGATGGCACAGATCACAACATGAACAGAATAAAAACATGTATGTAACTAAACAAACACACTAACAAAGTTAACAGTTTCGTGCTTAGCCGTGTTAAGCTATGTAAAGCTAAATGCCCAGTACTTACCGGTCCGTTTGGGTCCGCTCATTGTCGCTCGTTACAATCAGCTGGCAGACTCTGTGTGCTACAGAATTAGAGCTACAGAATATTACGAGGCTTTCCTGATCGTCTGGTATTTTTAAAATGCGATTTCCGGTACAGAATGGATTTTATTCGTCTGGTAAAGGAACGGGTTTGTCTGCGTGCCTGAAGAAAAATCGCTCCTTTTTAACATGGGAGTTAATGGGAGTGCTGCAGGGACTAGCTGGTGCTCCGAGGCTCATAACACCGAAATGGTAAGGCTGACAGCTTCAGTCATGGTATCACTGCGTAGGTAACCAGTTTTCCTACGTTTTGCTGGGTAAATCATGTCTGTAGCATGGCATTTGCAACCAGGAGAGACTGGTATGTTTTATTTTCTGACGGACTTGTTAGCTGTTCTTTCACTCTCAGCCGGCGCAATACACACCCATTGTAAACGCTGCTGTGGAGTAAAAACATACTCAATTTTAGTGTTTAATTGTTTAAAAACGGTAAAAGATTTTGTAAAGTTGTGGACAACGTTAATAGTTTAACATCTTGTGTACAAGTAGTAATTTGAATTAAGTCTGTAGGACAAAGTATGGAGTAGTTGTTGTTGTTTAAAGTGTAGTGGGTCTGTTGAGAGATTTGAGGATTTTCCATTCATCCTTATGGTGGGAAAATTTTACAAAATATTTAATAATTTGTACAGTATTAATAGTAGAGATTTGTAATTTAATAGCTCCATTGTCCTGAATGGTGGCATCTGGTGGTATTATTTTTATGTTTGTAGGACAGGATTTGTGGGACTTGAAAGGCTGAAAAAAAAAACGTACGGAAGAAGAAAAATAAAAATATGCCCTCTGGGCATCCACACCAATAATAGGGGGTGTTATGCTCCTGGCAAGGCAGGGAATGGCCTTTAGGGGCATGAGCATCGTCAAGGTAACCTTGACCAGCTACTGAAATACAAAGCTGAAGGTGATCCAGCTTTCACAAGATGGTTGTCTGCAAAGAGGGGAGTGCACACATCTTGGAATTGCCAAAATGAGATGCTAGATTTGATGAGTTCATCCATCATCAGGGAAATTGCAGATGAAATCCGGTCCCTCCCAGTGTTACAGTATGCCATCAATAATGGATGGGACAGGAGGCCCTGTGTCTACGTTATGTTGACAAAGTTTTGATGGTGCATGAAGAGTTCATTGGGTTGTATGAGACAACTTCCACAACAGGTGAAAATCTTGCCAGAATCATTTTGGATGTGCTGTTGAGATTAAATCTGCCAGTATCGGGCCTTAGAGGTCAGGCATATGATGGTGCTTCAAATATGTCTGGCAAATATGCAGGCGCACAGGCAGTTATCCAAAGAAAACAGCCATTAGCACCATTTATATATTATGGTGCACATTGTGTGAATTTAGTCACACAACAAGCTTGTTCAGCCTCCCCTTGACCGGATTCATGACCTTGGCACATTTTTTGGTCAGTCTGGCAAGCTGAAAGACCAATTCAAAGCCATTGCTGCATCTGAAGGGGAAGGACCAGTGCAGTCTATCAGGCCTTTATGTCCCACAAGGTGGACAGTATGCTCATCTGCTATCCGTGCTGTTTTCGGGCAATATGGCACAGTGCTGCAATCACTAGATCAGATGTCTGCAAGCAATTAGGAAGTCGGGCAGAGGGCCTACATGTTAGGCTGCAACAAGGCAATATTGTACTGGGGCTCATGCTGGCCTTAGATGTGATTAGTGAACTGGAAGTGCTGAATACATCTCTCCAGAAAAGCACCCAGACAGTGGAGGGCATGGTCTCTGCAGTCTCTCTTGTCCAAGAGAGTTTAAGATCGAAAAGAAAGTCTGACTTCTTTGAGGCAGTCTTTAAGGAAGCAGAGGACATGGTTGAGAAGCTGTCTCTAGAGCCCATTGCTCTACCTCGCACACATAGGCCCATAGGCCATACAAGCACTAAAGGAATTGGAGGCCTTGCTGCTGACCCCCACTGCAAGCAATGTAGCAGAGAAATACCCTGGGAAGATTTGAAAATTCAATTAGCCATGTTTAAGAGCAGGTACAGTTTCAAAACCACTGCAGATGCTGCACAGACCTTAACATAACCTGCACATAACTTTGCCACACAACTTTGTGTGGCACATAGACTCAGCATACGTACCTCATACAACCACTTAAAACCTGAACTATCCCTTTAAGCTTACCATTTGATTGGGAAAGAACAAAGCAACCACTTTAAAAGCAAATGAAATAAAATGCCACACATACAGAAGGCACAACGGGCTACATAGTTACAGATAAGATTAGATAACAAAACCGTCCAGTCTAGCAAGGAGCTGTCACATCCTTCATGTTATTGTTTGTATTGTTACCTACACCACATCCAGTACCCACACTGAGCTTGTGAGAATGCTGTTAAATTCGCTGTGAAAATCTAGATAGCTGTAGTAACCAATGGGCAGCTTTAGTACACATGCACATGTGTGGGATTGTGGTCTGCGGAGGAAATCTGTGGTTTCTATGAACTCAATTAGTATGGCTTTATCCAAGAGATCGGATCCTGTACAGAACCGCAGGAAAAGCTGAAGATTGTTGAAATCAATTTCCCCAATGTACAGGTAACAAGAAACTGTTGACTGGGCTGCTGTCATCTCCTCTGGAAAGTTTAGAAGCTCCTTCACTGTTTTTTCAGTTGTTTTTTTGTGCAATGAAATGATGCAGTCCTTCTGGTGGTAGTAGACCAGCTACAGAATCCACAACAGGACGCCAGCACTTAATTACAAACATTAGGGCCTGAACGATTACTTTGTGTCCAATCTATGCCAAAACAGGGAGCAGTGTGTCCTTGGTAGGGACTTGCTTGCATTCATGTGCATCTAGTACAGACGTACTCAACTAGCGGACTCCAGTCCGCAGGCGGACCCAAACGCAATGTCATCCGGACCGAGACAAAATCTCTCTATCTATGTATTCCGCGTAGCCAATCTCATGACAAATCAAAAAACATCAGGTTGTTTATCATCACTATGACAACTCAGTGAAGCTGCAAACATGAGGCCAGCGTGTAAGTCTGTTTTCTGTCTGTCAGTCAGTGATAGAGTTTTATCAGCTAGTTTTCAGTAAACAAACAAACAAAAAAAAAAACATGGCGTGCTCCAAACTGGAAAAGAAACAAAAGGTGGATTCAGAAAACAGAGAATTTAAGACAGAGTGGACAGACAAATATGCATTTGTACTGCCTGCGGGGAGCACAAAACCAATGTGTTTAATCTGCAACGAGACCGTTGCTCTCGTCAAAAGTGGAAACGTGAAGCGGCATTATGAAACAAAGCATGGGCACTACACAAAACTCCACGGTAAGAACCAGAAAAATAAATCAAATGCAAGCATCACAAACTGTGATAGTCAGGTCAGCAACCCAGCAGGAGCACGTGACTGAAGCCTCACTGCGAGTGGCATGGGTCTTAGGCAAGCACAAAAAGCCTTTCACTGACGCTGAAGTAGTAAAGGAGTGCATGAACTAGCGACCTCTATATTTGAGGGAACTCAATTAAAAGATGACATCATTCAAAAAATAAGTCAAATATCCCTCTCTGATTTCACTACAGCAAGACTCACTGAAGTCCTTGCAGATGATTTATTGGACCAAATGAAATCTGCTGTGAAAAATGCTAATTGCATTTCATTGGATGAATCAACTGACAACACGGATAACGGCCAACTTATGGTGTAGATTTTTTGATGCAGAGAAGGAGGAATTCATCGAACATGTGTTGGGTCTCTTGTCATCTGCTTTGCAACATCGCCTGCTACGGTCATTCCTCACAGAGGTGGATGCAGAATTTGATGATTTATTTCTGCACAATAATGTCAGGTGGCTTAGTAAGGGGAAGGTGTTGGAGCGTTTTTGGGCACTGCAGAAGGAGTTAGAAACATTTCTAGTGAATCAGACCAGTCCAAAAGCAAAACCATTTGTGGAATTCCTGCAAAACAATGAAAATATGGAAATTGCTGCATTTCTGAAAGAACATCACTTGCCACCTCAATGATTTGAATTTGAAGCTCCAGGGCAAAAATAACACAGTGTGTAACCATGTCAGCTATCCGTGCTTTTCAAAGGAAGCTGGAAATATTCAAAAGTGACCTACAGGAGGGGGAGCTGCTTCAGTCCCAAATCCTAAAAGCCAAGCTTCAGGACCGCAACATCACAATTATGTGGAATTCCTGGACAAGTTGATCGAAAATTTTGAAACCCGGTTTGGAGATTTCACCCTGGGAAAACAGGTCTTGCTGTGTACTGAAAACCCATTCCTGGTGAGGAATTTGACAGAACTCTCAAATGAAGCCCTGAAGGTCTGCCCATGGGCTAGTGCTGCTTCTCTTCAGTCAGAGCTGATTGAGCTTCAAGAAAACTTTGCCCTGCAGGAATCTCTCTGTGACCCTGCCACCTTTTGGACAAAGATGGCACCTGCAGGTGTCTTGCAGAAAATAGCCCTGCAGATTCTTACCATGTTTCCTTCAACTTACTCCTGCGAGTCAGCCTTTTCAACAATGACAATGGTGAAGAACAAATACAGGGGTAAATTCACCAATGAACATTTACACCAGTGCCTGGCTCTCACACCTTTTGTGCCCAAATTTAAAGAACTGGTGGCACAGAAAAAGTGTTACTTTTCACACTGACTCAGACAGAAAAAATCCTTTGTGCATAGTTCAAATGTTCCTTGTGGATTTACTACCTTTTTTGTTTGGAGTTTGAATTTTGGAAATACACTGTGACTGTTTCAGACCCTGGAAACATTGGAAATTTGGTGAGTGGACCTTTTCAGTTTCTAATTGAGTACCCCTGATCTAGTACATCCAGCAATTCATCTGTGTCCATTGTTTCACAGTCCTCCAAAGCCTTCAGGAGGACAGATCTTTCTTCTTGTGATACGTACAGCAAAAAGGAATCCTTGAAACTACTGGTTGTCGAGCCATACAGCGCCTCTTCCAGAAATGGTATTGCAAGCTTCACTGGGAAGTAACCAGCTTGTTTCCACCCTACTACAAACACTCTAGCTACAGCCTACCATTCTTCACACTGAAAGTCATGCCTGATGAAGGGGACTTTCACCTCAACTCCCAGTGTGCAGCTGTCATAGAAATCCATCCAAAATTCTGTCAGGCAGTCTCGCAAAACACCATTTCCTTCCCCCTGTTCAAGCTCTCCATTTGATAAACGCATTTTGATGTTGACCTCAGATGCAATAATGTTTGGGTCCTTGAAGGCACTGATCAAGTCAGTGAGACAGTGACCTCTTCTTACAATCAGTGTTATAGGACAAGATTGTGGTTCAGGAGGTGCTTGGTCTGGAACACTGGCCTCTCCTGCAAGCACCGGTGACAGAGCCACTGTTTGATGAGGTACGTCATCCTCTTTTTCTGGAAAGAGTGGTTCAAGGTTTGGTTCATCCCCACTTATAATAAAAACTATATCAGAATCTTCGCTTTCGCCCACAGTTAGCAGACCATCCCATGGTAATGTGTGGTTCAGTTCCAAATATCCACTTCTGGAAACTCCATCATTAATTCCACAGTGGTTTGGTGATTCTGAATTTCTGTTTTCCACCAACAGATCCTCACCAGCCTGATTCTGTGATTGTTAGAGATCTACTACTGAGGGCTGGCTTATTGCATGATCACCCTCCACTCTTGAGGGCTGCTGTCCTGTTTTCTTTTTGGTGCACAGATAAAGTCGCAGATTTTTCATTTTGACCTTGCTTTGATTATACAACTTGTCTACTGTATTAGACACATCAACATGTATCTGTGAGCCCTCAATATGAGTTCAATAGTGTGAAAGACTTTTGGTTTTTTTGAAAGGCCTTTGGTGAAAAAAAGGTGTTCAGCCATAAGTTTGATATTTGCCACTGTTTTGTCCTTGTCAATAGAGAGATACCTTGTGCCTCCACCACTTACAGACTTCACCTGTTTATACCTCTTCTTCCCCTCATCAAAATCCATCCAGCCAACCTCAATTTGTCTCACTTTCCGTTGGCATTTGTATTTTCTGCCCACTTAGATGATCTCTTTTTTGGAAACACCCCTTCAGCTCCAGACAGTCTTTGTCGTAACCTTGAGAGTATGGATTCTTTCCTGGATGGTGATTTTTGTGACAGTGTTACTTGTCTGCAGAAGGCCACAGTGGAGACTCTACATAGAATGCCAATGGATATCTAAAGGAAGTTAAGAATATAGATATATTAGTGGTATAAGGGTGCAGTTATTCACATCATTAGTTTTTCTTTTTATGCAGCCTACTTTTGGTAATGATTCATATATTTTTCCAACTTAAGATGACCAAGAATTATTCTAAACTATTCTGTAAACACAGTTGATGTATTTGATTATATTAAAAATTAAAACATATAACATTTTTAGAGTGTGCATCTGAATTTGTGCAGTGAGCCTATCTGTTCTTGTGTGACCATGTTCTACACAAACTTTCAGTAAATATTATTCTTCTTCTTCACACACACAAACCAGGCAAGCAAAGACAGCAACTGCAGTGGCTTACATTCTCATCTTCAAGTTTCTGGATCACATCAAGTTTGCACTCCATCAAAAATTCTCTCAGCCGAGTATCCATAGTTGACCTCTAAACCACAGGAAAACAAAATTAATTAACAAGTAGTAGATTTTCCAGATTCTGGATCTATGATTCCAAATCACATATTGCCCCATGCCCCTGCTATTATTATTATGTTGCAAAAAGCAACACCATTCCTGCAAATACAGTCACTGTATTACAGTGTAAATTAATATACTTATTTTACCACTCGGGGCACTCTTAATGCCTCCTGTATTTCTGGTGACAGCTGCACATTGTAGAGCTCTGAAACTTTACACTTGATGCAGCTGATTTAAACATTATGCTCAAGCTCTGACCTGTCCTATGAAATCACTTTAGTCTTTGGCAAGTCAAAGTGAAATGGTTTTTATTGATCAGATATTATCTGTGGTAATAAAGGATTGAACAATTTTCTAATCAGGGTTCTATTAGCTGCAATATACCAGCAGTGTAAGACGGATTCCACCAAATCAGGACCATGCATGAAAACATCATCAAAGTGTTAACATAATGGTTTAGGAATTATAGCACATTTCATCTGCAGGTAAACGTCAGACTGATCAATAATATAGTTAACTTTTAATCTTCTGTGATTTTATTGAAGGACAAATGCTCAATAATAATACAGACACATTCAGTAGTTCAGTCAGAGCAACAACAACCTGCAAATCAATACAAACTAGATTCTGATCACTGATAGGCTATAGGTTCCCTTGGCAACGTGATGGGCACTACTTTAACTGCACGGCTCCGTCCGGTGGCATCATTAAACGCTGCGGTCCATATAGCCTATGTATTCCCTCTGCTACTTTAAAAGGAGATGATCAGTGAAAAAGGCACCTTTTAAGCAGATTTCAATCTGAAACTGTGAACAGAATTTGGTCCGGATCAAATGTTATATTAATGTTATTAATTAATATTTCGCACGCACGTTATACTTATTTCGTGGCCACAAATTAGTATTCCGTGGCCACGAATTAGTATTTCGTGCGCACGTTATAGCTATATTTTTTTAGACCATGTCACTAGAGGGGCTCCGTAAGATGGGAGAGTGGCTGCCTAACAACATTATAAAAAAGAATAAATTCGGAGACTTATTATTATATGGCTCTAACGGAAATACATTTTAAAATATGTGGCTTTCATGGCTCTCTCAGCTAAAAAGGTTCCCGACCACTGCTTTATACTGTCAGTGAATAAAGGCCATTAAATGTGTATGTTTAAGGTCCAGGGTCCAGGGCAAATGTTACTCTATCATCCTGATTATTAACATTGTTTACCTCATTAATGGTTGCAATACAGCAAAGGTTTTTATTATTATGATTTCTAATTAGTTCTAGTTCTAATTTCTCATACACATAATATCACATTTTATTTCAGAATTATGACTGAATTGACCTTACGTTCAAATGTTGACTTATCCCATCCTCGAGCCCTCATTAATGATCTTGTTTTTAGGTCTCGCGGAGGATTGGCTAAAGCAGGACGTGCTCACCATAAACATTTCAAAACAAAGACTGTATATAGATACAACCTACGGATTAACTAAATCTGTGTTATGTGAACATGTCAGCTCTCTGTTCTTTTTCTTTCTTTCTTTCTTTCTTTCTTTCTTTCTTTCTTTCTTTCTTTGTAATAAATGATATGTGTAAATTTCAGGCAGGATCACCGATTACTTTTTTTGTGAAGAGCAGACCGGAAGTATTCCTTCTACTGCTGTTGACGGAACAGAGGCTGGAGAGCGCGCACACACATACACACACACCAAGGGACGGACGGAGGCTGATCATCGGATTCTCCGCAGTCGAACAAGTTTGTATTTGATTGTGTTGATGTTGTGTCAGTGTGCGTAGATGTTTGGTAGCAGCAGATGTTTGATGCACTGTGAGGATTTAGAAGCTTCCTCCATCCATAAGAAACAATCAGATCCGCCCATGGTGTACTGTGACAGTGCGGTGTGATTCGTTGTTTAAGATAATCACAGGTCCGATCTGTCCGTGGGTGGATCACTGTGAATATTTCATGTGCGTGAACACATCTGTGATTTGTGCTGACAGCTTGACGTCGAGCAGCGCGCAGGTTGAACGTGCCCTGTCGTTCAGCCATCTTTTACTCTGTATTGTCATTTTTCAACAAGCTCTGAAATGTTACAGTATTATCATGCACACCGGGCCTGCGATGGCTTTGTGCGTGAAGAATGCGTGAAGCCTGTTCTTGCAGCGGGCTGGCCTGTCACTGTACTCTCACGGTTTAGCCGCCATGGCGTTCACGAGCATTCTGCTGTGGCTTGTGTTCGCGCTGTGCTTCTCCATCACTTTGACTTGAGCAGCCTGATCACTGGTGTCTTCTTTCAGTGAGCCGCTCATTACATGAACAACAAGGCCTCGTACATAAATCATGTTCCTCATTGTCGACAGAACACTGTCAGAACACCTACTCACTACCAGTCCCGGCACTAACCAATTTGGCGCCCTAAGCAAGATTTAAGGTGGTGCCCCCCTTGCATCGCAGCACTGCTAATTTACATACAGACACAAGAAACTGAATAGCTTTGGCACTGACATTTTATTTTTACAAAACAAATTGCCCAATCAAAAAAAATGAAGATAATAAAAATACAAATAAAAACTATATATATAAACATATATATATATAAACATATATATATACGATAAGATTTAACTACCCACAAAATATAAACTGTAAACAACAGGTGCAGGAAGTTCGCTTGATGTTGCTGAAGTGGCGATAAGTGGTGACCGCCCAAGATCGGCAGGGGTGGGATTCAGATATCTCAACCACACATCTGATGAGAGAAGGGAGCGTCTGAAACCATTAGGTGTTACAGTCTAATCATTAAAAAAAACACGATAATGAAGAAATGAAGAACCTAAGAGATGACAATAAATAAAATAAAATACAATAAAATAATAAATACAATAAAATAATAAATACAATAAAATACAATAAAATACAATAAAAATGAAGAACCTAAGAGATGACACACCTGGACTCAAAGAGAACTCAGATGCAGAGTAATAATAGTTCAGGCAGACTTGATTTAAATACTCCAACCTGTCAGACAGAGTAACAAACAAACAGGCTATGAAAAAACAAAATGGACGAAAAGACTATTAATGAGCAAAGAAACACTCTGAAAGGGAGGGAAGAAGTCACTAATCAAAGAGAAAATAAACCAACAGAAAATCTCTCCACTCAAGGAAAACATAGGCTATGAACTATAAACTCAAAGTGCTCTAAAAGGGAGGAAAAACTAAACTCAGGTCAAGAAAGACTACAAAACATGCACTCCTAAAACTGGAGGCTCAGCTGGACTCTATGAAACTACAAAAACAACCACAAATCTACTCAGAACTACAATGCTAAACTATGATATAAACAACAAACAACCACCCTTACAACTCTAATATATGAAGGTGTGGAAAATGACTATTACAAACAGAGCAAACAATAGCTAACAACATGTCAATAAAAATGTAGACAGATGTAAACACCTGCTGAACAGGTCTAATCTTGAAATGTAAGGTGGGAGTAGTTACTTACATTATTATTTTCCATAACAGCTATTAGGCCGCTCCATCACATTAACTTACGTTAAAACAAGATAACGCTATTTACTGATAATCAAACCGTGTTAGGCTGAAAGTTACTATCGTTCAGCAAAAGACAAATAAATATATGACATCATCTGTACTGTATCACTGTCTTTGTCCGTTTTTCCTCCTCTTCCTTTCTTTTCTTCCTTCCCCCAACACCTCTTTGGTCGTTTTCACGTTATTATTGTCAACTAGAAAATTCCCGCGGAAATTTTGAAAGTGCCGAGTGTTGCCGGGGGTCTGTGTTGAAAAAGCACACCTCAAATAGTAATATTTAACATGTTTATTTACACACATGAGCAGCTAGCGCTAACGCGCTAGCCACTAATTCTAGCATTAGCTGCAAATGTTAGCAATTAGCATGACTTTACTACCTATGACCAACTAGCGCTAACATGCTAGCTGCTCATGGTCGTAAAGTATTAGCTACTAATGTTAACAATTATCATGTCTTTAATACAATGAGCAGTCAGCGCTAGCTGCTCATGTGTAGAGGGTTTGTAGAAGGTCAGTGTGGTAGTAATGTCCTAAATGAGCTGAATCTAGTGATATAATTTTTATTTCTGTGGTACAAAATTTATAGAAATTGTTAGGTGTGTGTGTGTGTGTGTGTGTGTGTGTGTGTGTGTGTGTGGTGTGTTTGTCTTGTCTGTTTCTGCGTGTGTGCTTGTCTGTGTCGGTCTGTCTCTCTGTCTCTGTCATTTTAGACAGACAAGTTCAAATTAAGTGTCAATAACTGCTAAAATGGCTGCCTAATGTTAGCAATTAGCATGTCTTTAATTTTTAGTGGCTAGAAATTAGTGCTGTCTCTGTCTGTCATTTTACACAGACAAGTTCAATTTAACTGCCAATAACTGCTAAAATGGCCGCCGCCGGGCATTTATTGCACCTGTTTGAATGTCTGTTGGAAGACAGAGAGAGAGAGAGTTTTTTGACTTATTTTTTTCTCTCCTCCTCACTCTAGCTGATGATGTCATCCACTCTAGCACAAACATTCCGCGCAATACACACCCATTATAAACCCAGAAGTTTGAGCAAAAACCTGCTCAACTTTGATCCTTGATAGTTTAAAAACGGTAAAAGGTGTCGATAAGTGACATGAATCAATGAAGAGAAGGCAAGAGTACCTCCATTTTAAAGTTTAAATGAAATCTCTCTGTGAATGTATGCCAGAGCAGTTCATTTTTGAAAATGTCTGTTGAAATATTTTTTTTTTTTCAGAGTTTTCCATTCATTCCTATAGGAAATTTTTCGTTAAGTTATTTGCGAATTTTTCGCGAATTTCTTACACAGGTAAAAGCATAGGATTCGGGATGAAAACGCATGTTTTGATATATCATTTGTTGGGGGTCCTCTGGCCGGTTCGGGCCGCATTAATTACTGAAAAAGGGCGGAAAATGAATAATAACTAGAAAATTCCCGCAGAAATTTTGAAAGTGCCGAGTGGACTGTTGCCGGGGGGTCTGTATTGAAAAAGCACACCTCAAATAGTAATATTGAACATGTTTATTTACACACATGAGCAGCTAGCGCTAACGCGCTAGCCACTAATTCTAGCATTAGCTGCAAATGGCATGTCTTTACTAAAAGGTTTGTAGAAGGTCAGTGTAGTAGTAATGTCCTACAAAACTCTGTAGTACAAAGTTTGTGGAAGTTGTTAGGTGTGTGTGTGTGTGTGTGTGTGTGTGTGTGTGTGTGTGTGTGGGTGTGTTTGTCTTGTTCGTCTCTGCTGCCGTGTGCTTGTCTGTGTCGGTCTGTTTCTCTGTGTTTGTGTTACTGTCTATCAGTTAGTATTAGCGCTGACGCTACTTAGTTGCTCCGGCTTGTTCTAAGTCATTTTAGACAGACAAGTTCAAATTATGTCATTAACTGCTAAATCGCTAATGTTAGCAATTAGCATGTCTTTAATTTTATCGGTTAGAAATTAGTGGCTAGCGCTGACGCAAGAAGGTTTCGTTGCCCTGTCTGTCATTTTACACAGACGTTCAAATTAAGTGTCAATGATCACAAATGGCCGCTAATATTAGCATGTCTTTAAGTTTTAGTGGCTAGAAATTATGTTTAACACAGTCCTGCTGGATTCACTGTCAAATTAGATGACTGATATATGTAACATCATAGGCATAGGAACAAAGAGATTTAAACAGAAACAAAGCAGATTGACGGTCGCAGAAAAATGTCTTATTGGAGCTGCCTGTGTTATTGTTCGTCAGTTAAGGGCTAGCGCTAACGCTTGAAGCGTTTCTGCTGTCTCTGTCATTTTAGACAGCACGTTCAAATTATGCCAATAACTGCTAAAATGGCCACCTAATGTTAGCAATTAGCATGTCTTTAATTTTTATAGTGGTTAGAAATTAGTGGCTGGGCGCTGACGCGCTTAGTTGCGCTGCTGTCTCTGTCTGTCATTTTACACAGATGTCTACCAGTGCTAATAATCGCTAAAATGGCCAGCCAATGTTGGCAATTAGCATGTCTTTAATTTTAGTGGTTAGAAATTAGTGGCTGAAGCGCTGACACGCTTAGTTGGGCGCTGCGCTGTCTCGTTCGTCATTTCCACATAGACAAGTTCAAATTAACTGCCAATAACCGTTAAAAATGGCCACGGCAGTTATTGCACCCGTTTGAATGTCAGTTGGAAGACAGAGAGAGAGAGAGAAAATGCGAGACCACGCCGAACAGGAAGGGATTGGCAAACCGCATTTCTAATCATTGAACCGCTTAATTTTGGGCATCTTGAGCTCTTCCTGAACGCCTAGGATATGCAGTTTCAGTGTAAAATGAAGAAATGTGACAATGCAGATTGACAGTCACTACAGAAAATGTCTTGCTTGAGCTGCCTGTGCTATTGTCTGTCGTTAGTGGCTGCGCTAACGCCAGCTAGCTGCCCTGGTTGTCTCGTCATTTTAGACAGACAAGTTCAAATTCAGGCCAATAATCAAGCAAAATGGCCACCTAATGTTAGCAATTAGCATGTTTTTAATTTTAGTAGCTAGAAATTAGTGGCTAGCGCTGACGGTTAGCTGCTCTGCTGTCTCTATCTGTCATTTTACACAGACAAGTTCAAATTAAGTGTCAATGACTACAAAATGGCCGCTAATATTAGCATAAGTCTTTAATTTTTAGTGGCTAGAAATTATGTTTAACACAGTCCTGCTGGATTCACTGTCAAATTAGATGAATGATATATGTAACATCATAGGTACAAAGTAACAGCAGATTTAAAACAGAAACAAAGCAGATCGACGGTCACTGCAGAAAATGTCTTGCTTGAGCTGCCTGTGTTATTGTTCAGTCAGTTAGTGGCTACTAACGCTAGTTGCTCTGCTATCTCTGTCATTTTAGATTAAGACAAGTTCAAATTCAGTGCCATTAATCATAAAAATGGCCACTCATTGTTAGCAATTAGCATGTCTTTAATTTGTAGTGGTTAGAATTATGGCTATCGCTGACGCTGGGCCAGCAATTAGCATAGTTTTTAATTTATCGCTAGAAATTATGACTATTACTTCGACGCCGCTAGCTGCTATCATTCTCCCACGCTGATGCGCCTAGCTGCGCTTGCTGTCTCTGTCTGTCATTTTACACAGACAAGTTCAAATTCAGTGCCAATAACTGCCAAAATGGCCGCCAATGTTAGCAATTAGCATGTCTTTAATTTTTATGGCTAGAAATTAGTGGTTAGTGCTGACACGCTAGTTGGGCGCTTTCGTTGTTCTAAGTCATTTTATACACAGACAAGTTCGTTCAAGTGCCAATAACTGCTAAATACGCGCCGGGCAGTTATTGGTAATCTGTTCACCGTCAGTTGGAAGACAGAGAGAGAGAGAGAAAATGCTGAGACCACGTAACAGGAAGGGATTTCTGGCCAAACCGCATTTCTAATCATTGAACTGCTTAATTTTGGGCATCTTGAGCTCTTCCTGAACGCCTAGATATGCAGTTTGTGTGTAAATGAAGAAATGTGACAACGCGAGATTGACAGTCACTACAGAAAATGTCTTGCTTGAGCTGCCTGTGTTATTGTTCGTCAGTTAGTGGCTCGCACGCGCTAGCTCTGCTGTTCTGTCATTTTAGACAGACGAGTTCAAATCAGTGCCAATAACTGCTAAAATGGCCACCTAATGTTAGCAATTAAAGTATGTCCTAATTTTTAGTGGCTAGAAATTATGGCTAGCGCGACGCTGGCCAGCTGGGCGCTGGCAGCGTCTCGTTCGCCACACACAGACAAGTTCACTGGCGCCATAACGCGTAATGGCCGCCAGGCAGTTACTGCACCTGCTTGAATGTCGTGGGGTTGGAAGACAGAGAGAGAGAGAGAGAAAATGCTGGATCACGTTTCTTGAACAGGAGTCTATGGGGCTGTGGATGGGTGTTAAAAGTAATCTTTGTGCCTGACGCCAAAACTATAATATTGACAGCTTAAGTTAAGACGATTCCTATGTGAGAAGACAAATTTTTCTATGTTTTTATCTATAAATTATGTCTGTAGGTGAACAGTCACAGGAGCAGTTTCCGCTATTTTTGACTGATTTTTTCTCTCCTCCTCATCCTAGCTGATGATGTTATCCACTTAGCACAAACATTCCGCGCAATACCCAGAAATTTGAGCAAAACCACAAACTTTTGAGCCTCAATAGTTTAAAAACAGTAAAAGGTGTCATAAGTGATAGCTTTCTAGTTATGGAGTAGGTGCCTCGCGTCGCAGGCACTCGGCACTAATAAAACTGCCATGAAACAACGCAGAAGAATAATAGTTGTCTGCGCTCCACACAGACCTACACCCATAGCTTTCTAGCTATGGGAGTAGGTGCCTCGTGTCGTAGGCACTCGGCACTAATAATAAAACTGCCATGAAACACGCAGAAGATTAATAGCGCTCACGCACGGTGCGGGTCTGAGCGCTTGTTAACACGAAAGGCACCTACTTACAGCTGTGGAGTAGGTGCCTGTGTTGTAGTTGCTCTTATTGTTATTAGCTCCGAGCACGTGGTGCAGGCCCTGGCTGAATTTCAAATGTTTATTATTATTTTTATTATTATTATTAGTAATATTATTATTATTAGGCTCAGCACGCAAAAGGCCCCATTGAATTTCGAATGTTTATTATTATCTTTAGGGCCCAAGCACGCAGTGTGAGGCCCTATTGAATTTCGAATGTTTATTTATCACATTTTTAGGGCTCGAGCACACGGTAAAAAGTAGGCCCCATTGAATTTTGAATGTTTATTTTATTTTTATTCATTTTTTTTTTTTTTTTTTTTTTTTTATCTTCTCCTCTTTCTTTTCTTCCCAAAGTAAATCGCATTTTTAGACGGGGCCTAAATGTACTAAAACTCACTTAAAATTTGCTCATTCCCAAAGTCAGGCGTAAAAAAATTATGTATTTAGGGTTCCCGCGTGATACAAGACAAAATGGCTCTACAGCGCCACCTAGGTTTATGTTTTCGGAGGGGCCCCTCGACACGGTTTCATCCACGTGTACGAAATTTGGAGGGAGTATGTACAATACTGAGACACACAAAAAAAGTTCCCTTGGTTAGCTGGGCTACAGCGGTTTACGGGCGCCCATTCTCTGTTTCAAAATTGGTTTTTTCGTGTTTTTGGGGTTTATTTCCAGGGGTCGTATTTGAATCCACTCTCCTAGGCTTTCATCCTATCTGTTTAAACTTACGGTGTGTTCTAAGGCCTCGACAATGAAAAAGTTATCAAAAATCGTGAGTTTTGGATTTACTGTGCGGGAGGGGGCGGGCTACTAAATTTGCCGGTTTTCAGCTTCAACGTACTAATCTCTAAGTGTAAAAATATCAATCTTCCCAAACCTCTGATATATAATGGTAGTCTGGCCTAGAAACACACTGCTACAACATTTGGTGATTTTCACAGCGCCACCCGTTGGCTTACAGGAAGTGTCCATTTTACTCGATCGATAAAGCTTTCTCCAAAGTGTTTGAGTATATCCACCAAACTAGGTGTGGATGTTGTCAAGGCCTTGGTCTTGACATTTGAGAAAGAATTCCCAACTTTTCATCAAAGGGCGTGTGGGCCGTATGCCCGTCAAAGTTAACGGTGCCGATTTTTCAAAAATTCAACTCATTGACTTTTTGCTGATTGTGGCAAAAGTGCTGGGCTTTCATACTTTCTGAGTCGTTCGAAACTTCTTGTGGTTACATCAATGTTATGTAGTACCGGCTGCACACTAATTAGGCAAAATCGCTCTATAGCGCCCTCTGAACTATTTAGAGGCAGCCCCGCCACAGTTTTGGACACAGAGTTATGGAACCTCAGGCCAATTGTAGATCATGGAAGAGCAATAGGCTAAAATTAACAGGAAGCAAGATATTTAAGAATGAAAATCACCATTTTTGTGCTATGGCTGGTTGAGAAGAGGTCATATTTGAATGAACTCCTCCTAGGGATTTTATCCAATCGACTTCAAACTTGGTACATGTGTTCATATAGACTTCCTGAGTAAAAGTTATCAAATATGAATGCTACATGTATCTCCCCCAGGCCTACAAAAAAGTCTCCAGTGATCCACATGTACGAAATTTGGAGGGAGTATGTAACATACTGAGACACACAAAAAAGTCTCTTGGTGACCCGGGCTACAGCGAAGTGTAAGCATGCCCATTTTGTTTCAAAGTTGGCATTTTCGTGTTTTGGTGTCATTTCCAGAGTGTCATATTTGAATCCAACCTCCCAAGGCTTTCATCCTTTCTGTTTGAAACTTACGTGGTGTGTTCTTAAGGCCTTGACAATGAAAAGTTATCAAAATCGTGAGTTTTGGATTTACTGTGTGGAGGGGCGGGGCCACAAAATTTGGCATGTTTTCATGAAATTTGACGTGCTAAAACTTTAAGTAAAAATACCCAATCTTCCCCAAACCTCTGATATATAATGGCAATCTGCTTCCAGATCACTTAGTTTTGTGAGTTTTCTATACATTCCAGGCTGCCTAAAATGCAATTTACTTTGGGGGAAGAAAAGAAAGAAAAAAACAATATTATGAAAAAATAATAAAAATAACAATAAATGACCGAATCATGTGTTCATGGGCTCAATTAAAGCCGCAAGCAGCATTGATCGGGCTCCCTCGCAGACCTCCGCGACCCATCAGGGGCTGACACGCCGGGGCACCAACCTGACACAGGGCGGAAAACACGCAAGCCTTCGGTGTGCTTGTTCAAATTCGACCACACAGATAGCCAGAACTGGGTCAATGGGTCAACGATGGAGCGCCACGCCACGACCGCCTCATCAAAATTTGTAATTTTGACAACTTTTACTCAGGAACTGTAAGTGAATGAACCTCTCAAGTTTGAAGTCATAATAAAATCCTGGAGGAGTTCGCTCAAATAGATCTCTTCTCAACCAGCCTGGAAACACCAAAAATGGTGATTTTCATTCTAAGTATCTATTCTACATCTGTTCATTTTAGCCCATTGCTCCAAGTGAGACTTTTTGTAGGTCTTACCATGTTCTACAATCTCGCTGAGGATTCATAACTCTGTGTCCAAGACTGTATGAATGCTCAAAGCAAAGTTCAAGTACTCTCTCACGAGTTAATTATGCAGCCCTGAGAAAATATATGAAAGCCCAACACTTTTGCCTTAAAAACCAGCCAAAAAAATCAATGGAGTTACAATTTTGGATCAAAGGTCAACCTGATGGAGCGCCACACCACACTGTTTCATTAAAATTCATAATACATTCATACATTCATAATCATACTCAGTGTCCAAACTGTGGCGGGCTGCCTTAAAAGTTCAAGGGGGCGCGAGGAGCAATTTTGCCCCCGCCCTACTTAATTATGCAGTCAAATTTTCATAATATTGGTCTGGTTAAGCACAAGAAGTTTCAGACAGCTCTGAGAAAGTATATGAAAGTTTTCTCCAACACTTGAATTTTTGAGAATCATGTCATCAGCAGGTGGTTCTGGCTTCATTCTCTTCTTTGAATTGTTTTATGGATCGCCACGCCCACACAGTTTCCTCAAAATTCATAATTTTGATAACTTTTACTCAGGAAGTCTATATGAACACACCTACCAAGTTTGAAGTCAATTGGATAAAATCCTTTGGAGGAGTTCTCCGCTTCAAATATGACCCTTCTCAACCAGCCTGAAAGATTCAAAATGGCGGCTTTCATTCCAACATTCGCCCTGTTAATTTTGTACCATTGCTCCAAGAGACTTTTTTGTAGGTCTCTACATGTTCTACAATTCGCTGAATTTTCATAATTCTGTGTCCAAAACTGTGACAGGGCTTCAAGGGGGTGCTATAGGAGCCGAATTGTTCTCTCCTCAATTAATTATGTAGCAGAAATTTGCTAAATATTATTCTTAATAACCACAAGAAGTTTCAGACAGCCTGAGAAAGTATATGAAAGCCCAAACACTTTTGCCTTAAAACCAGCCAAAAGTCAATGGAGTCACAGATTTTTTCAAAAATCGGCACTTTGACGGCCGCCACGCCACACCCTGATGAAAAGTTAAATTATTTCAAATGTCAACACCAAGGCCTGATAACATCCACACCATTTGAGGTGGATATACTCAAACACTTTGGAGAAAGCTATCACAAGTAAAATGGACACTTCCTGTCGCCAACAGGTGGCGCTGTGAAAATCACCAAATGTTGTCATGGAAATGTGTTCTATGGTCAGACTGCCATTATATATCAGAGGTTTGGGAAGATTGGAGCATTTTTTCTGTGCTATGGCACGCCTAAAATTTCATGAAAACACGGCAAATTTCGTGGCCCCGCTCTCCCAATACAAAATCCAAACTCACGATTTTGATTTTTCATTGTCGAGGCCTTAAGAACACACACGCCAAGTTTCAAACAGATAGGATGAAAGCCCTAGGAGGAGTTCGTTCAAATACGACCCCTGGAAATCACCCCAAAAACACAAATGCCAACTCTGAAACAAAATGGAAGCCGTATGCTTCTTTGTAGCCCGGGTCACCAAGAGACTTTTTTGTAGGCCACGGGGAGATACATGTTGCCACCGAAGACCATGTCTCTACATGAAATTTTGTCAATGGCAGAGGCTCCGTACAAGATTTTGTAGGTGGTGCTGTGGAGCCATCTTGGTCCGAGCGCCAAATCAGTCAAATTTGATGTAGCGGAAACTTCTGGATTCCAAAAACTTCAGCATACTTTACTGCTTGAGTTTTTCGTTTCATGAGTTTTTGAGCGTGTTTAGCCCCTCAAAAATGCCCCCGAAGAGGCACCGAGAAAAAAAAAAAAATGAATACTACATGAATGAATTTATGATTTTTGTGCATGAAGTCATAATTCATAAACATCATTTTCGTACATCCCTGATAGTTCATGAATACTACGTGAATGAATTCATGATAATGAATGATCATAAGTCCAGCTCCATATCAAATCAAAATCAAATCAAATCAAATTTTATTTATATAGCCCAAAGTCACAAAACACAGTTTGCCTCAGAGGGCTTTACAATCTGTACAGGGAGTGACACCCTCTGTCCTTAGACCCTCGGTTCAAGTGAGGAAAAACTTGCCCACAAAAAACCCTTTTAACAGGGAAAAAAGGTGGAAGAAACCTCAGGAAGAGCCACAGAGGAGGGATCCCTCTCCCAGGACGGACAGACGTGCAATAGATGTCACGTGTACAGAACAAATCAACACAAACATATTGTACAATTACAATGAATGATGGAATGACAATGAAATACAATAAATGATAGTATGATTACAGTAGCAGTGGAACCTGTGATAGAGTTAGAGGGACACAGATGCACAGCAGCAGTAAATCATTAACTGACTATAAACTATAGTAGAGATATGGTAGCAATAATGACAGTGATGCTATATATAGTGGACATCAGCAGCAGACCACAGCAGCAGCCACGATCCACGAGAACCTGCTGGACGAGAAAGCACAGAAACTCCGGGGAAGAAGTTTAGTTAGTAACATGCATTGACGGTATAGCTCCTGTTTTGTATTGACTAGGAAGGAACACATTGTTAATGAGATCCATTTGAAAGATTTATTAACAAAATGAAAAGATAGTTGGTGACACTTGAACTCTTGTAGTTATTTGGTCTGTTGCTTCGGTCTGCATTGTTAGAAGCTTTGGTGACAAATCCACTACAGCACCCGATGGAGTGCATACGGAGAGTAGTAGTAGTAGAAGGAGAGAAAAAATAATGGGCATGTGGGGCGCAGAACACAAGAGCGAAAGAGGAGGAGAAGGTTAGGAGGATAACCATTGGGATGTCGGGAGTGCTACAGCGCTGGGCACATTGTTATTTTTCTGTTGACCAGATATTTAGCATCTTTAGCATCTGACTTTACATTAATTGACAAAAATTGTCAAGAATTGATCAAAGAAAAGAAGAGGAAAAATTATCTCGTCATCTCGTTATCATGGTACCTGTCATAGGGTGGGACATGTTAGGCAGCAAGTGAACATTTTGTCCTCAAAGTTGATGTTAAAAAAAAAAAATTGGAAAGCATAAAGATTTGAGCGACTGCATCTCCAAAATGCAGCTCCTGTGTCTGCAGTTGTCTGTTTTCAGTCTGCAGTAGTCAGTACCTATCAAAAGTAGTGACTGATTAGATCAGTTTAGATGTTTAGTGAGTGTCGCCAGAGTGTCAAGTGCTTGGTGTAAACTGCTGTATTAGAGTGGCTCAAGTCTTTTTTCTCTTTCAGTCAGGAAATGTCTCTAAGGATGGAAATGGATATCAGTGGAGTGTCCAGGGCACACGTCTCCATTCTTCCTGCATCTGAGATCAAAGCTACGTTGAAACCAGAAGCTGATAGACCTCGCTGTGCTAGCACCCCATGTTCACCCATCAGAGGTACTGTTGCAGGATACCAGATCCTCCATATGGACTCAAACTATCTGGTAGGCTTCACCACAGGTGAAGAGCTACTCAAGCTGGCCCATCAGTGGTCAGATGGCACTCCAGAGAAGAGCTCTGTATCAGAGGCTGTGGCCAGCTCCATCCAGAGCACTGCCCCTAAATCTGTGGACTTGGGCATCCACCGGTCTTCACGAATCTTCAAAGGCAAAACTCGCTATTATCAACCCTACGACATTCCTGCTGCCAACGGGCGGAGACGGAGGCGTATGCCCAGCTCGAGTGACACCTTCCTCAGGTCCCTGGCCCACAGTGAGCCTGGGAGGAGTCTACATGCACCACTTCCCCTGTGCCTGCTTAAAGGGAAGAGGGCCCAATCCAAGTCTCTGGACTACCTTAATCTGGACAAAATAAGCATTGAAGAGTCATCAGACACTGAGGTGTTACAGTACCAACTGCAGCATCTCACCCTGCGAGGGGAGCGCATGTTTACCAGAAACAAGACATGAAAGCACAGTGGAAGGCCTTTTTTGGGCGTCTTTCACCCTCTTGGGGATTTAGGTGCTATTTCCAACTTGGTTTCTTTCTACTTGGATTAGAAGCAGTTCTATAAGAAGAGAGTCTGAGTTTTGTTTTATTATTAACTCGGGATTTTACCTTGTACTGTACACATAATGTTGTGAAGAAAATCCTTAAATTATTCCTTACATTGTAATAAGGCTGTTGAGGTTAAAATATGTGAATTATATCAATTTAGCAATAACTGATTAAGCTATTTATTGACAGTGTTGTATGTTTGTACTGGTATGGAGACGCACTGAAATATCAGCCTACAGGTGATGAAAGCACACATACTGTCCACTTTAATGCACCACTGCTATCAATCCAATAATAGTTTTACTGCTTATCTGTGAGGAGTTGTGCTAGTGGAAGTTTTGTCAGATTTTATCCAGATTATGACTCTACATACAACTGTCAGATTAGCAATATAATACTTTTATTATCTTTTATTGAGTTATTGCTGTTTTGTTGCTATCAGTATCAATGTCTTTTTAAACCAAACCATTTACCATAAGATGTTTAGTGAAAAAAGCTTAGTGATCCTCCATTCACAATGTGTTTATTAAAGACACAGGTCTCAAAGTCTATCTTAATACAGTACTCACGTGGCATTGGTGCATTTAAAGAGTTAGAATATACTGTATATGTGTATGACAGAATATGCATATGCTATATGCATATTGTATGAAGTTGGACTCTCCCCCCTTAAGTTTTCGGTCACCTTGATTTCATGTTGGTTTGGTAGTAACCAAAAAAAAACGTGAAAACTTCTGAAAGCTCTCCTGAATCACTATATCCTTGTCATAAACCGTGATGTGAAAATCTGTTGTTGATGAACGAAACAAAGCCAAACCCCAAACAGCAAAAGCTGAGCTCCTCTCTTATTGCCTACACATCCACAAGACTACCAGGGGCTTCTTTACATACACACATTTTACTTATAAGCAAACATCACAGTCTAACCTGTGTACAGTGCCATACCTTGCTGAAAAAATGAACAAGATACTTTCGTGCTACTACTGGCCTCATCCACCTGTTTCTATGCATTTTCAGTTTGTGCACAAAAACCCCAGAATGTCACAAAAATGGTTTTATTCCTTCCTGAGATGAAAAAGTTGGTCTATCAATAAAAATAAAATGTGACAGCACAATGGAAACAGGTGAATGAATGTCAAATGAATCTTGACATAAGCTTCAGCAACAACAACATTGCAGCAAATGAAAACATAGATCTGGGTGACACCATATGGAGATTGTGACCTAATAAAATGAATAGATGATGCAAAAGAAAACATTCTACTTCCACATCAAACAGTTTTCATTTGTTTGAGGTTTATTTAAAGCTGTTTCAATGAAGGCATCCATTCTCCTACAATGTTTAATGCCAGAAAGGAGAGCTAGAACCTGTGAAAGACATAGTGACATGACTTGTTATGCTAATAGAAAAGAATCTGGTACATGCAGCTACAAATGATGCTGCAACAACATGTGGTGCAGGGTCAAAATTTGACCTGAAAAGACCTGTGGCATCTGTAGATATAAGATAAAATATGAAAAACATCAAAATAATCCTATTTTCAGGCGATTATACACTATAAAAATATAGTAGTAGTATAGTAGTAGACATTTTTGCCATTTTCTGTAAATAGAAAATTCCCTGGACTTTAACCACCTCTACTATTAAAGAAAGCAAAGTCAATTGCCAGCAAGCTATGTCATCACATGATGTTAGAGCAAACACAGAAAGATTTGATTAAATCAACAGTATTAACTTATGAAAGGCTTATTAGACATTTCAGTATTCTTTATCCATTTTCATTTGTATTTTTGATTCAAACTCTGCTCTTTCTGTCTTGATTTTATTGATTAATACATTATTCATAATATAATGCACATCAGCATATTAGCAGACATTTTCAGTAGGCCTGTTTCTAACTAAACCCTGATTAAGAGCTAAACAACAGATCAGTGTGTGATTCTAAGTGTCATTCTACAATGTGTGGTGCAGTTGTTCATTTTTGAAATAACTAAAATGTTTTTATTGCTTAACTGCATCATGGGCACACTTTTTATGCTGTTGTGTTGGAAATGAGTGGAAATCTAAATCAACACAGATGTGATTTTTCTAATGATGAACATGTTACTGCAAAGTAGCAGACATTAAGTACTAGTGAAAAATGTCTTGGTACCAAAAACGTGTAAAACCACGTCTTTTCTTCCTCCCACAAATGTAAAACATGAAACAGATTATTTTGGGACATTGCTATGGGAGAATGTTGGTGCATGTTGTTACATATTATATAGATCATATAAAATAGCTTAAAAGATTTTTTTTTCAGATGCTTTGAAACTCACAGTACAGTACAGTTCGTATGCATTTCTACTTCCTGAAGCAAAACTGTACTCAACTGAGATATTTTGGTGTAGATTTGTATGCTGTTGGCGGTTGTAGGCAATTAATAATAACATTTTACATTTTAAAGTAGCAGACTCACTCTTGATTTAAATTTTATTTGACTAACAAATTAATGTATTGCTATCTGTGAAAAAAGCAGTATCAAAAACCACATTTGAAGTCTAAATGTGAGTTTACAGTGCAGCAGAAAAACAGAAATATTGAATCAGTATAAAAGCATCACAGAGTATCACAATCACAAACTGATTACCAAAAGTCTTTTAAGAGTTTCAAAAGATTTTTTTTAGAAAATCCCAGCACAGCATATGAGATACATACAAAAAGATTCAATACAATATGGGTAGCATCATCAATGAGTTATCAATGAATACACAATGAGTGAACACATTGATGTTGTCAGCATCTTCAGTATTATAAAAGTTTGGTTATGAATTAAAATACATGAAGCCCAGTGAACATGTGAAGTCTTCTTACATACTCTTACATACAAACAGAAAAGTAGTTTCATGATCATCTGCATCTTATTTTGAAAGCCTTATGGCACAATTCAAATGCCCCCAATAATTGCTCTGCTCAGGTAAAGTCGATGTTGCCGAAGGAGAGAAGAATGTAGAATGCATGAAGGATAATTTAGCATAGAAAATAAGAACAAACAGTGATATATTATTTCTGGTTATTAGATCATATATGTACATATATAAATGGTTCAACTCAAAATTAAAATGAAAGAGCTTTAAATAATAAAAGTGAAACCTTTTATCAAACAATGTATAATACCTGAGAGGGCAAAACATAAAATGTTGTCTTATCCTCCACATTTACCTTTGAACATTGGCAGTTTACCATTTCACTCTTGAGTTCTCTGTATGAGGGAAGTACTAACTGACCTAATTTTCACTAACAGCAGGAGTTACCTTATCTAATACTTACACAATAAGGCTACAAAATATATTACTGAATTACCTTAGTTGTTGCATTAATTCTTGCTTTAAGTCATGAAGGAGATACTGTTCATTCTCTTACATTCCTGATAGTTCATGAATACTACATGAATGAATTTATGATTTTTGTCATAATAATTAATGAACCCTTACCATAAAGAATTAACGCTTTATGGTACCTACCTATTATCTAGGACATATTATTCTCTATGACAGTCTGGACACAGAGAACACAAAGAGGAGGTACAGGGTGAGTCAGACTGCTGTCAGTATTCACTGACACTGTGTCTCACATTCTGGTCTCCTCTGGTGGTCGATTCATGTAGTCCTGAAGAGCTTGATGTAAAGGCAGCCACTTCTTTATTGATGTTTTGATAGCTATGATCCATCTAGAGAACATCCATAAAGAACATGAGAAACATCAACATGGCAACATCAGTTCTGTCTTGCTGTTTTCCTCATCTCTTCCCACTTCAGAAGCTTAATGAATCAAACAGAATTAGAGCTTCTGAGTTTCTGATAGATATCAAGAATTCAAGAGTTTTCACAGGTTGAAATCGTAATTAGATTTATATGCGAGATATTTATTTTGCCACATACATTTTTGAAGGAAAGACCAATTGTGGCCTGTCAGAGGTTATGTTCAGCTCAGTGGGAATACAAAGTGCAGAACTTCAAATATTTAGTGGAGACAACCATCTTTCTCTAATCTTAACTTAACCAAGTGCTTTGAGTGCCTAGAAACATACCAACATTGATCATGCACATGTTAACCCTAACCCTAACAGGTCCTTGATGGAGAGACTGGATGTTTCAAGTATCTCTTGTGTCCACATCACAGAGGGCCTGAGTGCATACTGATTACTTGTTAAGTATAATTATTATAATTATTGTACATTTAGTTTAATTAAAAATGTATAGTAGGAGCTCATTGTTGTGTTCTTTTATTGTTATATGTGATAAATAAATTGTAAAGGTCAAAGACATACTTACATATCAAAACCTTGGTAAGAGATATTTAAGTCTATTTGCTTTTTCTTAGTTTGCTCAGCATTACAGGAGGGCAATCTGAACATTATTTTTGTGGTGGTCTGGTACTGATGTGTACTGCCCATTTTACATTTCTTGGTGAAGTTGTCTGCTGAACAAGTTTCACTCTATTACTCTGTTGAACTGTCTGATCTTATCTACAGTTAGAACCAGCTGTATAAAACAGGGTTATGAGTCATTTCAAAATACTATCTATAACCAGCCTTTCAAAAACATCAGGTTCTATAATAGTTGATGATCAAAGTGAGTTCCTCACCGTTTATTGTCATTAGGATTTTCAGCACAGAGGTAGAAAGTCTTGAACTCATCAGACGGCGGTTTCAACTCAATGGTGGATTTCTTTAATCCATAGGGCTGCTCTCGCACCATGTACCCCTGAAGGTAGATCCCACCTGAAGACATCAGTTATAATGTGAAGTGATCAATATTTAACAATTAATATATAATAGTGTAAGCAAGTGTTTTAGCATTTACTCAACCAGCATCATCATTATCATTATAGAAGTCAAATAGAAACCGGCCAGGGACAAATATAAATAAATAAATAAATAAAACATCAGAAAGCTACATGAGGGGCATCAAGGTGTGGCAAAGTGCAGGGCAGAGTGTGTGGTGGCCTGGCTTGAGCCAACACCTGAGTTAACTTGTTTTGAACTGTACAACATGCAATGCCATACTAACCACAAAGAAACTTTGATTCCAAGAGATCTCTGAGAGACACCGTGGCAAAAGGGAAAATGTAAATGATCTTTACTCAAGAACCTTAATCTACTGTATGTTCAAACACAGCTAGCATGGTTTGGGGATTCTGGGTTAGGGTTTCCTGTTTTATTTCGGAATTTTCCTCTCCCTTGAATCCATAACTTTACTTCTTACCAATGTTGTGCATCCCTCCTGCTTTGACTGATTCGTTTTATTGATTCCTGATTTGGGTTAGGTGGACTTTTCTAAGTCGCATAGACGACACCAGCTCCTTGGTCCAAGCTGGCCAACACCAATTTTTGGTTGAAGGATTCAGCTTTTGCTGTCAACCTCCAAACAGCCTTTGCCAGCCTTTTAACTCTGCAGTTCCTTGTTGGCTTTGGATTTTATGTTCCACTCATTTAGGAATTTTCTTAGCTACAATGGACAGTTGAGGTGCTAAGCACAGCAAAAATGATTAGGACAATGTCTAAAAGTTGTTGTATTTTCTGCTTGCTTATGGCTTCCTAAATTATGAGATATAATAACTAAGGAAGCCATAAGCAAGGCTTGGAGGTAGAGCGGGTCGTCCACTAATCAGATGATCGGGGTTCGATCCCCTCCAGTCTGCATGTTGAAGTGTCCTTGGGCAAGATACTGAATCCCAAATTGCTCCTGAAGGCTGTGCCATCAGTGTGTGAATGTGTCTGAATGGGTGAATGAAATATGTACTGTAAAGCACTCTGAGTGGTCAGAAGACTAGAAAGGTGTCATATAAGTACAGTCCATTTACCTTTTTTTTTTTAAGGAGTCTTAACATCATTTATATTTTCTGTGATCTGATATATTTTGTATATCAAACTTAAAAATATGATATTATGTAGGATAGAAAAACTAAAAAAGTGTGATTATCACATACTCTTTTGTTATCACTGAGGGAAGATCATTGTCAACCATTACAATTGCTTTGAAAAAATAACAATAATCAATCCTGTAGTCATATTTTAGATTATTGCATGTCAGCATATAGAATCTTAGAGTTGTTTTTGATCAGGCTTTGTCCTTTAAAGGTGGAATAGGAGATTTTTTCTGGAGCATTTTTTACCATATTGCCTGAAAACCTCTTCACGACCCCATTGCAGCCAGTAAAATAGAAGGTTTGTCAAAAAACAAAATGTTTTAGTCCAGTCTAGAGGGCGAAATCATGGGAAAACACCGTCCAATCACATTGATGAGGCTGCACATTATGATTGGATCCTGACACGTCCATCAAAATTCAGTGTGCTTCTTCCTCCCCCTCTGCGCGTTCACCCATTTGTGAACGAGTAGAGACCCTTCCATTACTTTGAAGGCGTGGTTTCGAGGGGAAGTCTAAAGAAAAGGCATGAGTGTGTATTTTCAAAATACAGCTTGCTGGAACCGTTTTCTCAACATCTCCTACCCCACCTTTAATGTCCACATAAGACAAATTTCGAGGACTGGATTCTTCCACTTACGTAACATCACCAAAATCAGAGGCGTCGTGTCTCAAGCAGATGCAGAAAAACTAGTCCATGCATTTGTTACTTCTAGGCTATTCTAGACTATTGTAACTCATTGTTATCAGCTATCATTATCTGCTCCAATAAGTCTCTTTGGACTTTGCAGCTAATTCAGAATGCTGCTGCACGTGTTCTGACAGGAACCAAGATCAGAGATCACATCTCTCCCATTTTGGTTTCCTTGCATTGGCTACCTGTTAAGTCTAGAATTGAATTTAAAATTCTTCTCCTTACATACAAAGCTCTTCATAGTCAGGCACCATCATATCTAAAAGAGCTCATAGTACCTTACTACCCCTCTAGACCACTGCGCTCTCAGAATGCTGGGTCTCTTGTGGTTCCTATAGTTTCCAAAAGTAGATTGGGAGCCAGAGCTTTCAGCTATCAAGCTCCTCTTCTGTGGAACAAACTACCATTCTGGGTTCAGGAGGCAGACACAGTCAACACTTTCAAGAGTAGACTTAAGACTTTCCTTTTTGATAGAGCCCTCTCTCTCTCTCTCTCTCTCTCTCTCTCTGTCACCATCTGTAAACATACATGTCTCATTAATGCATGTTAATGCATGTTACTAACTAAACTTCTTCCCTGGAGTTTCTGTGTTCTCTCGTCCAGCAGGTTCTCATGGATCATGGCTGCTGCTGCGGTCCTGCATGACACTACACTACATATTACTATTATATTACTGTCATTATTGTTACCATATCTCCATTACAGTTTATAGTTAGTTAATGATTTGCTGCTGCTGTGCATCTCTGTCTTTCTATCTCTATCACAGGTTCCACTGCTACTGTAATCATTCTATCATTCATTGTAATTCATTGTCATTTTATCATTCATTGTAATTGTACAATATGTTTGTGTTGATTTGTTCTGTACACGTGACATCCATTGCACGTCTGTCCGTCCTGGGAGAGGGATCCCTCCTCTGTGGCTCTTCCTGAGGTTTCTTCCACCTTTTTTCCCTGTTAAAGGTTTTTTTGTGGGCAAGTTTTTCCTCACTTGAACCGAGGGTCTAAGGACAGAGGGTGTCACTCCCTGTACAGATTGTAAAGCCCTCCAAGGCAAATGTATTTTGTAACTTTGGGCTATACAAATAAAATTTGATTTGATTTGATTTATACAGTACATATATCTATACCATGTGCATGAGTTGAGCGGATCCCACTGTACAAGAGGAGGCAGCCATCCTTCAGAATGCAGTAGTGCTGAACCCACATGTCCTTGTTGTTGTCCATTTTATGAAGCAATCCAAGACACTCTGGGTTTTTCACAGCTAGTGGGGGCAGATTGGAGTTGTGTTTGGTGACATCCACCCACACGTGGTTCTAAAACATGTTAGTTGAAGAGATTAGTGTTAGCCTATGGGCTAACTATAACATGATGAGACAATGTAGCAACAGCCTGACACACTCATAAACTCTATTCCACTTCTATGACAAATATTGCAACTAAAACATCATGTTTTTTGTTTGCTATACCAAGGCACATTGGATGTATGTACAAGTAATGAAACAACAAAATGCATTAGCATCTAGTCGACTATGGTATGAATACTAATACCGGTTGTACTTGACTTTCCTGTAGTGGTACATGGAGGAATCTCTGAAATGTTTTTTTTTTTTTTTTTTTTTTAACCATGATTAGATAATATGCCACGAGATAGTAAAAAAACGGGAAATATTAGGAAGAGAAGTGCCAATCTGGTGAACCTGTTTTACACTAAATGGTTCTTGAACCAGTACTGGTCAGGATTTACAACAGTCAACAATAAATAATCTTTTTAGGAAACCTGACTCCTGTGTAAGCTGACTGTAGTTGAATAGGAAGTAAGCTGAAAGCAAATGCATGAGTAATACAGTACATACATATATTGTAATATATAGTAGTAATATATAAATAACAGTGAGGGGTTGATCTGAAAATGTTAAGGGGTGAAATGAATACACAGCATGTGCAGAATAAAAGTTGTATGTATGATAAGAATACTGTGTATACTGGTACAATACAGATGTAGATGTTACCTGTGTGATGGGATGGATAGCATTCTCCATAGCTCCCAGCCACCTAAATCACAAATATATGCCTTAAACATGATATGCACTCAAAAATCACTGAAATCACTGTTGATGTGTCAGCAAGTATAAATACTGTAAAGTAAATCTGACTGTGATTTCTATCTGAATGCACCTTCAGGCTTTGACACATCTCTTGATTGCAACACAAGCCTTTCTTTAGTCAAGCATGAAAGCTTTCTTGAAATATTTATAGATGTTTTTTCAGCATTAAATTTTGTGTGCTAATTTAACAACAAAAAAACAAATACATTGAAACATACTGTCTTTGTATGTTTAGTTCAGAAGTTTGTTATCAGTACTATACCTTTTCATTTCCTGGTTGGAAGTGGCACAGAAGAAGTACATTCGGTTACCAGACAGAGGACAACACCTGAATACGAAGGGTTTTCCCAGGGAAGTATCTGGTCCCACCTCAGCCCCTTCCAGCTTTATTGCTGACAAAGCCCGCCTCTTGCCTTCATCCTGTAATGAACATGAAGTATTGTCAAAAGGACACTTAAGTACAACCCCAATTCCAAAAAAGTTGGGAAGCTGTGTAAAATGTAAAGAACAACACAATGCAATGATTTGCAAATCTCACAAACCAATATTTTATTCCCAATAGAACATAAACAAAATATCATTTTTAGTGCCCGAGCGCCGAACAGCATTCAGACAGCGAAAGCCCTATTGTATTCTTAGGATTTTTTTTTCCCTCTGTGCCACTTTGGGGGCATTTTTCAGCGGCTAAACGCGCTTGAAAACTCACAGAACGAGAAACTCAAGCAGTAAAGTATGCTGAAATTTTTAGAATCCAGAAGTTTCACGGGCGCTCAGACCAAGATGGCTCCACAGCGCCACCGACAAAATCTTGTACGGAGCCTCCGCCATTGACAAAATTTCACGTAGAGACATAGTCTTTGGTGGCAACATGTATCTGCCCCAGGCCTACAAAAAAGTCTCTTGGTGACTCGGGCTACAGCAAAGCGTACGGCATCCATTTTGTTTCAAAGTTGGCGTTTTCGTGTTTTTTTTTTTTTAACTTGCCGTGTGTTCTTAAGGCCTTGACAATGAAAAGTTATCAAAATCGTGACTTTTGGATTTACTGTGTGGGAGGGGCGGGGCCATGAAATTCGGCGTGTTTTCATGAAATTTTGACGTGCTATAACTTTGCGAAAAATACTCCAATCTTCCCCAAACCTCTGATATATAATGGCAGTCTGGCCTAGAACACATTTCCATGACAACGTTTGGTGATTTTCACAATGCCTCCTAGTGGCAATAGAAAAGACCACTTTTTGCGAGATGACGTCCAGCTCAGACAATATTGACATTCATATATTTTCTCAGAGCTGTCTGAAACTTTTTGTGTTTATTAAAGGGGGCATACCATGCAAAAATCACTTTTCCAGCTCTTCTAACTAATATCTTTAAAGGAGACATATTATGCATTTTTTCCACCAGTTCATACAGGTCCCAGGCACCTTAATGACATGTCTGTTAAATCCTTTGGTCAAAATTCCTCAAGGATCAAGCACAGCAGCCCTCTCTGTACCCTGTCTGTGCCACGCGGCGCTCAGGCGGTCGGTTTTCGTGTCTTTTCGTGACTCTGCCCCCTCTTCCGCCTAGCGTGTCGACCTGAGTTCGGCGTCAGGTTGCCATGACAACAGTTGAACACGAGCACTGGACATGGCTGCCGGTGAACACATGCCGCTGCAACCTTATATGTTTGAGCCAGAGTCTGACCCGGAAAATGAAGAGGCCCAAGAAGAAGTAAGAGAACCGAGGAGAGAACAGGACGTTTCTGAATGGTAAGTTTATGTAACGTCTTTTTATATCTCTTTGTATGTTTCGGCTAATGGCTAGCGTCATGCTTTAGTCTGAACTCTATTAGTCACGTTACTTTTTTACCTACATTTAGGTCTGGAGCTAACTTTGGCAGAGCAGGCACTGTAGGTCTTTCTGGAACCTCATAACTAGTATGTTTATCAGATATTGAAGCATAGATGTGTACTTTTTGCAATGAAAAACTTTGAGAATTGTTGCATCTTCTAACCTGTTGTACTTAATAAAATATTTAAATAAAGTACATCTGCAATGTTGTCACTTATTGAATTTCTTTCCTATTACAGGTGTACTTGTGGAAATTGTGCCACAATGCCCGCAGAGCCAGAGAATATTTGCTACAAGGAGATACCACAGGTATGTCATTACGTAGTCATAATTTATATAATGTAATGTGACTTACCGTTTCTAATTTACTAGGTAACAAGAAGACTACAGCAGGTTCCTTTCAGCCAACTTGCATGTCCGTACATACATTGAGAGAAACATGTAAACAGATTGGATAATTAAGTATATTCATTTTTTCTCTCCTATATTGTCTTATAGGTTATGTTGGACCTCATCTTTGAGAAGGTTTTCCTTTTCAGCTGAGCAGTACCACCCTGATTCTCTGGCCGAAAAAATCCCCAACACCAGCTTACAGAGCTCCTGTAGGCCTAGTATCTGTAACAGCTGAAACAAAGTGTACATAATGGTTAGTCTAAACTACACAGTGACATGCTTGTGTCCATCTTTTCTTCTGAAATTCTGTGAAACCTAAGTGCTGACCAAAACTTTTTCAGACTGCTGTTCTAGGTAGTATATTGAACAAGTTTGTTTTCAAAAGTTGTGTGATGTTTGAAAGAATCATGACAATAAAGGTTAAATCTATCTGAACTGTTTGTGTGCTTTCAGTGTTTGATATGTAACATAACAAGTAACAAACATGACAGATTAACAGTAAGCAATGTAAGACAGAGAGGACAGTGTTTTATTGTACTTTAATCCTTACTCATTTATATTACAATAATAACAAACTACTTCTATGCATAAAATAACATACTGCTCTATTCCTCTCAAACATAAAGACCCATAGTCTGCTCTGTAGATATTAAATGTGTTCTGCAGGGAGTACACATGTAAACATACAGGTTCAAGGCCAGGGTGGTCCACCATGCAAGTTGACTGAATTGGAACCTGCTGTAGTCTTCTTGTTACCTAGTAAATTAGAAACGGTAAGTCACATTACATTATAGAAATTATGACTACGTAATGACATACCTGTGGTATCTCCTTGTAGCAGATATTCTCTGGCTCTGCAGGCATTGTGGCACAATTTCCAGAAGTACACCTGTAATAGGAAAGAAATTCAATGTGACAACATTGCAGATGTACTTTATTTAAATATTTTATTAAGTACAACAGGTTAGAAGATGCAACAATTCTCAAAGTTTTTCATTGCAAAAAGTACACATCTATGCTTCAATATCTGATAAACATACTAGTTATGAGGTTCCAGAAAGACCTACAGTGCCTGCTCTGCCAAAGTTAGCTCCAGACCTAAATGTAGGTAAAAAAGTAACGTGACTAAGAGTTCAGACTAAAGCATGACGCTAGCCATTAGCCGAAACACACAAAGAGATATAAAAAGACGTTACATAAACTTACCATTCAGAAACGTCCTGTTCTCTCCTCGGTTCTCTTACTTCTTCTTGGGCCTCTTCATTTTCCGGGTCAGACTCTGGCTCAAACATATAAGGTTGCAGCGGCATGTGTTCACCGGCAGCCATGTCCAGTGCTCGTGTTCAACCGTTGTCATGGCAACCTGACGCCGAACTCAGGTCGGGACGCTAGGCGGAAGAGGGGGCGGAGTGAGCAGCACTGACAGGGTACAGAGAAGGCTGCTGTGCTTGATCCGTTTGACCAAAGGATTTAACAGACATGTCATTAAGGTGCCTGTGACCTGTGTGAACTGGTGGAAAAAATGCATAATATGTCTCCTTTAAGACCAACATGACCAATCGGCTGCATAATTAATTAGGGGGTGGGGAAAAATCGCTCTATAGCGCCCCCTTGAACTTTTCTTTGAGGAAGCCCTGACACAGTTTTGGACACAGAGTTATGAAACCTCAGCCGAATTGTAGAACATGGCAAGACCTACAAATAAGTCTCTTGGAGCAATGGGCTAAAATGAACAGGAAGCGAGATATTTAAGAATGAAAATCACCATTTTTGGTGTTTTAGGCTGGTTGAGAAGGAGTCATATTTGAATGAACTCCTCCTAGGGATTTTAACCAATCAACTTCTACCTTGGTAGGTGCATTCATATAGACGTCCTGAGCAAAAGTTATCAAAATTATGAATTTTGAAGAAACTATGTGGGCGTAGCACTCCATCAAATTTGACCCTTTGACCAAATTCTGGCTAATGTGTGTGGCCTATTTTAATAAACTCCTAGGGATTTCATTCCATCTAATTGAAACTTAGTGTGTGTGTTCATAAGGCCTTGACTATGAAAAGTTATCAAAATTATGAATTTTGATGAAACGGTGTGGGTGTGGCTATTTTGTCAAATTTGACCCTATGAGAAAAAAGTGGTTGCTTCTTTGTGCTGTATACTTTTCCAGCCTTTTGTTGTTCAAAATGAACTAATATTTTACATGAAATGTTAAAATGTCTCAGTTTGATCATGTGATATGTTGTTTATGTTCTATTGGGAATAAAATATGGGTTTGTGAGATTTGCAAATCGTTGCATTCTGTTTTTATTTACATTTTACACAGTGTCCCAACTTTGGAATTGGGTTTGTATAGACATATATAGACAAATGTTTCTGAAACTAGAATACATAATTATGTCAATGACTCCCTGCTCACCCGTTTGTGTCTGTAGTAGTAAAGGCAGCAGTCATGTGTGAGCACAAACCACCTCTTCCTCCAGCCTTTAATCAGACCAGACTGGGTACGCTTGTGAAGATAACCACGACATGCTGGTCTTGGGGTATTAGGACTACAAGCAATGTCTGACCCAATGGTCAATGTTAGAAGATCTGGACCTACAATATCAACATTGCATTTTAATTAACATCCATTTAGTATTAAGTATAACAATAACACAATGGATTTTTTTGTTGGTCTTTGTGGATCAAGACCAATCAGCATGGCCTTATTACAACCATTAACAACCCTGGAAACAGCATACCTTGCCTTGCCAAATCGGCAGCCTCAGAATGAGGAATACTGGTGACATCAGTTCCATTGACAGCAAGGACATAATCTCCTACTATCAACCCTGCTTCCTCAGCAGCCCCATCTGAAGCAAACACAAAGACCTTCATCACCAAAACAAATTATACCAACTAGACAGATAAACACAATCCTTAGTGAACAAAAATCAGTCTCTGCTGGTTGCCTGGCAACAGCACAGTGACGACAAGACTCCAAGAAGTCATAGCAGGCTATCTGTGTCTGTGGGGGTTTCCACCCACAAAAAAGACATGCAGGTTAAGTGAACTGGAAACTCTAAACTGACTGTTAGTCATGTATGGCAATCTGTCGAGAACGTATCTCAGCTCTTTCCCAACGTATGCTGAGAAAAAATATTTATAGTTTTTTACTACCCTATATCCTGGCCACAGGACTGTATCTACTAACTAACAAACAGTTAGTAATATAATTATATTTGCCCTGATTTCTTTTCATACACAGACCTCCCACCTTAAATTTGCATACACTCAACTGTACTGCATGTTAATGCATGTGTTAAATATTATTTACAAGTAATGTTTTTAGTGGGATAGTTGAATAAAAAATGAGGTAACTGAATTAACAGAACCCAAACCTAATATACAGTACATTACTACATTGCTGCAATTGTCATAGATAACTGTTGCTAATAATGCAGTACAATGGAGACAAATTGTAAAATGAAGTTTTGAGTTCTGAATATGATCAGTCCGAAATGTACTTACTTGTGTCAACCTCTGTAACCACAATAGGTTTAGAAAACTGTATTCGAAAGCCCCAAGGATACTCTCCTGTCCCTTTGTTAATCTTGACAGTCCTCTCACGAACTGAAATTGAGGAAAGACTTTAATTCAATGTAGAAAGATACTCATGTCTGTAGATAAGTGCCTTGCCTTGAATAATTTCTGAGATTTGATATTAATTGCTTTTTTTGCCATGACATAGTATGCATATGAATAGTATCAATTTTCTTGTAAAATTACAATTTTCAACTTACTTGAGACAGCTCGAGTTCTGGTGTTGAGGCTAGAAGGAATGGCTGCTGAGCCTACATGTACATCATCTCCTTGGTAAATCCATGCTGATGAGTGGAAAGTCTCTGTATAAAAGCATCTGTCTTCATTGTATGGAATTGTCATGTCCATAGAACGAGTGTCCTCTGATACTAGATAAAAATACAGGTTAGAGGTTGACGAGATACAGGTTGACATGATACAGGTTGACATGATACAGGTTGATGAGTATGGAGAAAACATTTAAATAAAAAGACAACTGAGCTTTGTTGTCAATGATAAACAAGACAGAATCAGTGTTAACAGTGAGATATTTGACAAGGCATTTAAGTGAATTAACCAGAAGGCGACAGATGAGTTCCATCTGCAGTTTTTATGCACATCACTAAAATCAAAGTTCATCATTCAGCCACAAATTTCAGGTCCCACATGAAAAGCGGAACATGGGAGTGCAACCAGCATAAGGCTCAGAGGCTCAGAGAATTATATTCATCAATGGTCAGTTCATTAAATGGAGACAAAGTGCACAGGACTCCAAGATGACTTAGGCTGAAAGGTTTATTGAAGCTTATGAAGGATCTGTCCTCTCTGGCTCATCTGTACACAACTCACAACTAGTCTATGTCCATAAATGGTCATTAGTCTACAAACAAGAAAATATGCTCACCCTTATTGGTCTGACATTGTGATCTGATTCTGTAGAGTCTTCTACATTATGTACCTATCTGTTGTGTTGAGTGAGACAGCCTTGGTTAGTAAGGATGAGTAATGATGTCTGCTTTCCCAAACACAAGCATGACGCTGCTCTGTATCTTAAAGAGAGAAGTCAGTCTCCTCATTGGAATTTTCTATCCTTAGGTTACACGAGGTCATGTGTGGGCCTTGAGGTCCTCGGCAGTATTAATTGTTTGGCTTTGATTGAGAACAGTAGGTGCCAGTCTATCTCAACACTGTGGTGGCCAGGGTCGAAGAGACCAATTGCTGCCTTCCTAGAGATAATTAGATAGCTTGCCATTGATGGTCCTATATGTGTAAACAGACATCTGTGTCTTCAGACTAGAGTATGCTGACAATAACACCTGCATGAGTAAAAGCATTCTCTTTGGCTAATTCTGGGCGTATAGTATTTGTGGTGTTATCTTGGGGATTAAAGTCTCTCCACCAGGATGAGTTGGGCAGAATGTGAGGCTGACTCAGGCACTTCTGATTTGCACCATGAGAGTATCTCTAATTCTCCTTAATCAAGGGTCAATAAATAATACAGCATAAGACATCAGAGGCTTCTGAACACTTTCTTCCTTCCTGACCTCACCACTGACCTTTAACTTCAGCAATTTCTCCACAACACCCATAACAACATAAGATTTCCCACTCCTTAAGACATATGCTTTACTCTGTGTAATCCCATGTGTGACATTCCATTACAGCTAGATTACCATGACAAGGTTTTAACTTGATACCCTGAGGTCAGTCACAAGGAAGTCTGTTGAGAAATGTAATCCCATTACTCACTGTTTTGCTTTTGCATTTCTTTAAAAACCTTAACACCACTGACCTCATCTCTGGCACTGTCTTCACTTATCTTAGAAACATGCTCAGGTTGGTTACCTGATTCCTCTGTGATGTCACTGGTAATTGAGCTTCCTCCAGCAGAGCTCCACTGCTTGCTCTCCTTGAAGAGCTTTCGCCTCTTAGCCCAGTGATCTGAGCCATTGTTTTCTGGGAAGGAAGCTGGAAATGATGTCACAACAGGAGTTTAAGTTTTACATAATGTTTAATTACATATTGATATATATTTAATTTAATGTTCAATATTTATTTTAAAAATCTCAAAAACATTGCTGTGACTTACATCTGGATACAATCTGTTTGTCTGCCTTGTCAGTTTTACAGAGCTTCTGTTTTGAGTGGATTTTTGTGTCTGTAGATGTTTTTGCAGGACATGATGCAGTGACTGCAGGTTTGTCTGAATCCTCTGTACTCTTTCTTCCTGTGTCCAAATGCAGATCAATTGTCTCCTCAATCATCAGTGTCAGGGAAGGGATGATATTTCCTGTTTTTTCACCAAATGATTTATATTGAGGCTCTTCTCTACCTTCATTTGTGTTAATTGCATGGACATCCATGTCCTGCAAAAGGTCTATGCAGGGATCTTCCAAAGCCGTTTTAGTGTGTTTTGCCATACAGCTACTCAGTGAAGATCTTGAATCCATCTGCAGGAATCTTTGTTTGAGTGCACCTACAGTTATTGTCATGACTGAAGACTTACTACGTTTGGGTAAAACTGAAACTAAATCCTCTGGGCTCGTATTTTGGTGGCTCTGTAGTATTTGTTCTTCTGAGCCACTACAGGATGGAGGGATCACATGTATAGCAAAGGCTCTTCGGCTGAGCTCCCCTGTAAGAGTCAGTGGACTGTGATATTCTGCTTCCCCTGTTTCCTGTTCAAATCCACTGTCTGCTACTTCAATGAGATCAACTTTATTTCTGCAATCATCCATGTCCACACTTTCCATGTCCTTACAAATGATTGGTTCTAAGTCTATGCCCTGTTGTCTGAGATCTTGATGATAAGGGTATTTCTCACTGATAGTGGACATGTGTTCAGGATTAATCTCAGAGCTAGTCATATAGAAAGGAGTAAGCAATGGCTGCTTTTCATCATAGCTGTTTCGAAAGATTTTAAAGCTCCCCTTGTTTTGGGAAGGATTGTAATGTTCTGTTCTAAACTCAGAAAAACAGTCATCACGCCAGCAAATATTTCCAAGCCCCTCAGTTTGGAGAGGAAGCGAGCACATGATCATAGAGGGAAAAGATTCACTATAGGGCACCATAAGATCCTCTTGCATTGATCCAGTACCCTCTGACATCCCAGGAAATGTTTGCCGTCTTTTTTTTGGTAACAAACATGCTCTGTGTTCAACAGTGGCGATCCTGTTGTTTCTAATCCAGGACTTTCTTTTCTGATAGTTAATGAAGTCTTTTGTGAAGCTGGAACTGTTGGTAGACAAAGAGTGTCTCATGAGTATGGGTTCATAATTGTCAGATTCTGATAATTGATCAAATGAAGGTGACAGATCTGCCATTTCCCCTGCTTCTACAGAAAATAAGCATCCAGATTCCTCATTATACGGTAACATAGGTGTCGAATTAAATTCTTTTTGCCGTTTGTCAGAAGGACTACACGTAATCCTACAGGAATCCAGGTCATGAGTTAGGTCCTCTAAAGAGTTACATTTAATATCTGCAAACTCTTGAGGTGGAGGAATATCCCAGAAGTGATCAGTACTGAAGCTTTTGTAAAAATGTTTCTTCTTCCCTTGAGGTTTAATATTTAACATAATGTCTGTTGATATTTGTTGTTTGTGATCACTGCAGCATTGACAGTACTTTGAATTATCCAATATTATTGTTGGACTGACAGATTTTGAATCACTATGAGCCACTGTTTGTTTACTCATGCTGCCAGATGTAAATGTGTAATTTGTGTTTTCATTTTCATTGTTACTGGTTTGTGACTTATGTGAAGCCTGCTCAAACAATTCTTTGTTTGGTATCCACATCCTCTCGCATTTACTATTAAAAAATGTGCCAGCACAGTCTTCCACATTCATGAAAACAAACATGGTCTTGGTGCCAGAAGTATTTAGTTCTAGAGTTTCAAGTCTCACATGTGACCCACTGCAGTTAATTTTCATGATGTTAGTAACTGGAGTTGTTGGATGGGCTGGATTTCCAGATAAGGGCTCATGTGACTGCTGAAACATGATCTCTGGGGATGAATCCTCCATGTCATTGACAGACACTGATGTTACTATCTTCACACCTTTCTCTTTGTCCTCTGTTGTTTTTGTATAAATACTCCTTTGGTTTGGAAATGAATTCATATGATAATCTTGTTTAATTTTTTTCTCCTTGTGTGGAGCGTTGTCGTATTTCTCCTCATTTTCAGATTGTGAGAGAACATTTTCCTTTCGAAGAGAGTCTGCTTCACCCTTTTCAACAATATCATCTTTGTAGCTGACACTGTTACTTTTGTTCTGCTTTTGAATGTATGGTGAGACACTCTCTGAAAATAAAACAGCAACATTATGTTTAATGTAATGATACCAGTCATATACTGTACGTATATTCAGTATATATTCAGATGGCCACACTCAAAGGTGGAATGAATGTCCAATGCTGTGTAGTGTCTGATTATCCTAACCTGCAATGTTGGCTAATCCAATACTACCATTCCTCCTTTATATAACATCATGGTGGAATTGTTGAGTCTCCAAAGATAATATTATAAAGAGTATGGTCTAGACCTGCTCTGTATGAAAAGTGTCATGAAATAACTTTTGTTATGGTTTGGTGTTATGTAAATAAAATTTAATTGAATAACATTGTATCATAAATAGAATAATTCAATTATTTACCTGATTATCTGGCAATTTGTGGAGACAGAGGAGAATATATATATGGCTAATAAATAGGTAACCTTCTGAAGAGAAATCTTTGCCTGTATTGAAGAATTCCAGATATTGGGAAACAGGTTCAGGTGTGGGAAAAATGTGACTCAGCTAAGCACAAGATTAACCCGCCCACTCCAACTCACGTTTACTGCTGCTAGAGCTCTTTCTCCTCTTGCTTCTTCTCCTCCCCCTCTTGCTCATTCTTAAATCTGAAAGACAATCAGGGAAAATGTTTTTTTTTTCCTGTGTGACCTCACTTTGCATTGAATTCTGGGATACACTTCATGAGGGAATGAGGAAAGCTTACTGTCTGTGCATCACATAAACTGGAAGGAGTTTCAGTTTCAGGCAGCCATCTTCTATTCAGGCATTTGATCAAAAAGAATTATTAAACAGCTGATTTACCTTGTGATGTGAAGTCCTGATGAGTTCTATCAAAACTTTAAAGTGCTGGATATGAAGAATGCAGGCATACCACACCATCTACATTGCCTGTGCGTCTCAGTCTGCTCCACTTCTTATTGTTTCTATTCTCATCGTAAAGGAGCTTATTACATTTAATCTCATGAGCCACTGGTGATGTCACTCTGAAGCTGGTTTATTCAGTAGCCATGCTGGCAAATGAGGACAATCAAGATAAAATCTAAAAGATGCTGCAGCTGTGTCAAATGATAAATGACTGCATTTACAATAATGTAATGTACTCACACACACACGCACGTGCATACACACACACACAACACACGCATGTGTGTGCGTGCACACACACACACCAATGGCAGCATATACCATGCAAGATACTGGCCAGACCATCTAGAACCATTTGAAGTTCAGTGTCTCCAAGTACATTCCACTTGCTGAGGATCAAACCATCAATATTGTGATCAGACAACAAACTGTACTTCTTGAACTGCGTTAGCCCTTTATCATTGTCAAGTAACAAATTCCTGAAAATGATCAAAATAGTTACAAATTTATTTTCTGTTGATAAACTAATGGACACAATCATTGCAGCTTCACTGTTCAACTAACTGAAACAAAACAAACAACGACTTTATTGCAAATGATTTGTCTGACAGACACAGCATCTTCTCTTGCTTCTCATTCACTTTCTTGGACTATGTGTGTGAATTTGGAAATGAGTCAAGTTATTGGTTGCATTTGAAGCAAGAAGTTTTACACACAGTCACAGTAATGATGTAAACAAATAAATTGGCAGTTTAGTGATGTTCCTGTAGCTGTGGTCTTGACCTGAAATAAAATTGTAGGTCAGAGAAGACTGGAGCTGCAGTTGCAATCAAACATGCAAATCGAATCTATGACTTCCATACCGGATCGGTCGAGGCCCGGGTTAACAACAACTGCCATCGGTGCTGTTTGCCTACAGGGTGCCAGTGGAAATTGGACTACTGTTGGTCAAAGAAGGAGAGGAGGAAGGCGTGTTCATAGGAAGAGAGAGAAGTGGAAAGCCAAGAGTCTAGGACTGAGAGTAGGGACTTTGAATGTTGGAACCATGACAGGAAAAGGTAGAGAGTTGGTTGACATGATGCAGAGGAGGAAGGTAGACATACTGTATGCCCAGGAGACCAGGTGGAAAGGTAGCAAGGCTAGAAGCTTAGGAGAAGGGTTCAAGTTGTTCTATCATGGTGTAGATAGGAAGAGAAATGGAGTAGGAGTTATCTTGAAGGAGGAGTTTGTTAGTAGTGTCCTGGAGGTAAAAAGAGTGTCAGATAGAGTGATGAGTCTGAAGCTAGAAATCAAAGATGTGATGTTCAATGTTGTCAGTGGGTCTGCTCCACAGGTGGGATGTGAGCTGGAGGAGAAGGAGAAACTCTGGTTGGACCTTGATGAAGTGATGCAGAGCATCCCTAGAAGTGAGAGAGCTGTCATTGGTGCAGACTTCAATAGATATGTTGGTGCAGGAAACAGAGATGATGATGAGGTGATGGGTAGGTTTATTATCCAGGAGAGGAACGCAGAAGGACAGATGGTGGTTGATTTTGCAAAAAGGATGTAAATGGCTGTAGTGAATACTTTCTTTCAGAAGAGGCAGGAACATAGGGTGACCTATAAGAGTGGAGGTAGGAGCACTACATCTTGTGTAGACGGTGTAATCTGAAGGAGATCAGTGACTGCAAAGTAGTGGTAGGTGAGAGTGTAGTCAGACAGCATAGGATGGTGGTGTGTAGGATGACTCTGGTGGTGAGGAAGATGAAGAGGGCAAAGGCAGAGCAGAGGATGAAATGGTGGAAGCTGAAAAAGGAAGAGCGTTACATGACTTTTAGGAAGGAGTTGAGACAGGCTCTGGATGGTCAGGAGTGCTTCCAGACAACTCCGGACAACTACAGCTAATGTGATTCAGGGGACAGGTAGGAGTATACTTGGTGGTGGAATGAGGAGGTGCAGGAGTGTATACGGAGAAAGAGGTTAGCTAAGAAGAAGTGGGACACTGAGAGGACTGAAGAGAGTAGACAGGAGTACAGGGAGGTGCAGCATAAGGTGAAAGTAGAGGTGGCAAAGGCCAAACAAGGGGTTTACGATGACTTCAATGCTAGGTTGGATAGTAAGGAAGGGAAAGACTGATCTATACAGGTTGGCAAGGCAGAGAGACAGAGATAGGAAGGACGTGCAGCAGGTTAGGGTGATTAAGGATAGGGATGGAAGTGTATTGACAGGTGTCAGTAGTGTTATGGGAAGATGGAAAGAGTACTTTGAAGAGTTGATGAATGAGGAAAATAAGAGAGAATGAAGAGTAGAAGAAGTGACTGTTGTGGACCAGGAAGTAGCAAAGATTAGTAAGGATGAAGTGAGGAGGGCATTAAAGAGGATGAAGAATGGAAAGGCACTCGGTCCTGATGATATACCTGTGGAGGTATGGAAGTGTCTAGGAGAAATGGCAATAGAGTTTTTGACTGGGTTGTTCAACAGGATCTTAGATAGTGAGAAGAAGCCTGAGGAATGGAGGAGAAGTGTGATGGCAGGTTGGAACAGGTGGAGAAAAGTGTCAGGTGTGATGTGTGACAGAAGAGTTCCAGCTAAAATGAAAGGAAAGGTATACAAAACTGTGATGAGACCAGTGATGTTGTTTGATCTAGAGACAGTGCCACTGAGGAAAAGACAGGAGGCAGAGTTGGAGGTAGCAGAGATGAAGATGCTGAGGTTCTCTTTGGGAGTGACCAGGATGGACAGGATCAGGAATGAGTACATCAGAGGGACAGCACATGTTAGAGGTTTTGGAGATAAAGTCAGAGAGGCCAGATTGAGATGGTTCAGACATGTCCAGAGGAGAGAAAGTGAATATATTGGTAGAAGGATGCTGAGTTTTGAACTGCCAGACAGGAGGCCTAGAGGAAGACCAAAGAGGAGGTTTATGGATGCAGTGAAAGAGGACATGAAGGTAGTTGGTGTGAGAGAAGAGGATGCCCTAAAACCCATAGAACAGAGAACACCTCCCACCCGCGCCCCAATTTGGCACATGTCCAACACGCATATTACTGGTTGTTTATGCAATATAAAACATACAACATTAAAATACAAAGATTCAGTCAGGTAGTACCTCTAAATTAGTGAAATAGGAAATAAAGGTTTGCCATTTATGGAAGAATTTGGCCATACATCCTCTCAATGTATATTTAATTTTCTCAAGCTTTAAAAAAAAACATCATGTTTTTAAGCCATTGGGCGATAGTAGGATATTTAGCAGACTTCCAGTTCCACAATAATAAACGTCTTGCAAGCAAGGATGTGAAAGCTATAATATCCTTTTGTGTAGAGTTGAGTACAGGGGTTAGGAATCCCGAATATAGCGATCAGAGGGCAAAGTTGGAGATTTACACCAAGAACAGTCGACATAATAATAAGATAACCTGCCCAAAAAACTTTCAGATCAGGACAATGAAAAAACATATGGCTGAGGTGACAAGGAGAGACATGGCATTTATCACATTTGTCTTCCATGTCCGGATATAGTACAGACAACCTAGACTTGGAGAAATGCACCCTGTATAATACCTTAAATTGAATAAGTCCAAGAAATGCACAAGAAGTGGTAGATTTTACCCTGTCTATGGCTTGTTCCCAGGACTCGATATATATGATATATGTATGTAGTCCCAGTTCCCTTACCCATGTACACTTAAGTTTGACATTTGAGTGGTTGTTAAAAGTCAAAATAATATCAAACTTTGAAATTATTCCTCTGTGATGAGGAGTAACTGATAATAGTGTTTCCCATTGCTGTTCTGGCGGTAAAGAGGGGAAATTAGGGAAGCACTCAGTGACAAAACTGCGAATTTGAAAATAACGAAATAGATGATAAGAGGGAGGCTGTAGGGAGAAGACAAAACTATCAAATATACCATCTACATATAGATGTTTGAATTGTGTAGCACCCTTGTCATGCCACATTGAAAATGCTGAGTCTGAAAGTGATGGAGGAAATAAATGGTTGTTATTTAGAGGACTAGAAAAGGATGCAGCCACAAATTTAAAGTGCGCCTAAATTGAAACCAGATTTTTAGTGTGTTAAGAACCACTTGATTATCAGTATATAAAGAGGGTTTTGTAGGTAAAGAAGAATAAAGCAGAGCAAATATAGAAGATCCCTTACAGGATGGTAGTTCCAATTTACACCAAGAGGGTCCAGGAGAATTTAACCAGTAGCAAAGTTTATGGATGTGAGCAGCCTAATAATAGACTTGGAAATTAGGTAATGCAAGTCCTCCACTGAGTCTGCATCTCTGCAGCAAAGATTTACGAACTCTAGGTGGCTTTAGGGCTCAGGCCCTAAAAAAGAAAAATCCTAAGGATACAATATGGCTTTCGCTGCCCCGAACGTTGTTCGGTGCTCGGGCCCTAATTAAATCAATATCTCCAACAGTCCAAAATAAGAGAATTAAATGTGGACTCTTGAATATCAGGTGCTTGTCCTCTAAAGCTGTTTTAGTCAATGAATTAATATCTGATTATAATACTGATTTATTTTGTCTTACTGAAAACTGGCTGCAGGAGGATGAATATGTTATGTGTTCCAATATGAATCCACTTCTCCCAATCACTGAAAATCCCAACTTTGAAACAAAATGGACGCTGTACGCTTTGCTGTAGCCCAGGTCACCAAGAGACTTTTTTGTAGGCCTGGGGGAGATACATGTGGACACCAAAAACTCTCTACTCTCTACGCGAAATTTTGTCAATGGTGGAGGCTCCATACAAGTTTTTATAGGTGGCGCTGTGGAGCCATCTTGGTCCGAGCGCCCGTGAGACTTCCGGATTCTAAAAATTTCAGCATACTTTACTGCTTGAGTTTCTTGTTTCATGAGTTTTCGAGCACGTTTAGCCCCTGAAAAATGGCCCCGAAGAGGCACCGAGCAAAAAAAAAAAAAAAAAAAGAAAAAAAGGATACAATAGGGCTTTCGCTGCCCGAACGTTGTTCGGCGCTCAGGCCCTAATAATAATAATAAAAAAATAAAAAAATAAACATTCGAAATTCAATAGGGCCTCGCACCGCATGCTCGGGCCCTAATAATAAAAATAATAATAATAATAAACATTTGAAATAATAATAAACATTCGAAATTCAATAGGGCCTCGCACCGCGCCCTAATAATAAACATTTGAAATTCAATAGGGCCTCGCACCGTGTGCTCGGGCCCTAAAAAAGAAAAATCCTAAGGATACAATATGGCTTTCGCTGCCCTGAACGCTCGGGCCCTAATTAAATCAATATCTCCAACAGTCCAAAATAAGAGAATTAAATGTGGACTCTTGAATATCAGGTCCTTGTCCTCTAAAGCTGTTTTAGTCAATGAATTAATATCTGATTATGATATTGATTTATTTTGTCTTACTGAAACCTGGCTGCAGGAGGATGAATATGTTAGCTTAAATGAATCCACTCCTCCCAGTCATTGTAATACTCATATTACATGACATTACATTATAGATTCAGTTGGCTTCTGTCAGAGTGTAAATAAACCGACTCATTATCTGAACCACACTCTGGATCTTGTTCTTTCAGATGGTATCGAAATTGATCATCTAATAGTCTTTCCACAGAATCCTCTTTTTATCTGACCATTTTTTAATAACCTTCGAGTTCATATTACTGGACTATAAGCCTTTTTGCAGAAACTCGATGTTTATCTGACAGTGCTGTAGCCAAATTTAAGGAAGTGATTCCTTAAGTGTTGAATTCAATGCCATGTCTCAATGTAGCAGAGGACTGTCTGCTTCCTTTAGCCCCTCACAAATAGATCATCTTGTTGACAGTACTACAGGCTTATTACAGACAATTCTCTTCAGAGGACTCTACTGCACCTCTGAAAAAGAAGATAATTAAACAGAGGAGGTTAGCACCATGGTATAGCCAGCAGACTCGCAAATTAAAGCAAGTGGCACGTAATTCTGAACGTAAATGGCGTGCCACTAAACTGGAAGAATCTCGTTTAGTCTGGCAAGATAATCTTAAAACTTACAGGAAGGCTCTCCGTAATGCCAGAACAGCCTATTACTCTTCATTAATAGAGGAAAATAAGAACAACCCCAGGTTTCACTTCAGCACTGTAGCCAGGCTAACAGAGAACCACAGCTCTATTGACCTATTATATATATTTATTCCTTTAGGTCTAACTAGTAATGACTTCATGAGCTTCTTTAATGATAAAATTATAACTATTAGAGACAAAATTCATCACGCCTTGCCTTCGACAGGCACTGATCTGCATTCTGATACAGCAATTTTGGAAACAGCTGCAAAACCTGATATATATTTAGACTGTTTTTCTCCCATAGACCTTCAATGGAACCTTCAAGAAATAATAATTTCTTCATTTAAGCCATCAACCTGTCTCTTAGACCCCATCCCAACCAGGCTGGTCAAGGATGTCTTACCTCTAGTCAGCCCTTCTTTATTGGATATGATTAATCTGTCTTTATTATCAGGATATGTACCACAGTCCTTTAAAGTAGCTGTAATTAAACCTCTTCTTAAAAAGCCCACCCTAGACCCAGAGGTTTTAGCCAATAACAGACCGATATCAAACCTTCCATTTCTCTCTAAGATACTTGAGAAAGCTGTAGCTAATCAGCTGTGTGACTTTCTCCATAAGAACAGTTTATTTGAGGATTTTCAGTCAGGATTTAGAGTGGATCATAGCACAGAGACCGCACTAGTCAAAGTCACAAATGACCTCCTAATGGCATCAGACAAAGGACTCATCTCTGTACTTGTCTTGTTAGATCTTAGTGCCGCATTTGACACCATTGACCATCAAATTCTATTCGTTTGTGTTGATTTGCTCTGTAGACGTGACATCCATTGCACGTCTGTCTGTTCTGGGAGAGGGATCCCTCCTCTGTGGCTCTTCCTGAGGTTTCTTCCACCTTTTTTCCCTGTTAAAGGGTTTTTTGTGGGTAAGTTTTTCCTCACTCAAACCGAGGGTCTAAGGACAGAGGGTGTCACTCCCTGTACAGATTGTAAAGCCCTCTGAGGCAAAATGCATTTTGTGACTTTGGGCTATATAAATAAAATTTGATTTGATTTTGATTTGATTAAAAAAAATAAAAGAAGAAATTTTGGTAAGATATTCATTTTAACAACACTGATCTTGCCGATTAATGAAAGGGGGAGGTTACCCCATCCTTGAATGTTAGATGTAGTCTTTGAGGGGGAGTGAAATTAGCAGATGCAAGGCTAGATAAGGAACGAGTCACGTTAATACCCAGGTATTTGAACCCAGATAGACTAAACTGAAAAGGTAAATCTGACTGCTGAAGACGACATGCTGCAGTATTAATGGGAAAACACTCACTTTTCCCTCAATTTAATTTATAACCTGAAAAAGTGCTGAAGTCCTCCAGAATACTTAAAACAGCAGGAACAGATGAGGTAGGATCAGTTATATACAGTAATAAATCATCTGCATATAGCGACAATTTGTATTCAATTCCATTACGGGTGATTCCTTTGACTAAGGGAGAAGATCTTAATGTAATAGATAGAGGCTCGACAGCAATGGCAAAGAGCAAAGGTGACAAAGGACAACCTCGGCGAGTTCCACGACCAAGAGCAAAGTAATCAGAATGAACATCATTAGTATGGACACTGGCTTTAGGGGATGAATACAGAAGGCGAATCCAAGAAATAAATTTATCACCAAATCTGAATTTCTTTAAAACCGCAAACAAGTACTCCCACTCTACCCTATCAAATGCTTTTTCAGCATCTAAAGAAATTACAAGTTCAGGAAGTCAAATGTTCTGAATAAATTATATTGAAAAGCATACGGGTAATAAAAAACAATTGACAACCTTTTATAAAACCATTTTGCTCCTCAGATATAATATATGGAAGCATAATGGTCTGAGAGAGAGAATGGTCTGTAGGAACTACAGGAGGTTGGATCTTATCTTTTATATAATGAAGAGTAAAATGATTTAAAAGTAGCATTCATTTCCAAGGGATCTGTAATAATAGCATCATGAGTGTTTTTAATAATGGGCATCAAACGGGAGGTGGCTTGACGTTGTAACTGATGTGCCAGTAAATAACTTGCCTTATCACCATACTCGTAATAAGAGCCACGGGTGCATAGTAACAAGCGCTCTGCTTCTTTAGTTGAAATGAAATCAAATTCTGCTTGCAAGACGCTGCTTGAGTAATTCAGGAGAAGGGTTCAGAAGATAACTTTGATCAAGGTTACTAATCGCAGATGTAAACACATTAAGCCAAGCATTCATCTTCTTATTAGACAGGGCAGAGTAAGAAATAATTTGACCCTGAAGGTAACATTTAAGTGTCTCCCATTATAATGAATATATAATATGAAGAGGGGTCGTTTTGATTGAAAGACTAGAACTGCCAAAAGAAGAGAACTGAATCTCCAAAGTGGTGGGTGGGTGGGGGCGAGATCCTGCCTCAAGTGGAGGAGTTCAAGTATCTCTGGGTCTTGTTCAAGAGCGAGGGAAGGATGGAGCGGGAGGTTGACCGGTGGATTGATGCAGCTTCTGCAATGATGCGGACTCTGTGCCGGTCCGTCCTGGTGAAGAACAGTCAATTCTTTCGGTCACTACCCAGATCTTGTGACCATAGGTGAGGGTAGGAACGTAGTCCTACCCATCACGTCCCTCCGGGAGGTGGCCCTGGGGAAGACCCAGGACATGCTGGAGGGACTATGTCTTTCAGCTGGCCTGGGAACACCTTGGGGTTCCCCTGGAAGAGCTGGAAGAAGTGGCTGGGGAGAGGGAAGTCTGGGCTTCCCTAGTGAAGCTGCTGCCCCCGTGACCTGACCTCGGATAAGCCGGAGAAGGCGGACGGACGGAGGGAAAGTGGTGGGTTACTTTTGTAAGTAGAAAGTTGAATATCTAATAGCAAAGGTGAATGGTCAGATATTACGATACCTAAATAGTCAGAAGGAGTAACACATGAGTTAAAAGTACAATCAATAAAAAAATAATCAATTCTAGAATATGAAAGGTGTACCTGCGAGAAGAAAGAAAATTTTTTAACATAAGGGTTACGAGATCTCAAACGGATCAAAGAGATGATTTTGTTTCATGAAATCTGAGAATGTTTTAGACATAGCAGATTGAGTCAAATTACGAGGATTAGACTGATCCAATAACGGGTCAGAAACACAATTTAGATCCCCTCCAAGGATCAGCAGGTGAGTATTCAAGAAGGGGATGTTACTCAGCAAACTGTTAGCAAATTCAACATCATCATAATTCGGGTCATATACATTTACTAACAAAACTTTTTTTTGCATCAGGGTACCAGCAACTATAAGGTATCTGCCTTTCTTATCAGCAATAATATCAGTGGATGAGAATTGAACTTTCTTATTTATGATAATAACGAACCCTCTAGCTTTAGAGTTAAAATTTGAGTGGAAGACTTGACTTACCCAAGGGCAATGTAACCTATGGTGATCTTTAATGCGAAGTCTCCTGTAAAAATAATATATCCGAGTTTAAACGTTTCAAGTGTGTAAAAACCTTGGATCTCTTAACAGGATTACCCATACCTCTAATATTCCAACTAATAAATCTGAGAAGTGTACCTGACACAGCAATGCTGGGATCTATATTGCCATTAACCATTCAAGTAATAAAGAAAACAACAAAAATGCATATTATAGCCAAAGTGGGACGCCCTCCCCCCAAAATACCCGAAAACACAAATCCCCCAAAAAATACACCCAAAGTTCCCATAAAACTACAGAACAAGGGGACAGTAGTGTTTCTACAAACCAAAGGTTGTCCAGAGAAAATTCAACAACCTGAGACCAGCTAAAACAGGTAAAAGTAAGAGAGAAAACTCGCCACTTCAACTCATGACAGTGGCGCACATGAGATACCAAAAACTAACGAACAAACAAACAGAAAAAGCTCTCAATACAATACTGTCTCATCTGGCAAGTATTCAAATAGAATAAAATAAAAATAACTGTTCACCTTACTGGCACAAATAAAATATCCACCTAGAACAGATGGGTACAGTAATGATGTAACAAATGTAAAGAAAAAGAAAATAGGCTAAATAAATAACAGTAGAGCAAAAATGAAATAAATGATCAATCTTAAGCACAAAAACCCCACAAAATGTAGTATAGACCTATTAGGTGTGGGAACACCACTGCTAAGTTAGTTAGTGCAACAAACCAGAAAACTACATCGTGTTCAGAATTCAGAAGTGTTGTATATGTTTTGGGTTGGCACACACGCTGACACACAGGACTGTGAAGCTATTGAGTCACCCAGGATCAAGGTTTTGACATAGTCACTGACTTTGTCTGCTGAAACAAAGTCTTTCTCAACGCCATTGTGCTAATGCAAAGTCGTATGATGAATCAAACTGCACCGAAAAGTTATCAATGCCCTGAAGTTGGCGCCTCTGACCTCGCTGGAATGCAGCATGAGTTTATTAGGAGATATTTCTCTGAGGAGCAGAAGAGTAGATAGTGAACTCTCAAAAATCTGTGCAGAAAATAGTGGATTCACATGAATGGTAATCTTACATTTGGATCAGATGTGTCAAACATACTATATTCCTAGAAAACATCTTTAAGTATCTGCAATTGAAACACTTTGTTTTTAATTGTGTGTATTTTTTTTATGTCTGGTAAGTAATGCTTCTGTGGTTTAGTGAACTGATTATTTAACCAGGTTTGATGGATAAGAGAGAGAGAGAGAGGGCTTTCAGTAAAGCGGAGATGTGACTGCATCTCCAAATCATTACCGTGCTCTGGCTAGGCATAACCAGAAAGAGACAACGGGGGTGGGGAGTCCTCTGCAGTCTAGTCTCTATGGCAGCACAATTCAAGGGACAGACCTGAGCTGCCCTAACTATAAGCGCTTTCAAAAAGGAAAGTCTTTAAGTCTACTTCCTTGAAAGTGTTGACTGGGTCTACCTTAACCCAGAACGGTAGTTTGTTCCACAGAAGAGGTTTTTGATAGCTGGAAAAGCTCTGGCTCCTCACCTACTTTTGCAAACTCATAGGAACGCACAAGAGACCCATTCTGAGAGCGCAGTGGTCTAGAGGTAGTAAGGTACTATGAGTTCTTTTTAGATAATGATGGTGCCTGGCCATGAAGAGCTTTGTATGTATGAGAAGAATTTTAAATTCTATTCTAGACTTAACAGGTAGCCAGCAAGGAAGCCAAAATGGGAGAGATGTGACTGATCTTGGTTCTGTCAGGACACGGCAGCAGATGATTTGCAATGTTGCGTAAGTGGGAAGAATGCAGTCCCTTAAAACTGTTTATGTGACAGCGATGGATCCTGATCAAAAACAACTCCCCAAGATTCTTTTACGTGGAGCTGGAAGCCAGAGTATCCCATCTAAGGTAAATCTAATTCTCCCGGAAGAGAATTTCTGAGGTGTTTAGGGTCCAATTACAAGAACTCAGCTTGTCTGAATTGTGCATCAGAAAATTGTAGGTCATCCAACCTTTTTATATCCTTAAGGCATGCTTGGAGTTTAGTTACTGGGTTGGTTTCATCAGGCTGATCGACAAATATAATAAAATATCAGCATAATAATGAAAAATTAATAGAGTGATTCCTAATAACACCCCTAGAGGAAGCATATAAACTGAATAGAAGTGGTCCTAGTACAGAACCTTTGTGAAACGCCATGACAAACCTTTATGTGCATGGAGGATTCATCATTGACGTGGAACAAACTGAGATCGACCTAAGAGTCATGACTTAAACCAGCTTAGGGCGGTTCCTTTGATACCAACTTGATGCTCCAGTCTATGTAAAAGAACTTGATGGTCAGTTGGTGTCACATGCACTAAGATCTAACAGTGACAAGTACAGAGATGAGTCCTTAATGTTAGGTGGATTTATTTAAGCTAACATATTCTTCATCACACAGCTGCTCCATCCAAAGTGGATGATGCCACCTTCCTAACCAGAATACATTTTATAATTCAACAATGCACAATGCTCCCATGAACTAAACGAAGTGAAGACTTGCCAGTGTGTTGGAGGCCAAAAGGATTAATGTTAAAAAGAAAAATAGTTAGATGGAACTTCAGGAATTATTTTACTTCCCATCTTGATCTTAGGTAGATATACAGATAATGTTAAAGTTTGATAATAATACACATTTTTAATAACACAATTCATATATGAATACAATTCACGCCATGTTATAAAGTTATATAATTGTTATTTGAAACTGTGCTCATAAGTTTTCATGTCAACAGATGATTGAAATAAAGTCACAATGACTAATCGTTTGTTGCTAGCCTTGATGCAGGTCTAAATGTTTGCTGGTCAGGCTGAGAGTGTTTGGAACTCCAGGCTGATTATAATAAATAAAATTAACAGACTGATGTCACAATGTTGTAGAAAGAATCTAACTCAGTGGTCTGAACTCACAACAATGTCCCCATGACACTGTGATGCTTTGCAGACACTTTGATTACACAAATAACATAGTTACTGGAAAATAGTACTCTCTTGCAGCAAACCAGTGTGTCAACAAATATCAGATAGCTCACGTGACCGCAACATCGGAATGCACTTATAAGTGACATGTCGTTATAGAAATCATTCACATTCAAACTTTTAAACAAACTTCAGGTCTGAGAATATAGTATGAAATCAAAGATAGAGAATGAAAGCTGTAGCAAATGAAATGAAACCTGAGGAGACAGGAATGAAACTGACTATTCTTGATTTGACAAAGACCCACAATCTTTGTTTCCTCTGTCTGTGTATTTCTCCTGACACAGCCACAGGGAACACAGTGTGCTATGAATTAGAGTTTGTTAATGAAATTAAGGAAAGTTTTTCCTTGCCATTGTCTCCAAGTGCTTGCTCATGGTGGAATTGTTGGTCTCTGTAAATAATATTATAAAGAGAATGGTCTAGACCTGCTCTGTGTCATGAGATAACTTTTGTTATGTTTTGTAGCATGCTAAAAAAATGAAGTGAATTAAATCCAATGGACATTAATCGTTGCATTGTTTTGCATCAAGGCTACTTTGTCTGTCAATCTTTTGCTGTCACAGATTTCATTGGAATAACTTTGATTGACAAACTCATGACCAGTACTGTAAGTTTGATTGAACACTCTTTCCCTATCACATTCTCAGTTTCATTTTTCTCATAAATTAGTAATTGATCAAATGAAATGTAATCAATTACTAATTAATGACATGTGTAAAATCTCAAGCAACGTTTTATGTAGCTACAGAAAAGGTGAGTATGATTTAGAAAATTTAAGATTTTTGGAAAATCTTTACATTAAATGGTGCCATTGATCCAGATGACTTTAGTTTGTATTTAAGAAGAAAGAAAATACCACAACATTTTTTTGTCTAAATCCTGATCATTGCATCATTTCATACTGTGTATAAAAGAATAGAATTAAATATGCAGATCCATTACAAAATGCAGCAATTTAAAGTACCACATCAACTATTTTGTTGTTTACTATTTGCTACAATGTGTGTATTATAAATACATAAATAGATTTTAGATGCAGTTGCTGTATTTAGGCATTTATTATTTGTTTAATGTATTTTTTCTACTGTTTGAGGTATCAGTTGGTTTCATTCTTTTCCAAAATAATGATTTGTGTAATTCATTACAGGTAATATAAAATATATGACATATACATATATATGACATATACATATATATATGAGTGTCAGTATTATAATGTTGGAAGCATTAGTCAATTAATCAATTTCATCTGGGCATAAAGTTATCTTTAACTATTTTATTCAAGCTTCGCTATCATAAGCAAAAAATCACTTTGTCCCACCTTCTCTAAATATTACATTTGTTGCTTTCCATTATGTCTGATAAACATTAGTATCTCGGTTTGGACTGTTGTCAACATGGATATTTTAAAATATCTTCTGACATTTTGATCAAGTCATTGAGAAATTGCCAGGATTAATATATTAACTATAATAGGTGATGCAATGCAACCTTTTCAATCACTTTGCATTTAAATGCATTACTGAAAACATAACGCTCACTGCTCAAGCCATTTTGCAGTATGCATCTAAAATTGAAGGAGAATAGAAATGACGGTAAATATTAGGTAAAAGGCTGGAAAACTTGCAAACGAATGATGATGGTTCCTCTGCTACAACACTTGAGAAATGGATGTAGCAACTGTTTCCTCAATTCATGCTGTTTATCTGCTCTGAAAGTAAGGGGGTGTCGATGTCATAAAGTTAAGAAAAAGCTTGAGATTTGGCTTAAACAATATTCAGTTGACATTTACACACACACACACACACACACACACACACATAATGTGTATCCATTGTAATAATATCCATTCCATTCACTTGTAAGAAAAATCAGTATAGTACAAGCCCTCACTAGCAGCAGCTGTTTTCATCATGTTTTGTAATGGCAGGTACTAAAAAAAAGGCAAGACACAAAAGGCACAAAATGATATTAATCATATAAAGTGAAATGTCTGAATTGAAACATGGACAATGCTAAATAATGCTTGTGTGTAGTTTTACTACATGGAAGAGATTAATGCAAGGAAGGATGCACTTTTTCATCTAAACTGAACTCAATTTACTGTAACTATATCAGCACTGTTAAACTATTCGCTGAAATTTAGTAGCCACTTTAAATCTCCAACCCAGAGATTGAAATGTTTATGAAGAACACTATTTAAATCCAGTTCTGACAACAGAATTAAAATATTGAACAGTAAAATAAACAGGTGACAACAGCAGTTTTCAAGGGATTTATAGCACTCTTAATCATTAATGTCATTAATGGAGCAAGCACAGTGACCAGCACAAAGCAGCAGTTCTCGGGCATCTCCAAGCTCAGCAGCATATTTAAAGGATGAAGATCATCTAGGCATACAGAGAGCAGCACAACTTGTGCAAATCATCAGGCTACAGTACCTCTCTAATACACATATCCATTACACCATGAAGAAAGCATTTGAACTGATGGACATTTACAGTAGCACAAAGTGCAATAGAATTGAAGGTAGATCAGAGGTGTGATTGGTACACTCTCTCTCTTGTCTGAAGGTGGAGAAAGTGTTGACTGCACATGTGAACCTAGCTGCTGATCTGTTACAGACAGATGGTGGTTCCCAGATAGATTATGGGCGTAGATTATCATAGCCGTTCATCATGAATGTGACACTGTCTGCCTCTACTGCCTCTCAGGGTGTAAACCATCCATTATATTGAGTTGATGCACTGTTGCATTTATGAGCCGCTGTAATCTGGTGTCTCCGCTTAACAGTGAGAATAAACTGACAACACAGTCGTATCATAACACATACAGTATGTCCTGCTGCCTTCAGAGATTTTCATCAAACTGTCAGCATAAAAGGATACTATGAGATAAGATAAGATAAGAAGAATGACCCATTGGTTTACTGATGTTCCATCAAGTTCATTTTCGGACCACATTAAACTTAAAGTAACTTTATGAGATCAATTGGATTCCTCTCTCAAAGTGTTCTGAGAAGTCTGTTCTAATTCAACTTCCTCCTCCAAATACCACAGACCACTCACTCCACCTGGTTGTACTCTGACCTTGCACTGTACTCAAATTGTTTCAGTGCTGCTTGTGCTGGCATTAGTACCACCATGATACAGAGCAAATTAAGGTTTTTAAGGTCTAGCCACAGGATGTTGATTTTCTTGACTTCAAACAAAAATCAAGGAATTGGTTCCAATTTTAAGAAAATTCCTGAAAACCTGAAACCAGCCTGTTGGCAGATTTGTTCTTGCTTTAAAGGTATGTGAACGCTTGTCTGGGATTGTATGATCATTTCCTTTAAATGTCTGTTTAGGGGAAATAAATCTTATATAGTGATATATGCAAATTGTGTCACCACGGCTATATCAGAAACAAAGGATCAATTAAATAAAGATTTAAATTATTTTGAAATTCTGCCAAATTATTTTATATAAGGTATATTTTTAAATATATATAAACAATACAATTTGGCAGCTATCACAACAGTTACAATAAACTGATGTGAATAACATACATCTTGGCAATTTAAGCAAAGGTCCCACAGTGTCTAAGAAGAGGTCTGGGGAGGTGGCACAGCAGAGTACTCCTCATTCTCAGAGTCGCTACTGTCCTCAATGCTCCTCTCCTGGTCGCTGCCTTCAGTACTCAGTTGGTCAAAGCCCTGGCGACTGTAACCTTTATGGGATGCAAAGAAGTTCCCCAGATTCAGCTGCCCACCGTTTTACCTGACAAAGGGAAAACAGCAGCAGATGTCAATCATGTTGATTATCTACAGTTTTTCAAAAGACAAATATTTCTAAGTGTGTTTAACTAATAATATTAAATATTCCAACCTGGGGTTGCAACAGTACAAAATATTATCAATGATTACATATTTGCTCAATGTGGAGCCAGTTTACTTCATACTATTTGATAGTTTAAGATAGGTGTCCCTAGTCTAATCCTCAGATTAGTATCTGATCCGGATCTCTGATTCTAAGGTTAAATAAAGCAGAGAAATGGTTAACTGTTATCACTGTTCAGATGTTACTTGTCATGGTATTGCTCTGTCAATAGGTTTTAATTTTTATAGTACATAAAGTAATACAACACCAATATTATTTTGAAGTTGAGGTTGAGTTTAAATAATGTATTATTCATTTAATCATTTAAAGCAGTATGGAATGATCATTTTTCATGTCAAATGATTTAATTTATTTTTCCTAAGATTCCTCCCAGAGAGCTGGGTTCAGTTTTTCACCTCACATCGATTCAAACAAAGAATATTGAACAATATTTAGCTGAAGGCAAGACAACAAGCAGAGCAGTGTGAACTGCTTTAGCATGAGGGTTCTAAATGAATGACACGTCACATCTTCTTGTCAGTTTGTCTGGAAACACACATTAATTTATTTTAACATATGTAAAGCAGCAGGCACAGTGTGTAGCATTCAATGGCATCCACTGTGCAGTTGCAGATTGCAACCATACTATTGTCGCATTTATTTACAATATTTATTAGCCTGGAGCACTGAACAACGTGGAAAATCAACAGTGTGTTAACTAACTAGCTTAACTAGCTTAGCTGGTTAGTTAGACAATTGTCTAGCTTAGCTAATAACTAGCTAGCCCAGACTCCTGAACTGATCTGGCTTGTAGATTGGCTGGCTTAAGGTTTGTTGGTTACTTTGATGGCTAGTGCTGTAAGTTATGGCTGATCACATGGAGCATCGCTAAGTTGAAGGCTGGTTAACCTACTAGCTAACTGTATCTGACCAGCTGCGGATGACATGTTTGCTGTGGCTTACTGTGTGGCGTATGCGGTGGTGTTGGTGGGTGGACGTTAACAGATGGTTACATGGTTAAATTTGATTGTAATTGTTTCACCAATTACTAATTAGTACTACTAGTAGTTAGTAATTACTGACACTTATGGTCAACTGCAGTTTCCTTATCGCTCAAAGGGTGCAGAGCACAGAAAAGCCTTAAGATCTTGATGATGCTATATTATGAAGCTTCAAGTTTTTGTGGAATGCTGCCAAAGTAACATGAGATTTCCATGTTTTAACACTGCATTAGATTCTACAGATCCTGAAAACCTCATGGAAGTAGGCACAGGTCACAAGTAACAAAGATTTATAATGTATATAGGTTGGAATATAGGTTGAAACAGGAAGCTGTCAATCTTCTGTAATCTGTCCAACCCACCCCAAACTGTACATGTGATCAGGAGTTCTGATCACTTTACATGATAATATTCAGTCAGTCATACTGCCACCTACTGCCAAAGTGTTTTTTATAATTTGACTTGACACTTACTGCTTGTTTGACCATAGCCACCTCAAAGATGTAGATGATGCCATCTTGTGAACTTGTGAGTTTTTTTGTTTGGTTAATTGCCCTAAATTTCATGTTTGTTAAGAGTTCAAACCAGAAGAAATGTTCAGACAAATATTGCATGTACTCTTAAAAATCTTGCCCAGACATAAAAAGCTTCTTCTTGGAGCCATAATGTAAACTGAACAGGCCTTTTTGTGTACTATGCAATTTACAGGCACTAAACAAATTAAACATGTCAAAACTTTATCTTCTATCTAAATTGACTGCAGATAAGTCAGAGTAAAGGAAGATCTTGCAATGTTAAATTGCTTTTTGAATTTTTGTTGAACAGCTACACCTACATACATACCCTGGTGCAGCCATTCAATACTGCTTGTAATTTATTTTTGGTGTTTTTCAATGTCAAAACTACGGAACCTCTTCTGAAATACAATCGTTTATTGTCGTACTTTAATGTTATTCCTCCAGCAGATAAAGACTCCTATGGAGATGACCATAAGCAGAGGGCTTGTTGCGCAGAGTGTGATAATGGCTGAAGTACACCCTGCCTCTGTTTGCCTTTCTTTGGCACTCTTGTGATCTCTTTTCTGCCTCTTCCTGTGGTCTGGGCTGTTGAACTCACCTTTTGCATCTCTTGGATTGCTCCCCTGCCTTGTCAAGTTGTGTTTGGCCTCCTCATTAGTGTGTGGACAATCACCTTCATTCTTTTTGACAGAGAGAAATGTTATGATTATGTTTCCATCACAAATAACCCTTGTTCAGAAAGCAGAACAGAAAGTCGGATCTTCCCACAGAATACAATTATGTTTGTTCAACAACATTTCAGGTTACTTTGTGGGATTGCTGTAGTTTGTGTTTTTCTTTTTTGGCCTTTTCAAGCTTTATTTTTGACAGAAACAGGAATGTGAGGAGAAAGAGAGAGATGGGGGAAAGACATGCAGCAAGGGCTTGTTCACCAATCTACCAACCAATTCAACAATCAGCCCCCATGACAAGTCCTGCCTGGATCAAACTTCCCATCTGTTCCAGGGATATGTCTGACAACACTGTCAGTAAACCTTCTTTCAGTATTATTGTACAGCTGCAGGCAAATGAACCTTGGAACTGTTCTAACACAAATAGGTCACACAAATCATCATAATTGTATTTGACTTGCCACTGGATGCCCAATTAATCACCAACTGAAATGAGTTGAATGATTCTGAACAACCAAAATGGGTTTGATGGTCTCTTCTTCCAGCCAAAAAAAAAAAAAAAAAAAAAAAAAAGAGCAACCCTCGTGAAAGAACTGTCACTACAGCTCATATGAGGGACACAACTGTTCGGTCACAACCTTTACTGCCACCCAAGTGTGAACATTGACACTCCCAAGTTCAAAATTGGATGAGCCCCCACTTGTTATGCCCAGCTTGTTCAAGAGCACAACCAAGAAGGGAGGACCACAGCGACCAGCCAAATCAACCATGAATCTACCAGAGAACAGAATTTAAGTGTAAGCCTGAGGAAACAAAAGACTGAACAGAACACAACCAACCAAGCAAAACAAAACTACGCAGGGTGCCCGGAGGCACCAGCCATCCAGGAGGGTGAGAGAGCGAGCAAGAGAGAGCGCCATCTGAGCAGTGCCGCGCTTTATAGATGAGGCCACGCTGAGTGTGGATCTCCTAGCGATGTAGGAGGAACAGGCAGGGGAGAACTCATGAAGGGACCATCACAGGTCAGATTCAACCCTGGGCCGCTGCTGAGCCTTCGTATGTGGGGCAGATGCTCTACCAACTGAGCTAATCAACACCCCAGCCCTGGTATCTTATTGTTTTAAAGATTATTGTTTTGGCCTTTCCAAGCTTTTATTCCTCGATAGAGATGGCTGAAGAGTGACAGGTGTATCGTGGGAGAGAGATGGGGAATGACATGTGGAAAGGGCCACAGGTCAGGACCGGGACCAGAACCCAGGCCAGCCGCAATGAGCCTTCTCAGATACAGGGCAGCTGCTTCACCGATAGAGCTACACTGCTCCTGGTATCTTTTAATGCTGCATCGCAAAGTAAGAACATTTCAGAATCAGCACATGCTGAATCTATTGTCTTTAAATCTGTGGATCTGATCTGGATCTTTCTCCTGCCAAGCAATTGATACCTGATGAATGACCATGTCCTTGTTTAAGCCATGGCAGATTTTGGTCTGGTGCTCATACACGGGTCTGACATGTCTATTCTACAACTGCAGCACTGACAACAAACCTTGCACTGCCATAATTTAAATGTACTTCCACTTACATGCCACCAGTACCATGTTCCCACCTGTGCACTGTTAACTCATGTGTATGCTATAAGTGACTGAGCAGTGTTGTGGAGAATTCTACTAATCAATGATCAGTTCAGTCCATGGAGAGGCAGTTCACAGGACTCAAAAGACACAGGAATGAGGATTTACAATACACTTGGTTGCGACATGATGCTGCCTCAGTTCCTCTCTGGCTTATCTATATGCCCTCAGAGAGTGACACATCTATTCTATCTCAATAAATGTTCATCAATCAACAAACAAGGAAATACGTTTGTCCTTATTGACCAACATTGCTATCTGACTCGTAGACGAAAGTGGAGACAGCCCTATCCACTGACCTTGGTTAATATAATAATGATCAGAACAGTGTCTGCTTTCCTAACCACGAACATACAGCTGCTCTGGTATGTCTAAGAAGAGAAGTCAGTGTTTAACACTGTGCCTGGAACTAAAAAAAGATTTTAGGCCAAAATGCAGACTATTTCCCAATTACTCTCCAGAAAATTTCTATCCATTTAATTACTTAAACTGTAAAAAATGTCTAAAGAAATTTTGAGTGTGTCTGACTTTGGCCCCGTCGCTCTATATATTATTACACATTTACACTGCAGTAGCACAGAGACTTCAACTAAGTTAGTCAAAGGCAGGCTTGAGGTTGCCAAGCAACCAGGGTTAGCTGCAGGTCAGAGTAATTAGTCACAAGTGCGTGCATGCACTCTGTCTCTCCTACTGAGACACACAGAGTTCCTGAACAAAGCCGAACATGCCAAACGGTGTGTGCCAGATTCAAAAGCCAAAATAACCCTGAACAGGGGCATCTGTTGACCAGTTCTTGTACCCAGTGTCTGTCTCCACAAAACTATATATCTGACAGCTTTAGCAGGCAAATATGAGTGAGACAACACATTTTCCTATGTTTCTAGCTATAAATGATTTCTGTAACTTGACATTTGCGGCCGCAGTCGCAGTTTACAAATGTATTTTGACAAATTTTTCATCTCCACTCTAGCGATGACATCACTACCTAGCTGCAAACATTCTCGCACACACCCTTTTTTTGGCGTGATGGTGATTTTTGCCAAAACCTTTGAAGAGTACATACCAGTCGAGCCGAGTTTTGTGTATGCGACAAAACTGGTGGGAGAAGACGAACCAAAAAAAGGGCGAAGAATAATAATAACTAGAAAATTTCAAAGAAATTTTGGAGGTGCCTGACTCCTTGTGTGGTCAGTGTCTGTGAATGAGAGAGTTCTACAAAGTTCCTTTATTTTGAAGGACTTTATTTTGAAAGAATTTTGCCCTGTGTGTTTGTGTGTGTGTGTGTGTGTGCGGCATGTGGTTGTCTTGTGTCTGTCAATAAGAGAGTATTAATAAGTCTTTATTTTGAAAGGACTCTTATTTTGAAAGCCTTTGTCTGTCTGTGTGTGTGTGTGTGTGTGTGTGTGTGTGTGTGTCTGTCTGTCTGTAAGAGAGAAGGATTAAATGCCATTTGCCAGTCTGTATTTTCCTATCTGTCTATGCTTGTGTCTGTTAATGAGAGTTTTTTCAAAGTCTTTATTTTGAAAGACTTTTGTCTTGTCTGTGTGTGTTGTGTATGCATGTGTGTATTTGTGTATTTCTGTCTGTCTATCTCTGTATCTGTGTTTGTCTAGAGAGAGAGAGAGAGAGAGAAGGATAAAATGGCTGACATTAAAATGTAGTCTTGATAGCCATTGATATCATACAGAGACTTCAACAAAGTTAGTCAGTTGGCAGACTTGAGGCTGCTACAAACTAGGCCAGCTGCAGGTCAGAGTAATTAGTCACAGGTGTGGGCACTCTGTGTGTCACTGAAAGTCACAGAAAGTCTCTGAATGAAGCCCCTCGAAGGTGGCTAAACAGCCTATAAGGTGTGCCGCAAACCAAAACCGCAATGACCATTGGCTTCTTTGCCAAGTGTCGGGCCAGTTCTTGCCGACAGGCTTAAAAATTGTTTAAATCTTAATGGGTGTCATTGTAGAAAGAGCAGGAGTACTCAGCTCTCTGGACTAATAATAATAATAATTAGTGTCAGTGTTTACGAGACATCGAGGCACCTACTCCCCATAGCTAGAATCTATGGGAGAGATGCCCGCCGTGTAGGCATACTTTCACCCGAGGTAGAGACTTCATTTAAACTTTAAAATGGAGTGTACTTTGCCTTCTCTTCATTTATTCACGCCACTTATCGACACCTTTACTGTTTTTAAACTATCGAGGCTCAAAGAGTAGGTTTTTGTCAAATTTCTGGCTTATAATGTGTATTATGGAATGTTTGTGGTAGAGTGGATGACATCATCAGCTAGAGGAGCAGGAGAGAAAAAAATAAGTCAAAAATAAACGGAAACTGCCCAGGCTGCCAAATTTCACACTACAGACATAATTTATAGATAGAAACGTAGGAAACATTTCTGTCTTCACTCAGATTCGTCATAAAGCTGTCAGTATTATAGTTTTGGTGTCAGACACAAAGATCTGCCACCAACACCCATCCACATGTTCTATAGACTTATGTTAAAAAGGGGTAACTGGAGGAAAGCAGAATAACCTTTCTTTGAACTCGATTTTAATAGGTCACATTTCTTCATTTTACACAATAAACTGCGATCTAGACATCCAGAAGGGCCTTCTCCAAGATGCCCAAAATTAGCTGGTTCAATGATTAGAAATATGGTTTGGCTAAAATCCTTCCTGTTCGAGGCGTGGTCTCAGCATTTCACTCTCTGTTCCAAACTGACATTCTCTCAACAGGTGCAGTAACTGTACCCGGCGGTGGCCATTTTGTAGCAGTTATTGGCAGCACTTGAACTTCTGTGTAAAATGACAGAGAGGAACAGCAACGCAGCCAGCGCCAAGAAGCGCTAGCCACTAACTGACAGACAATAACACAGGCAGCTCAACATTTTCTGCAGTGACCACAATCTGCTTTGTTTGTGCTACACTTTAGTGCTGTCATCATTTGTAGCTCTAAATAGTTGATTTAAGCAATTTTCGCTTATTTTGAAAAGTCCGTATTTCCTGTGTTGATGTTTCACGCAGCTGTATTCAGGTTTTAATATAGCTACGGTCCATTGGTAAGCTGCAGTTAGCCGAAATAGCCTGTTGATTATGTATAATCATGAGTATGATGTGTTGCACTGTTGAGCCATTCTTTAAAGCGTGATGAAAATAAGAGTGTTATTTAGCGCCCGCAGTTAGCACACCATGTTAGCGCTAGTCAGAGTTAGTATCGCCGCTAGCTCCCGCTTAGCATGCTTGCTAACTCATTAGCTTTCCAGGTTAGCACTAGCTACTTGTATAATGTTAACCGGGCGCACGTTGGACCAAGATATCACTGGTTTAGGTTGAGGGTTAAGCAGGTGTTTACTGCAATTTATTACTTTAAATTCATAAGAAAACATTTGATAAATATATATTAAAAGAGTTAATGTTTGTTTATGGTAAAGATAAAATATAAGTTACAATTTAATAATAGAATTACATGTAACCTGTTATATTTGGTTTACTCATTTCACGCTTATGACCTGTGGTCGTGCCTGGTCATTTGCAATAAAAATAAAAGAAGACCAAGGATAAAACACGAAAGTTATTGCTTCATAGTGTGCTTCCTGCTAAGCCTTTTCGGAGGGCTGAATTTAAAAATCGAATAGTTTGTGTTTAAATCTGCTAAGCGCTCTGGTGATGTGACATATATCAGTCATCTAATTTGACAGTGAATCCAGCAGGACTGTGTTAAATCACAACATACTTCTAGCCACTAAAAAATTAAAGACATGCTAATTGCAACATTATGCCATTTTAGCAGTGCAGTTATTGACACTTAATTTGAACTTGTCTGTGTAAATGACAGATAGAGACAGCAGAGCAAAGCATGCACAGCGCTTAGCCACTAACTGACAGACAGCAACAGAGACACAGACAAGACACGCAGTAGAGACAGACAAGACAAACACACCACACACACCCCAACAACTTACACAAACTTTGTAATACAGAGTTTTGTAGGACACTACTACTACACTGACCTTCTACAAACCTTTTAGTAAAGACATGCTAATTGCTAACATTTGCAGCTAATTAATGGCTAGCCGTTAGCCCATGTGTGTAAATAAACAGTTAATATTAATATTTGAGGTGGCTTTTCAATAGACCCCGCAGTCCACTGCACTTCAAAATTTCCATGGAATTTTTCTAGTAATAATAATAATAACTAGAAAATTTCTAAAGAAATTTTGAGTGTGCCTGACTCTGGCCCTGTCACTATGCATTGAATAGTTGTCAGCGTGTTTTCCTGTCAAATTAACACATGGGAGTACATTGGGCAGGAGATGGGTGTTGCTGCTGGTCTTGTGTCTGTTAATGAGAGAGTTTTACAAAGTCTTTTATTTTGAAGGACTCTATTTGGAAAGAATTTTGTGTGTGTGTGTATGCACGCATGTGGTTGTCTTGTGTCTAACAATAAGAGTATTACTAAGCCTTTTATTTTGAAAATAGCAAAGTAATAATTAATTATAATAATATATAATATTATAATAAATAATTACTATAATATATAATATTATAATAATAATTACTGCCTGATTTCCCTAGCCCCTTCGTTGTCCCCATATAAATTATTATTGACACTGCTCAGCAAATTCAGTATTAATACAACAATCTGTGTCACTAGTTTTTAATGGCTCTTATTTTGAAGGGACTCTTATTTTGAAAGACTTTTGTCTTGTTTTTGTATGTGTGTACTTGTGTGTGTTCTTAGTTCAAGAAGAGAATTTTACTAAGTCTTTTATTTTGAAGGACTTTATTTTGAAAGACTTTTGTCTGTCTGTGTGTGTGTGTGTGTTTGCGTAGTGATCTTGTCTGTTAATCAAAGTTTTACAACTCTATTATTTTGAAGGGACTCTTATTTTGAAAGACTTTGTCTTGTCTGTGTGTGTGTTTGTGTGTGTGTGTGGTCTTGTCTGTTAATCAAAGTTTTACAAACTCTTTATTTTGAAGGGACTCTATTTTGAAAGACTTTGTTGTGTTTTTTTGTGTTTTTTTGTGTTTTTTGTGTGTGTGTGTGTGTGTGTGTAAGGGTAGGTAGAGAGAAGGCGCATGTGTGTGTGTTTGCCTTTTCTGTCTGTGTGTGGTGGTCTGTTCAGCTTCTGTGTCTGTGTTTGTGTTTAAGTAGAGAGGATAAAATGGCTGACATTAAAAATGTAGTCTTGATTAGTCATTGATATCATAGTCATTGAGACTTCAACAAAGTTAGTCAAAGGCAGGCTTGAGGCTGCTACAACCAGGGTCAGCTGCAGGTCAGAGTAATTAGTCGCAGCTGTGCATAAGCACCTGTGTGTCACTGAAAGTCACAGAGTTCTGAATGAAGCCCTCAAGGTGGCCAAAACAGCCTATAAGGTGTGCCATAAACCAAAAAACCAGAGGACTGCTATTTCTTGTCATGCCGATTGCCTGCCGATTTTCAGGCTAAAATTGTGTAAACTGGCCAGTGTCATCAGGTAAAGAGCAGGGGAGTACCTACTCTTTCTGGAAATTTCTCCGTCAAATTAACATGGGAGTACATTGGGCAGGAGATGGGTGTTGCCGATCTTGTAGCCTCCGCCAAAACTATCCATCTGACAGCTTTATGACACGTAATATGAGTGACGACAAATTTTCTCCGTTTCTAGTTATAAATGATTTTTATTTTGACATTTGTGGACGAGCTTCGCAGTTTACAAATCATTTTTCACAAAGTTTTCTCTGCACTCTAGCGATGACATCACTCACTCTAGCTCTCAAATTTCAATACACTCCATTCATTTTGGCGTGGTTTTTATATTTGGCAAAACTGCTTGTTTCGAAATTTTGAAAAAACATTGTCACTTAGCTCGCCGAGCCAATGCTTTGTCACCCGCTTTGTGTGGCCAAAGCATAAAACTCTGGGATTTTTAGTGAGCCAAAAAAGGGCGAATAATAATAATAAGTGCGGTGGATAGTCATAGTGTGCGCCAGGCACAATCGGGTCACACAATAATAATAAGAAGCACAAGCGTGGTAATATAGTGCGCGCCCAGGCACACTCACAATAAGCGCGGTGGATAACATATGCGTGCGCTTTCAGGCACACTCAATAAGCGCCGTGGATAATATATAGTGTGCACTTCAGGCACACTCAATAAGAATAAGCTGGTGGATAACAGTGTGCGCTTTCGTGTACACTAATAAGCACGTGTGAATAATATATATGTGCGCCAGGCACACTCACAAGCGCTGTGGATAATATATATGTGCGCCAGGCACACTCAATAATAAGAATAAGCGTGGATACATATAGTGTGCGGCCAGGGCACACTCCACAAGCCGGTGGATAATAAAGAGGTAAGCTTTTCAGGCACACTTCAACTAGAAAATTTCAAAGAAATTTTATGTGCCTGACTCATTCTCCTCGCGCTTCCCATTACAAAGTCTTTTATTTTCAAGGGACTTATTTTGAAAGAGTTTTGTCATGTGTGTGTGTGTGTGTGTGTGTGTGGTCTTGTGTCTGTTAATGAGAGAGTTTAGCAAAGTCTTTTATTTTGAAGGGATTCTATTTTGAAAGACTTCTGTCTTGTCTGTGTGCAGTGTGTCTGTCTGTATTTATCTATGTGAGAAGAAGGATAAAATGAGTAAAAATAGTAAAGAGTGTGCTCTTTCAGGCACACTCAATAAGCCCGAGAGATTTTAATGAGTGTGCTCTTTCAGGCACACTCAATAAACATGGTGGATAGTAAAGAGTGTGCTCTTTCTGCCACACCCCACAAGCCTGAGGAATAATAAAGAGTGTGCTCTTTCAGGCACACCCAATAATAATAAGCGCAGGATTTAAATGAGTGTGCTCTTTCAGGCACACTCAATAAGAATAAGCTGGGTGATAGTGTGAGTGTGCTGTTTCAGGCACACCCAATAAGAAGTTAAATAAGTCCGAGAGTTTTATAGAGTGTGCTCTTTTCAGGCACACCAATAATAATAAACAGGGTTAGTAAAGAGTGTGCTCTTCAGGCGCACTCAATAATAAACATGGTGGATAGTAAAAGAGTGCTCTTCCAGGCACACTAATAAACATGATGGATAGTAAAAGAGCAAAAAGTTTCTTCAGGCACACCAATAATAATAATAATAATAATAATAAGAAGAAGAAGAAGGGTGATTTTAATGAGTATGTTCTTTCAGGCACACTCACTAGAAACTGCATTTCCTGTGGAAATATGGTGTGGGGGCCTCTGCCTGGCTGCATGCATGCCTCTCTACCTCTCTCCGACATTCTATCACTCTCTTTTTAGTTGTTCCCATACACAAAGCTTGAAAAGGCCAAACAATACGCATAATTCAATAAGCACAGGATAAAAAAATAGTATATAGTAATAGTAATAAATAAAATAAATAATAATAGTATATATATACTCATTAATAAGCAGCTTAGGTGATTTTAATGAGTGTGCTCTTCTCAGATACACTCAATAAATTAAAAATGACTGCATTCATTTTTTCTATTGGGTTTGACAAACAAGTTGTCTTTATTAATACGAATGCATAACTCAGTTACTACTACATTACTGTGTAGTAGGCTAATACTGAATTTAGTACTTTTAGTACTATTACATAAATCTTATTACTTACTTCATGTAAGTTTATTAGTTAATTTCCATTAAAACTATGTAATTCAAAAGCATGAAAATTTTCTTTGTAATTGAAATGAGTAAGTCCTGAATTCTGGCCAAAAAAATGTTTTTGAGTGGAGGAAAATGTTGGAACACAGTGAGGTGCGTTGCATCATTTAATGCCTGCAGCACACGCTAGATGCATCAATCAGACAAAAATTTCAACATACAGAAGCCAGGATGTGCTAATAGTTGTGGAGTTGTAATGTTCACAGTATGCGCCAGTGTGTCTTGGATGTGTAGTGTCAGCTAGTAGCAACTATCAACAGCAGTGCAGTAACAGGCTGAGCCTCAATGCAAGGACGTTTTATTATCATGACAGAATATACAGTCTGAAATGGCAAAATCAACAATACTCACCCTCGTTCTTGAACCCTAATTCCAGCTTTCACAGAGTGATGTGACTCTGGAAAATTAAGATTAAAAAAGTGTATTTTTCTAATGGAGTAGTGGATACTGTTTAACAGCAAACTGTACAACAGGTAGAAAATTCAGCTGCAAAGCCATAACAAAAAAATTTCCTCTGTATTCAGACCAGGGAAGACTAAAAGTAAATGAGAATTTTGAATTAATTAATGCATAATAATATCCTGAACATGCAAATATTTAGTAGTTTTGTTAATTATATTATATTATTAGTTAGTATTAGTTCTATTACTCATTGTGAAGCTACTCTCAGTGGTAAACTTGAAGACTGATTTACTGCCTGCATCCTCTCGACAAAGACGCTTCATATCCTGGTGGCAACTATGTCATGAGCATTTTAAACCCTGTAAATAAGGGAAAACACAGCTCACCTAAAAGGACTTGGCAACAAAAATGATTCTGTCTGTCTCTTTTCAAAAGGTAAGGCAGCAGGCAATAAGCTCAGACTAGTACTCAGTGTGCTAAACTGATGAAAATCTCTACAAACCTGAAATACAGACAATTGCAACGGCGATACCACTGTTCCGACTTTTTTAAAACATGTTGTTGGCATCAAATTTAAAAATGATTTCTCCAAAACAATTAAATGCCTTAGTTTCTCAACATTTGAGATGATTTTAATATAAAATAAAATAAAAATTAAAACTGCAAGTGGCATCGTGGTATACCAGCAAAGGCAGGCAACTGAAACCAAATGGAACGTGCATAAAGGCATGTTGGCATATGCGCTTCTAAACAAATTTAGACAGTGTGATAGCTCAAGCATGCTAAGTGCGTTTTATCAGAAAAATTGCACAGTCCTAACTTTAAATTGAAAAATCAATGTAAACACACCTACAAAGTTGAAGTGGATTGATACTATCTCAGGGGAGAAAATAGACCACACATTGCCCAAATTTGGGTAAATGGTCAATTGACATAGTACACTCCACAATCAGTTTACTCAAAACTCATACTTTTGATAACTTTACTCAGCAAGTCTATAGGGACACGTATGACAAGTTTGAACTGGATTGCATAAAATCCTAGGAGGACTGCCTAAACAGACCATGTAGTGACCAAATATGGGCCAATGTGCCAAGTCTAACAAAACACATTATATCCTCAAAACTCAGAATTTTGATAACATTTGACAGTTACAGCCATGCGCAGAATATGTGTACCAAGTTTTAAATCATCAGATGAAGTCCCTGAGGAGTTATTAAATAGGAACATATGAAGGAACCACTTTTTTCTCATAGGGTCAAATTTGACAAAATAGCCACACCCACACCGTTTCATCAAAATTCATAATTTTCAAACTTCATTAGGTGGATTAAACAATTATGTACATGTCCTCTTGCTTCAAACCTCACCAATTCTCAATGGTGTCAACCTTCAAATCTTCGAGTTAAAGTTGCCCTTAAGTCTACTACTTTTGATCTGTTTGTTACAGAGCATTAATTTAAAATCGTGGTTTTGTAGCTGCAAGGATATTTAAGGAATTTTGTGGAAAGGAATGAACTCACAGTAGTAGCAACTCAAAAGTTCCCATCCAAGCCGAAAGCCAGCCGAATGGCAGCCCTCTTCCTGCCGACTTCCAGCCAACTGCCTGCCAGTTCCAGCAGCTGGAATGACCCTCCTTCTCCTCTGGGCGTGTCTATTTTTACTGTAACTCCACCTATTTGTTTAATTATGATATGACCTGAAGATGGCGCTTCTCTCACAGAATCTTTTTATAGTTGTTCTACCTGGAGATGACGTAGCTTACACACCTCATTAGCATTCTCATTGCTCAACCTTTTGTTTGCACTTACTGGGCTTTTTGGTCTCCCCAGTCACACAGATCACAGAGCCGGAAATGCAGCTGGTTTGACTAGCATATACTATAAATAGCATAGAGTGACGCGAGCGCGAGAAGGGAAGCATAACAGTACTATGTATAGCCTAGATGTTGTTGATTTAGTGAATAGTGACATGTTAGATATAGAAACCAAAGGCCTCCCTCCTCCTATTGAATAATAACATAGCCTAATAAATCTGTTGGCTGCTTTCCAGTCCAGTACAATCATCAGTCTCTGCAGGCGTAGGCTACATTATGTGTCATTAATTTTGGACAAGAAGTAATGTTTATTTTTTTTTTTGTAATTTATGTTTTCTTCTTTTTTTTATTTATTGTATTTCATTTGTTCATCCCATAGTCGCAATCCCGCATAAATAAATGAACTATAAATGAAACCCATGCAGCATTTTTTGTGAATTTCCATTTAAAGAGTGAAGAATTACTATAAGATTAAATGTCTTTGCAAGACTTTTGTAGTTGTGCAGGTGATTGTTTAGTTTCAGGTGAGTCAAGCATAAACATTTCACTATTGTGCTCAATCTTTGTTTGCATTAGTGGGTTTTTTTGTCCCCAGTGTCACACAGATCATAGATTGCAGCTGGTTTGACCACTGCATACCATACAGCAGCCTTGTGATTTGGAGTGTTCATGAACAGGAGGATGACTTATTTCCTGTAGTTTCATAAATGAAAGAATTAAGGAAGTCCCTTCGACTGACCCTGAGTCACAGCAGCATTGCCACTGTTGCTAAAGACAACGATTTGTTTATTTTATAATATTTTTTGTTTGATTTATGTTTAGTTTTGCTGAGTGTGTATTGGTCCGCATAGAAATTTAAAAAAAAGTTTTTGCTGCATGGAGTTTCATTCTCCCCTCCCCCTCCCCACGTCAGCCTGCCACCTTCAACACCTGACCCCCATCAGCCCACTCCTCCCCCCCCTCACCAGTTCACCACCCCCCTCTCAACCCCCACTGAGACTCTCACCACTCAGCACCCCCACATCCCCAAAAGGTCCGAAACCAAATAAACGAAACACTAAGGAGTCCCCGACAGGCTGACCCCGAGAGACAGGGCACTGGCTTCTGTCGCTCTAGGACAATTTGTTCTTTTTTTGGTTTCATTTGCCTGCCTTTGCTGAGTATGTATCGGTATACATAAATATTGAAAAAAAAGGTTCTTGCTTCATGGAGTTACAATTCCGCCTATGGGATGAACAAAAATGAAAATACAGTAAATGAGTCATCCTCCTGTTCATGAACACACTCAAATCACAAGGTTACAGTATAGTATACAGTAATCAAACCAGCTTCATGTTTGGCTCTGTGATCTGTGTGACACTGGGAGACCAAAAAGCCCATTCAGTGCAAACAAAAGGTTGAGCAATGAGAATGCTAATGAGATGTTTGTACGAGCTCACCTGGCCTTCCAAAAGGCTGTTAATCACCTGTAATTCCTCTTCTTTAAATGGAAATTCATGCTTTCTTGCATGGAGTTTCATTTATGGTTCAGTTTATTTATGCAGGATTTAACCTATGGGATGGACAAAAATGAAAATACAGTAGGCCTAAATGAAAACAAAAAAAAAATGACAAAAAAATGTTGATGATGTTGTGCGCGACATAGAGTTGCAGATACGAGGCTGCAGCGGTGCCTCAGTGTTATCTTATCACAACTTATGTTTTCCATCAAACAATCCGCGGATCACTTGGTGCCGGTCTGTGGGGAGCGATCTGAACGGATCGCGGATCAATAATGATCCGTTGCACCACTAGCCACATCCATGCTTGTGCTCTGTCTCAGCTGATCGGCTCGCGCCCTCACCCCGGCGTATCTGTTTGGATGTGTACATTACAGTCTACGGTGAGAGCAGAACATTAAAATCACTGCTCCTCCCCGTGGACAAATGAGGCATTGCAGCTGGTTTTCACCCAGTCATCGCGGGGGATTCACATTCCCGTCACGGACCTGCGAAGGACCTGTGAAGGACCGGTCAAGGACCAGTCAAGGACCAGCCAAGGACCCGTCACGGAAACACGGGAACTTTTGAGTTGCTACATCTGTAAGTGTCTCTGTATGCTGATGATATTTTACTTTTGATATCAAACCCAAATACCTGTTTACCTGCTGTAACTGACTAAAATGTATGAGATTGTTTTACAGAAAGATTTAAGGCAGTAGATTTGTTTAGAAGCGGAAGTGGCGCAGGAGTTTTACTGCAGGTATAACAGAGCACTAAGTTACATCTGAATTCATCACATGAAATCTGACAGTTGTCAATTTATTTACATGTTTTATTAGTACAGTTGATATCTTTTCACCCTAATGTTAATATATCCATCAAATCCAGTAAGTCCATCACTGCAGTCATTTTCACTGTGTATACAAGCTGGCTAACATGCATGTTGTTCTATATCAGTGTAGCCAATTAGCTATGTTTGTCATTAAATAATTAAGTAATAATTGAGTTATTAAATAAAAACAGGCAACAGACTTGTGATAGCCTCATAAGACCAGTTAGCTCTCTCTTCATGTCCTGTAACCGCATACTACATGTTGAGCTTCAGCCACAGACTGTGTGCAATGATATTTTCACGCTGACTCAGCACGTCATAATGTGAATTTCCGTTTTCGTGATAATGTTGTTGAGCTCAACAGTACTATGCACCTGGTTGCCTAGCAATATTCACTCTTTAGATGCCTTTAATAAGCACACTGTCATATCACGAGCCACAGCAAGTTATTTTTAATAGAAATTAGGTTAGACAAAGTTAGACAAGAAGTTAAAACAATGCAGATTGAGGGAGAATCAGACTGGAGCCTGATGAAGCCAATCAGTTAGCTAAACTTAAAATAAAATAAAAAACTGGATGACCTGCAACTGTCTGATGTTAAATTCAGACAAAACTGAGGTTCTTTGGCTACCTGTACCTTACTACTCCACAGATCTATTTGTCTCACAGATAGATCTGCTAAGTAGCGAACTTTGTACTGAACAGAAGCTGCAGATTTTCTGTTTAATGTGTGATAGATCATTGTGTGTGTGTGTGTGTGTGTGTGTGTGTGTGTGTGTATTTACCCTTTTCTCCGGGCTGAAGGTATCCAATATCTCCTTAGATGAATAATTTATTACAAAACCTGAGAGTGGAACTGAACGATATGCTGAGGCCCCATTTACTGCAAAGATCAAGCCATCTGCATGAATGCACACACACACACACACACACACACACACACACACACACACACACACACACACACAATGAAATGCAAAGTGTATTCTAGCATTCCAGTCTGGATATCTTACTCAGATGAATGTCTCAGGTCAGACAGTGAACTCACCTCCAGCAGGGCTAAAGGTGATGGCAAAAACTTTTCCTCCAAACTCGTCTTTCTTAATTTCCTTGACAAATTCTCCAGTTTCAGTGATAAAGCACTGGATACGTCCATTCTCTCTGTCAGCCACACAAACTTCTTGTCTTTCAGGAAGAAACACCAGGCTGTGGGGGATCTGGAACGGTATGCGCCTCCTCCTGTCTGATGAGCCTTCAGTTAGAAGAAAAAGACAAGGTGGCTGAATATGTGCACATTGTGCCCACTGGTGCCCATGGGGCAGTGATGTGAAAACCTACTGAATTAGCACATCATTGATAAAACAGTTCATCTATGAAGGTTTATAATTCACAGCATAACTAAAAAAAAATCTAGAATTAAAGCAGCACTCTCATTCTCAGATGCTGTGCATCTGTGTCCCTCTAACTCTATCACAGGTTCCACTGCTACTGTAATCATTCTATCATTTATTGTAATTCATTGTCATTCCATCATTCATTGTAATTGTACAATATGTTTGTGTTGATTTGTTCTGTACATATGACATCTATTGCACGTCTGTCCGTCCTGGGAGAGGGATCCCTCCTCTGTGGCTCTTCCTGAGGTTTCTTCCACCTTTTTTCCCTGTTAAAAGGGTTTTTTTGTGGGCAAGTTTTTCCTCACTCAAACCGAGGGTCTAAGGACAGAGGGTGTCACTCCCTGTACAGATTGTAAAGCCCTCTGAGGCAAAATGTGTTTTGTGACTTTGGGCTATATAAATAAAATTTGATTTGATTTGATTTTGATTTGATATATATATATGATATATATATGGCTGAAAAGGTCCAAAGTCTAGCAAGACGTGCTATGTGTTTGTGTTTGATTCCTACCTGCACCCCACTGAGTCAGGTATTTGCCATCAGCAGAGAATTTCAGTATCCTGGCATTGCAGTAGCCATCAGACACAAAGATGTTCCCTGTGCCAGTGTCCACAGCCACATCAGTGGGCTGGCAGAAGTGGTTAATGTCACTTCCTGGTGCAAAAGCTTCTCCCAGTGCCAGCAAGGTTCTATCTCTTCCATCACTGCTGACTTTCAAGACCTGATGAGAACAGAAAAGAGACTGTGAATACTTGAGGTTCAGACAAGCTGCTTACAAATGACTTCCAATAGCTTTTTACAAATCATTTACAAATGTAATTAAATTAAGTGTAAATGATTAGTTAATCATTTAACTATTAAATGATGGGGGGGGGGGGGCATGTCGGGGGGCACCGGCCTGACACCGGGCGGAAAATATGCAAGCCTTCGAAGCCTTCGAAGTACTTTGTTCAATTGACCACATACTTTAGCCAGAACTGGGTCAAATGGTCAAATGTGACAGAGAGCCATGCCCACACCGTTTCATCAAAATTCATAATTTTGATAACTTTTACTCAGGAAGTCTATATGAACACACCGACCAAGTTTGAAGTCAATTGGATAAAATCCCTAGGAGGAGTTCGTTCAAATATGACCCCTTCTCAACCAGCTCGAATTCATTCTTAAATATCTCACTTTCTGTTAATTTTAGCCCATTGCTCCAAGAGACTTTTTTGTCTTGCCACATTCTACAATTCTACAAAAAAAGTTTCCATTTTTGTTTCCCAACATTGTTTCTGATATTTTCACTCAGTTTCAGCACCGTACGGTCAATATTGTCCGAGCTGGACATCATCTCGAAAAAAGACCACTTTTTTCGAGATGACGTCACCAGGAGGCGCTGTGAAAATAAAAAATAATTTAAAAAATTAGGGCGTGCTCGGGCCCTAAAAATGATTTAAAAAAATAAATAAACATACATTCGAAATTCAATAGGGCCTCGCACCGCCAGAGCTCGGGCTCGGGCTCGGGCAGCAACCACTTTTTTCTCATAGGGTGAGAAAGGTGTTTTTTTCTATCGCCACTAGGAGGCGCTGTGAAAATCACCAAGTGTCATGGAAATGTGTTCTAGGCCAGACTGCCATTATATATCAGAGGTTTGGGGAAGATTGGAGTATTTTTCGCAAAATTATAGTATGTCGAAATTTCATGAAAACTCGCCGAAATTCGTGGCCTCGCCCCTCCCACACAGTAAATCCAAAACTCACGATTTTGATAATTTTTCATTGTCGAGGCCTTAAGAACACACATGCCAAGTTTCAAACAGATAGGATGAAAGCCCTAGGAGGAGTTCGTTCAAATACAACCCCTGGAAATGACCCCAAAAACACGAAAACGCCAACTTTGAAACAAAATGGACGGTGTATGCTTCGTTATAGCCCGGGTCACCAAGAGACTGTTTTGTGGGGGCCCTCAAAATCCTAAGGATACAGTAGGGCTTTCGCTGCCCAAACGTTGTTCGGCGCTTGGGCCCTAATAATAAACATTCGAAATTCAATAGGGCCTCGCACCGCGTGCTCGGGCCCTAAAAATAATAAACATTAGAAATTCAATAGGGCCTCGCAGCGCGTGCTCGGGCCCTAAAAAATAGTAAATATTTGAAAATCAATAGGGCCTTGCACCGCCAGTGCTTGGGCCCTAAAAAAAAGAAGGATACAATAGGGCTTTCGCTGCCCGAACGTTGTTTGGCGCTCGGTCCCTAATAACAATACTGTAGGTCCACTTTAAACACACTCAGTTGTCTATGCCACCTCCAGCTTACCTGATGAAGAGCCACATCAGTAACCCAGTAATTATTCTCCTTGTCCATAGTTATTCCATGAGGCAAGTAAAACCTGCAATATCAGAGAAATTCATTATTACAAGGTGAGTTTTCTTTCAGGTTGTGCTGCAGAATGTTCAACAGGTACAACTAGAAATTACATATTTCTCCCTGAAGCCTTCAGGATGTTGCCTTTGGCCGGGTCCACAACCAAAATAGTGGACTGCTGAATAGGACCCAGGGATCTCTGCTGGTATCGAGCCTGGCTGTTAAAAGAGCTGGAAAAAAAAAGTTGTGACTTTTTTATATTAATTGATTCTGCTTTTTTCTTATTCTTAAATATATCCAGCCATCATTCATATTCATATTAACTACATTGATATGAAGTTGAAGCTAACTGGTCTGTAGCCATCTGCTGATTATCAGTAGTGACCAACGATAAACTGAAGGAGGCAAACAAAGACAACAGGAGTGAGAGAAAAGTTCACTAAGAAGTGGATGGGCAGACATTTTACTGGGAAAATGAGTTTTCCCCTCAACATAACACTGTGAACATATTTTAAATAATATAATATGCACTGACAGCACTTGTGACAATTATAGATAGTAAGATCTTATTATTGAATTTATTTTTGTTCATATGCCTTGGCAAGATTATCAGCCATTGTCTACGAGCATATAATGAGATAGCAACAAGAAATGTGGGCTGTTTGCAGTGATTATATGCCCAGCAGCAGGAGTGAGCTCTCCAGATGAACAACAAAGTATGTTTAATTATTTCAGTTTTTCAGTTTCAATTTTGACGTGCTGACAAAACATAAACAAAAGACCAAAAATGATATATCACAAGTGAAAGTGACTTACTCCTCCCCCCAGTGGTGGTCACCTCTGTGGAAAATGACCAGGTTAGAATTTGTGTCAAGGGCGAGTCCTGACACCTGACCAAGCTGAAGAGAACTCTGTGGCCACGCCAAGACTCGCTCCAAATGGAAATCTACAGTACACAGATAGATGCAGACACACAAACACACACATGTACAAACAAACAACAAACCAGTCAGTTAAGGTATTTTCAACATGCTGTCAGAGATGATCACTGGCATTCTGTAACTGCTAATAAAAGATGATACTTCACATACATGAGGTTTTCTTTAAGATGTACATTTACATTTTTACGCAAACAGCCTGTGGAACTTCAAAGACAAAAAAAGTTAATTATAAAATGGAAATAAACAAAAGACAAAGAATATAAAGTCTATATTATACACATATATAAAAGGAAATCTGGGAAACAACAACATTTGTGTGGTGGTGTGAACTTTTTTCAGCTTCTAAAGTAAGACATGCCAAAACAAGTTTGAGAAACACTGGTATACAGTAAGATTCAGTTTTTCTGTTTCACATGATTTAAGAGTGAATGTAATAGCTTGGGGGAAAACAGTTGTCGTGTGTCTGGTTGTTTTGATGTACTTTGTTTCGTAGTGCTTATAAGAGTGGAGCAGTTGTAACAAACTATGTCCTGGGTGTGAGGGGTCTGCTGATTTGTCCCTGCCTTCCTGACTCAGTAAGTGTACGAGTCATAAATGTTGGACAGGTTGGCACCAGCAATCTGATCTATTGTTGTAGTCTGTTCCTGCCTTGTTTGGTGGTCAATCCAATCCAGACAGTGATTAATTTAGAAAACATTGAAAACGTGCATAAATGCAGTTGCTGAAACATAGTAGTGATATGATATTGTGATGTGACAATAAACAAAAGACAAATGGAAAAAATATGCAAATCCCACTACTTACTAAGTCATTTTAGCAGACAGCAGACATCAGCTTGATGATTCTATTAAGAGTACTACATGGATAGGCAGTCCCGGCACTAACCAATTTGGTGCCCTAGGCAAGATTTAAGGTGGTTCCCCCCTTGCATTGCAGCACTGCCAATTTACATAAAAACACACAAGAAACTGAATAGTTTTGCCATTTTATTTTATTTTTACACAACAACAGTGCCCAATCAAAACAGTAAACACAAAGATAATAAAATAAAAATACAAATAAATAAATAAATAAAAACAAAAATAGTAATGTACAAAAATACTTTTGTATATTAGATTGTATATAGATAACTGGTGATGGTCCAAGAATGACAGATATCTGAAGAGAGAAGAGGAGTGTGTGAAACCACTGGGTGTTACAGTCTAATCATAAAAAAATGATTCCAAGAATAAAATGAAATGAAATACTAAAAATTAAAAACCTAAGTGAGGCATGATTTCCCCTATTCTGTACATGTATCATGTATGTACATGTATGTAATGCAAATTAGATTCAATCTTATCTTATTATCTTAATCTTATTATCGTTACAGTGAACTGCTGATTAGCAGAATGCAAATAAATAGTAAACATATGGAAATGCTAAGTATTAACATTAATGATGTGCACTTTAACAATGATGTAAAGTTTAACACTATAAACACACATTAGACAATATGAACTGTAACACAACAAACAAACAACTTAAATATACGAAGGGCTGGAAAATGAAAAACATTTGACTGACAATTACAAGCAGAGCAAACGTTAGCTGACCGCATGTCAATAAAAATGTAGACAGATGTGAACACTTGCTGAACAGATCTAATCTTTATAAATGACCCTGAGAAATGTAAGGTGGGAGCAATTACCTACATTATTATTTTCCATAACAGCCGTTAGCCCCCTCCATCACATTAACTGACGTTAAAACAAGCTATTTAATGTTTAACGCTATTTATTGATTATCAAACCGTGTTAGACATTCTGTAACAGACAAATAAATACATGACATCATCTTTACTGTACCTCTGTTTTTGTCGTGTTTTTCCTCCTCTTCTTTTCTTTTCTTCTTTGCCTGGCGTGTGTTTTGGTCGTTTTCACATTATTATTGTCAATAACAAGGTGACGTCAGAAAAGAGCATGTGCAGTCTAATCAGTCAGAGGAGGGAGGGAAGTATTATTGTTGTTATTTAATAGGCTTTGCTATTCAGTTAAATTATCATGGGCTTATTTTTTCAGATCAACAAATAATAGTACCAACAGGTTTTAGTATAAGAAAAGTGAAAGTTACTCTTTTTTTTCTTCCCCCATTTGTGGCACCCCCTGGATGCACAGCGCCCTTAGCATTTCCCTATACTGTCTATGCCATGGGCCGGCTCTGTGGATAGGCTTAGCAAGAGATGAATAGACTATTATAAGAGAGAAGGCCCAGCTCTTAAGTGTGTGTGAGATTTTCCCATGCACATTCCCATACACAAATAAATATTATATCACAAGATTCAGTTCATTTAGGACATTACTACTACACTAACCTTCTACAAACCTTCTACACTTTAAACTACTTCTCCTACAATAGACTTCATTCAAACTACACATTGTGTGTTTTCATCCCGAATCCTGTGCTTTTACCTGTGTAAGAGAATCTGCAAAACATTTCCTATAGGAATGAATGGAAAACCCCGAAAAAAAAACATTTCAACAGACATTTTCAAAAATGAACTGCTCTGGCATACTTTCACCGAGAGACTTCATTTAAACTTTAAAATGTAAGTACTCTTGCCTTCTCTTCAGTGTTTCACTTCACTTATTGACACCTTTTACCATTTTTAAACTCTCGAGGCTCAAATTTGAGCAGGTTTTTGCTCAAATTTCTGGGTTTATAATGGGTGTGTATTCTCCGTCTTCCAACTGACATTCAAACAGGTGCAGTAACTGCCCGGCGGCGGCCATTTTAGCAGTTATTGGCAGTTAATTTGAACTTGTCTGTCTAAAATGAGAGAGAGAGATAGCAGAGCAGCTAGCGCGTCAGTGGCTAGCGCTGATGCGCTAGCAATTAGCATTAGCATGTTAGCAATTCACATCTATTTAATTTTTAGTGGCTAAGAAGACATGCTAATTGCTAACATTAGCATCCAATGCTAAAATTAGTGGCTAGTACGTCGTGCTAATTGCTAACATTAGCAGCTAATGCTATTTTTTAGTGGCTAGAAATTAGTGGTAGCATTAGCATGTTAACAATTAGCATGTTAGCAATTAGCATGTTAGCATTAGGATCTATTTAATTTTTAATGGCTAAAAACATGCTAATTGCTAACATTAGCAGCCAATGCTAAAATTAGTGTCTAGCGCATCATGCTAATTGCTAACAATATCATCATCTCTCTCTGTCAACATTTCCAACTGACATTCTAACAGGTGCAGTAACTGCTCTGCTGATTAGGGCCGGCAGGCAGAAGCCTGGCGGCAGCCATATTGGCAGTTATTGGCACTTAATTTGAATTTGTCTGTCTAAAATGACAGAGACAGCAGAGCAGCTAGCGCCGTGACCGTCAATCTGCTTTGTTTCTGTTTAAATGTGCTGTTGTTCATAAATTCATAAATGGCTTTTGAAGCCACAAATGTCACTCTTCAGAAATAATTTACAGATAGAAATGTAGGAAAATCTGATGGGGTCCAAGTGATATCACTGCTGAAGCTGTCAGACTCCCATGTTAAATTGAAGAGGAGAAACTTCCCAAAGGAGCACACGGCACCTGTTCTTTCTCCTGAGGTCACATTTTTTAACTTTAAGTACTGAAACTTGGCATTCCTGGTCAACAAGATGAGGATGCTCACAGTCATTTCGGCTTTTGGATACGCCACACTGTTTGCCATTTGTGGCCACCTGTTCGAGGGGGTTCACTTTGAGTTTTTCTGTTTCTCTCAGGGGTCAGAGAGAGAGGGAGAGAGCACGCGCACAGCTGTGCTTGATTGCTCTGGGCGGCACCTGACCCTCGTTGCTTGGCAACCACAAGCCTGACTGTGTGAAACAAGCATGCACACACACGTTGACAGGTACTTAGTGTATGGGCATGACGGGGCCCAGAGTCAGCCACACTCAAAATTTCTTTAGAAATTTTCTAGTTAAAAATTGTCATTCTCTGAAGCAATTAACAATTAATAACAACAATATTGTTGTTGTTATTTATCAGGCTTATATATGCAAAACAGTTCAGCAAGAATAACAAAGTAACTGTTTGACCTTATTCCCCTTATACCTCTAAACTACTAACTGAGTATGGAACTAACCCCTGCAGGCCTGAATGATGACTGTGCAGATGAGCCAAGACAGACATTTTAATTCACGGTACATTTTTCAAGGATGTATTATTACACATATCTATCCATATCTATCTATTACACATTATCTATATGTCAATATATTTTTATATATTTTTACAAACTTTTTACACTGCATACCACCACAAAAAAATACTAGGTTTTTTACTATTTTACTTTGGTGGTTACCAAGTAACCAACCCTATTCAACTATTCCACCCTAATTCATACTCTCACACTGACACTTTGCCTTCGTAATAGTTCCTGTTTGCGGCAATGATTGCAGTGTTTTATTTTTGCTTACACTTTCCACAAAAGGCTTATTTTTCTGTGGAACTGCACACTACACTACACAACACTTTAAGAGTTTTATAGTGACCAGTTCAAGAAAGACATTCTGTCAGATGGACAGAATAAATCTTGAGATTATTTTGAATGAGATGGACTGCAGACTAAAAGAAAAGCAGCCAACAAGTGCTCAGCATATATGGGAACATGGGAAAAGAGTGTGTGAAGCCGTCGTCAAAGCTAAAAAGTCTAAAATATAAAACAGATTTTACTTAGTTTACACATTATTCCTTGTGCCATTTCACAGTTCTGATGTCTTCAGTGTATCTACAATCTAGAAAGTAACAAAACTAAGAAATATGAACAACAAGGTGTGTCCAGATTTTGACTGGTACTGTAGCAGCTGAACAGTCTTTATCCATTTTCAATGTATCCTCACAGGAAACCATAATGCTTCAACACAGTTGATCTAAATGTCATAAGAAGATCCACCAGCGGTGGTAGCTCATTTGTCTTCTCGCTATTTTCAATTTGGACTGCAGTACCTATTTGAACTGCTAGATGTGAGTGTTACACACTGCTCCTTTAACTACTGAAATCGAAATAAGCAGCTGGCTGGAGGGAGATCACCAGGGTATCTGAAAGCTTCTAGCAATGACCATCACTAAGATATAAGTGGTTCTAAACAGAACAAATAGCTTGGGAGTCAGACTTTTTAGCTATCAAGCTCCTCTTCTGTGGGTTTGGGAGGCAGACATAGTCAACACTTAAGAGTTTAAGAGTAGACTTAAGACTTTCCTTTTTGATAGAGCTTATAGTTAAGGCTGGCTCAGATCATCCCTTAGTAATGCTGCTATAGGACTAGACTGTCTGCTGTCGTCTCTCTCTCTCTCTCTCTCTCCATATATATTATTACTATCATTATTGTCACCATATCTCCATTACAGTTTATAATTAGTTAATGTTTTGCTGCTGCTGTGCATCAGTCAGTACGTTTACATGCAGCAAGAAATTCGAATTTCTGATCGTATCGGACTTAGTTCGGACTTTTCAAAGTGCTTGTAAACACCTTAATCCGATCTACTTCGGACCTAATTTGGACCACATTGGACATCTCAAAATCGGATAAGAACACCTAGATAATTCGTTCATAGTCGGATATTTAACGCCATGTATACTCAGCAATCGGATCTGAAGTGGATTTTGCGTTCTGCGCATGCGCGACATTTCCGCTGGGGCTTTCACCCGGATGCCAAAAGATCCGTTGTCCTTTTTGTATGCATTATTAGGATTATTCTAGCCGTTTATCTGATTCTCTGAACGGCATGTATACTCAGATAAGTGATCCGGTCTCATGCATGTCATTATCTGATACGATGCAGCAATTTCTTGCTGCATGTAAACGTACTGTGTGTCTCTCTATCTCTCTATCTGAAGTTTTGCCTTGCCACCATTGCTAAGTGCTTGCTCATGGTGGAACTGTTGGGTCTCTGTAAATAATATATTAAGAGTATGGTCTAGACTTTGTTATAATATGGTGCTATATAAATAAAATTGAACTGAAAAAATTGAACAGCAAGAACTCATTCATCTTTTACTTGAGTTGTCATGTCTCCAGTCTGATTTTGAATGCATAGCTGCTGAGCTGTATCATAGAGTTAACATAGAAATTACAGAGGTGCATATTCAACATAGAAGTACAGAGGTGCATATTCAACAGATTTAGTGTGGACAGACGCACTAAGTTCTGCACGTGTTTTTACAGTAATTGTCTGGGTCACACGGCACTCCAAATGAGTTGCATCCCAAAACTAACCTCTTGTACGTACTGATTTGAATACACCTCTGTGTCAAGTCAAAATGATAGGTCATGAGAAGAAAAGTAAACAAACCTGCACTGTAGCCTACAGTACATGGACAGTCAGCATAGCACAATAGCACTGTCATTTGCAGGCATCTTTATTTATTACGTATTGACAAGTAAGTGAACGGAAAATGGTAAATGGACTGTACTTATATAGTACTGCTACTGTGGCAGCAGGTGTAACAGCTATAGATGAGGGTGGAGAGTAAATAGTAAGTACAGCACACTCGATCAGTATCATCTTCCGACCACTCAAGGAAGTTTTACACTACACATTCACCCATTCATTCATACATACACGACACTGGCTGCCATGCAAAGCCTATTGCTACTCAGAAGGAAGCTCATTCACACACACTAAGGTCAAGTATATTGCCCGTGGACCCTTAAACTGATTAGTGGACGACCCACTCTACATCCTGAGCCACTTAAGTCTGTCCATAAGTCTACCTTAAGTCTACCATAAGAACTATACGAAATTGAGAAAAAAATGTAACTGGAATTTCCGACAAACGGTCACAGTGCATCTTTTGCTAAATAGTGTCCTTTTATAACTGCTTTATCAACTGCTCCACCCTGCGGTCAAATTGTGTAGCACCAAAACCCAAAGAGCCACAGCTGTGTGCTGCTTCTCTGGGTAACTTTTGATCTCACAATGAGATCTTGAAGAAAAAAAACTGTGCTCAAAGACTGGGAGGGATATAATGTGCAACCTAATGGAGTGGTGCAGCTCATGAACTCACCCTGATCCAGAACCTGTTCTGCTTTGTTTTTATCCAACAATGATCCAGTATCTTGATGATCTTTGGGGAAAAAACAAAAAAGTTTTATGCAAAGTACAATAAACAATACAAGACATACAGTAAACGAAAATAATACCTTACAGTAACATGCACTCACAAAACAAAATACAGTTTAATATAACAGGAACAATACTGAATTCCTTTGTACCTGCTGAGTGTCCCATATGCATCCCAGAGTTCATATGACCTGGACTGACAGTGATGGGAACATTGGCCTCAGCTGGAATACGCTGAAACAGCTCTTTGGAACCTGTGTCCATGCAGTTCATGTAGGGGATGGCATGTTTGCTGTCCATGTAGTACATTATATAGAAGTTGCACATTTCGTCATCAGAGGTACCGCTGCAGACAAAACAGAGATAACAGTTAACATTAACATTAATTTGTAATATTATTTATACCACTACTACCTTTATTATTATTATTATTTTTTTTAGTGTCAGACACTCAGACACAGTGTGTGAAGTAAAAAAAAAAAAACTGTTTAGAGCCAGCTGACGGTTTATAAAAGAAAAAGAAAAAAAAATCTCAGACAGGCAGAGATGCAACGCGAGTCGCATTCTACCAAGCACCCTGTCTGAACGAACCCATGTTTACCAGAACTCTACTGGTTAATAAGTAAGTACAAACTGAATTAAAAACAAACCTGAAGCTGAAGAAACCCTAAACGTTAACGGAAAAGATCCGCAAACCTGAATGACTGAGGGAGAGACAGAGAGCTGTTCTGTGTGTGAGTGAGCAGACGGACACAGCATGTGTGTAGGAGAGGGTCGCTGTGAGGGGCACTGTGACTAGCGCAGACACAGTCAGCTACCCAATGAGGATTTTCATTCAATCCGAACACAACCCCCCCCGACTGATCAAGGAGTCCATGTTAGGAATCCTAAAGTCTCGAACATCTCCATACCACCAACAAGGTTATGCTCAAACAGAAAGATTCAATCGGACTCTCTTGGCGATGGTAGGCACTTTGGCTGCTGTGAAAAAGAACAATGGAGCCAGCATATCAGTAAACTGGTACATGCAACTGTACGAGAAATGATTCTACTGGATACTCATCATACTGCCTCATGTTTGGAAGAGAAGCCAGGTTGCCTGTCAACATGAAAATCCAGTAGCATAACTTCTCGTACAGTTGTATGCATGTATCAGTTTACTGATGTGCTGTAAACATACCGTAGGCACGAGGCAACTATTAATCTTCTGCGTGTTTCATGGCAGTTTTATTATTATTATTATTATTATTAGTGCCGAGTGCCTACGACACGAGGCAACTATTAATCTTCTGCGTGTTTCATGGCAGTTTTATTATTATTATTCATTTTCCGCCCTTTTTCGCCAAAAAATGTGGAACGAACCGGCCAGAGGACCCCCAAAAAATGATACATCAAAACGTGTGTTTTCATCCCGAATCCCGTGCTTTTACCTGTGTAAGAAATTCGCGAATAACTTCGCGAAAAACTGCGAAAAATTTCCTATAGGAATGAATGGAAAACCCCGAAAAAAAAAATATTTCAACAGACATTTTCAAAAATGAACTGCTCTGGCATACTTTCACCAAGAGACTTCATTTAAACTTTAAAATGGAGGTACTCTTGCCTTCTCTACATTGATTCATGTCACTTATGCACACCTTTTACTGTTTTTAAACTATCGAGGCTCAAAGTTGAGCAGGCTTTTGCTCAAATTTCTGGGTTTATAATGGGTGTGTATTGCGCGGAATGTTTGTGCTAAAGTGGATGACATCATCAGCTAGAGTGAGGAGGAGAGAAAAAAATAAGTCAAAAAATAAAACGGAAACTGCTCCTGTGGCCACAAATTTCACACTACAGATATAATTTCTAGATAGAAACGTAGGAAAATTTGTCTTCTCACACAGATGCGTCTGCTAAAGCTGTCAGTATTATAGTTTTGGCGTCAGACACAAAGATTCGCCACCAACACCCATCCACAGCCCCATAGACTCCCATGTTAAAAAGGGGGGAAAATTTCTGGAGGAAAGCAGAAGTAACCTTTCTTTGAATCGATTTTAATAGGTCACATTTCTACATCTTACACACAAACTGCATATCTAGACATCCAGGAAGGGCTCAAGATGCCCAAAATGAAGCTGGTTCAATGATTAGAAATACGGTTTGGCCAGAAATCCTTCCTCTTCGAGGCATGGTTTCAGCATTTTCTCTCTCTCTCTTCAAACTGACATTCAAACAGGTGCAGTAACTGCCCGGCGGTTTAGCAGTTATTGGCAGTTAATTTGAACTTGTCTGTCTAAAATGACAGACAGGGACAGCAGAGCAGCTAGCGCGTCAGTGGCTAGCGCTGACGCGTTAGCAATTAGCATTAGCATGTTAGCAATTAGCATCTATTTAATTTTTAGTGGCTAAAAAGACATGCTAATTGCTAACATTAGCAGCATACGCTAAAATTAGTGGCTAGTGCGTCATGCTAATTGCTAACATTAGCGGCTAATGCTATTTTTTAATGGCCGAAATTGGTGGTAGCATTAGTGGTAGCATTAGCATGTTAGCAATTAGCATGTTAGCTTTAGCGTCTATTTAATTTTTAGTGCCTAAAAAAACATGCTAATTGCTAACATTAGCAGGCAGTGCTAAAATTAGTGGCTAGCACATCATGCTAATTTCAAACATTAGTAGCTAATGCTAAAATTAGTGGTTTCAGTATTATCCTCTCTCTGTGAGCATTTCCAATTGACATTCTAACAGGTGCAGTAACTGCTCTGCTGATTAGGGCCGGCAGGCAGAAGCCAGCAGGCAGAAGCCCGGTGGCGGCCATTTTAGCAGTTATTGGCACTGAACTTGAACTTGTCTGTCTAAAATGACGCATTAGTGCTAGCCACTAACTGACAGACAGTAACAGGCAGTTCAAGCAAGACATTTTCTGTAGTAACTGTCAATCTGCTTTGTTTCTGTTTAAATGTGCTGTTGCTATGCCTATGATGTGTGATGTCTGATGATATATCAATCATCTGATTTGACAGTGAATCCAGCAGGACTGTGTTAAATCATAACATAATTTCTAGCCACTAAAAATTAAAGACATGCTAATTGCTAACATTAGGCGGCCATTTTAGCAGTTACTGGCACTTAATTTGAACTTGTCTGAGAGAGCAAGACAAGACAAACACACCACACACACACAGACGCTCATTTAGGACATTTCTGCTACACTGACCTTCTACCAAACCGCTTTACAAACCTTTTACAAACCGTCTACAATGAGCAGCTAGCGCGTTAGTAGTAGTAAAGACATGCTAATTGCTAACAATTGCAGCTAATGCGAGAATTAGTGGCTAGCACGTTAGCGTGCTGCTTGTGTGTAAATAAACATGTTAAATATTACTATTTGAGGTGTGCTTTTTCAATACAGACCCCCGGCATCAGCCCACTCGGCACTTTCAAAATTTCCGCGGGACTTTTCTAGTTATTATTTTTCTTCTTCTGTACATTTTTCGGTATCTAACTGACCCTACAAATTTTGGCCTACAAAAACGAAACCCATATCACTAGATTCAGCTCGTTCAGGACATTCCTGCTTAGCTTAAAACTTTTTTCTATTTACTATTAATATTGTACTAATTATTCAACTATTTCTACAAATTTTTTACCATTTAAAATACATTGTACAAACTTCAAATCTTTCTACAAACATTCTACATTTTAAACTACTTCTACTACTACTACAGACTTCATTCAAATTACAAATTGTACACAAGATCTTACACTATTAAACTCGTATTTAACTTTTAAAAAAATCTTTTACTGTTTTTAAACTATCAAGGCTTAAAGTTGTGCAGGTTTTTACTCAAATTCTGCGATTATAATAGGTGTGTATTGCGTCTGCTAGAGTGAGTGAGTGGAGGGGGAGAGAAAAATTCATTGAAAACTAAATTTGTAAACTGCGTTTAAGGCCACAAATGTCAAGCTACAGACATGATTTACCACTCAAAACGTAGGAAAATTTGTTGGCGTCGCAATGATAACACTCATGAAGCTGTCAGCAGTATAGTTTTGGAGTCATTTTCACTGTTTTCACTGTTGTTTATATAATCAAACAACTTCCTTCTCTCTCGCAGACACAAACACAGATACACATAGACACAGTCACACCACACACACACAGGCAGACAAGACAAACACACATAAATTTATACACACACAGACACACACACACACACACACACACACACACACACGCCTAACTACTTCCACAAATTTTGTACTACAGAAATAAAAATTATATCACTAGATTCAGCTCATTTAGGACATTACTACTACACTAATGTTCTACAAACTAACCTTCTACTAACCTTCTACAAACCTTCTACACTTTAAACTACTGCTCCTTCTACTACAGACTTCATTCAAACTACAGATTTCACCAAGATCCTATACTATTAAACTTGTATTCAACTTTTTTTTTAGATTCAGCTCATTTAGGACATTGCTACTATTATTTTATTAATTTCTACTATTAATATTTTACAAATTATTCAACTTTTTCTACAAATTTCTTCCCATTTAAATACATTGTACAAACTTCAAATCTTTCTACAGACCTTCTACAAACCTTCTACAATTTAAACTACTTCTGCTACAGACTTCATCTAAACTACAAATTTCACCAAGATCTTGTACTATTACACTTGTATTCAACTTTTTGTTTTTTAAGATTAAGCTCATTTAGGACATTACGACTATTATTTTACTAATTTCTACTATTAATATTTCACAAATTACTCAACTTTTTCTACAAATTTCTTCCCGTTTAAATCCATTGTACAAACTCCAAATTTTTCTACAAACCTCCTACAAACCCTCTACACTTTAAACTACTTCTCCTTCTACTACTGAATTTCACCAAGATCTTGTACTATTAAACTTGTATTAAATTTTTTTTTAGATTCAGCTCATTTAGGACATTACTACTATTATTTTACTAATTTCTACTATTAATATTTTACAAATTATTATACTTTTCTACTTTTTCAGCTAATTTCAAACTTTCTTAAACTATTCTAAGATTTTGTACAATTCTACCTTGTCATACAAATTTCTATAGAATTACACAACATTGTACCACTCCATACTATTCAACTCATACACACACACCTAACTATTTTCTACAATTCTACCTTTTCATACAAATTTTTACAGTATTACACAACATTGTACCACTTCATACTGTTCTACTCATACACACATACACCTGGCTATTTTTTAAAATTCTATCTTTTCATACAAATTTCTACAGTATTACACAACATTGTACCACTTCATACTATTTTACTGTTTCCAGCTCATTTCACATTTTTTAGATATGTATTGTTTGGCCTTTTGAAGATTTATAGTATAGAGACGGCTAAAGACCGATAGGAATGTGGGGAGAGAGAGGTAGGGGAATGCCATGCAACGACGGGCAGCAGAGGGCCCCCACACCGAATTTCGGCAGGAAATGCAGTTTTCTAGTTGAGTGTGCCTGAAAGCGCACACTCTTTATTATCCACCCGGCTTATTGAGTGTGCCTGAAAGAGCACACTCTTTATCCACCCAGCTTATTCTTATTATTGAGTGTGCCTGAAAGAGCACACTCTTTACTATCCACCCGGCTTATTCTTATTATTGAGTGTGCCTGAAAGAGCACACTCTTTACTATCCACCCGGCTTATTCTTATTGAGTGTGCCTGAAAGAGCACACTCTTTACTATCCACCCGGCTTATTCTTATTCTTGCCCTCTGGGCATCCACACCATTGTTCCTCAAGTTTATTATTATTATTGGTGTGGATGCCCAGAGGGCAGCCAAGAATAAGCCGGGTGGATAGTAAAGAGTGTGCTCTTTCAGGCACACTCAATAAGAATAAGCTGGGTGGAGAATGAAGAATGTGCTCTTTATAGTAGTCTCGTTTATTATTATTATTTTTATTTTTCTTCTTCCATATGTTTTTTGCAGCCTTTTAAGTCCCACAAATCCTGTCCTACAAACATAAAAATAATACCACCAGATGCCACCATTCAGGACAATGGAGCTATTAATTTACAAATCTCTACTATTAATACTGTACAAATGATTAAATATTTTCTAAAATTTTCCCACCATAAGGATGAATGGAAAATCGTCAAATCTGTCAACAGACCCACAACACTACAACAACAACTACTCCATACTTTGCCCTACAGACTTCATTCAAATTACTACTTGTAGACAAGATGTTAAACTATTGACGTTGTCCACAACTTTACAAAATCGTTTACCGTTTTTAAACAATTAAACACTAAATTTGAGTATGTTTTTACTCCACAGCAGCGTTTACAATGGGTGTGTATTGCTAGAGCGGGTGATGTCAGAGCTAGAGTGAAATAGCAGCTAACAAGTCCGTCAAAAAATAAAACACACCAGTCTCTCCTGGCCGCAAATGTCATGCTACGGACATGATCTGCCCAGCAAAACGTAGGAAAACTGGTTACCTACGCAGTGATGTCATCACTTAAGCTGTCAGCCTTACCGTTTCGGTGTGATGAGCCTCGGAGCACCAGCTAGTCCCTGCAGCACTCCCATTAACTCCCATTAAGAGTTAAGGAGCAATTTTTCTTCAGGCACGCAGACAAACCCGTTCCTTTACCAGACGAATAAAATCCATTCCGTACCGGAAATCGCATTTTAAAAATACCAGACAATCAGGAAAGCCTCGTAATACGCCCGGTCAAGTCGTTTCAGTGATATTTACAACGTTCTAGCCGGAAATCGATCATTTCTGTCGTGAACTCCCTAATGTTATCAGTCGTGCTCTGAGCTGCAGTCTGACACACACGCACCTCTAATTGGGGCCCAGCAGATGGTGCTCTTTGCTCGGTAAACTCCGTACTGTGTCAGTCTGAGCAGCAGTCTGACACACAGACGGTTAGCTGCCCATTACGTGCCACATTAAAAAGGAGCGATTTTTCTGCAGGCAAGCAGACAAACCCGTTTCTCTATCAGGCAAAAGAAATCCTTTCCGTGGCAGAAATGGCGTTGCAGCTGTTTACTCTCGGTCAGCGTCTCTCCCTCTGTCACTCAGACACGCGTGTACCTGTCCTCTCTGGTTAGCACGCCGCTAACGCTACGTGTAAACAAACCGTGTGCATGTAGCACACGGAGTCTGCCAGCTGATTGTAATGAGCGACGATGAGTTAACCGGCGAGTTGTTAACATAAAGACTGCACACAGAGTTTGCCAGCTGATTGTAACGAGCGACAACAAGCGGACCCAAACGGACCGGTATTTAGCTTTACATAGCTTAACACGGCTATGGTAACTGTACAAAAGATCATTCCTTTGTGCATGTTTTTTTCATTGTTTATATTACTACACGTGAATTCCCACACTGCCGAGGTCCTTGAATGCACCACATATGTACCGCTCAGCCCAGAGCAAATGTCGGGTGAACGATATGCAGTGTGTGCGTCCATTGAGCCGTGAGTTATGATGTTTACTTCTGTGTTACACTTTGTTGATGTTTGTGTTGATCCATGAGTCTATTTTGATGACTTAGCAGTAGTTTTGTCATCGGTTTGTATAATGTGACGAACAATTAGCCGCTAACGAGTGACTTGTAGCTAATCACTAACTAGCGATAGCCTGAGAGTTTTATGCTGCTGTGTTGCTAATTTCTGTTGATTATACATTGCATATTGAATGATAATTGATTAGTACCGGTGTATGTCACTCTTATGTTGCATCTAAGCCTGTGGATTAATGTTCATTATGGCTTCATTGATTAATGCTGACTTTAAATTCATAATTAATCTTGAACTGTATTTCATATGTTATCTGGAGATATTTAGCTAAGTCATGCCTAAGTTATACTTTATTTTCTAATCAGTCTGTATTGTTGTGCTAGTATTGCAGCAACCACACACTTACGCACAGACGAACCTGTTCACACCAAAATGCAGATAAACAGCTTGAACTTTATTGAAGGAGTCTGCCTCTCATTAATGCCATCCACTGAACATGCCAACAGTGTCCTGACCCAACACCCTGAAGCGATTGCTGCCACCTAAGATCCCTATATAGTCAATCATTCATACAGTAACGTACTGGGCATCTAGCTTTACATAGCTTAACACGGCTAAGCACGAAACTGTTAACTTTGTTAGTGTTTGTTTAGTTACATACGTGTTTTTATTCTGTTCATGTTGTGATCTGTGCCATCATATTTGATGAGAGCAGTACAGCTGAATTTTATCAGTTAAAGGTGTAGTGACAAATATTGCAAATATAGAAAGATTACTCGACTTTTTTTTCAGGTAATTTCACGCTTTCTTAGAACACTGTACAAATTCATAAAATATTTCAAAATATCCTACAATTCTATCTTTTCATACAAATTTCCACAGATGCATCGGGCATTTCGGCAGAGGGCATCCACACCGTATTTCCGCAGGAAATACAATTTTTCTAGTTGAGTGTGCCTGAAAGAGCACACTCTTTAAAATCCACTGCGTTTATTATTATTATTGAGTGTGCCTGAAAGAGCACACTCTTTACTATCCACCCGGCTTATTCTTAGTATTATTGAGTGTGCCTGAAAGCGCACACTATATGTTATCCACCGCGCTTATTGAGTGTGCCTGAAAGAGCACACTCTTTACTATCCACCCGGCTTATTCTTCTTATTGAGTGTGCCTGAAAGAGCACACTCTTTACTATCCACCCGGCTTATTCTTCTTCTTATTATTATTATTATAACGTTTCTTCCGTGTTTTTTTTCGGCTCGCTTCTGCTCCCAGAGTTTTTGTCGCACATACACAAACAAGGTGTCAAAACGACCGGCTCGGCCGGGAATCGTTAGGAAAGGATTTTCTAAGCATTTCACCGAAATGCTGAAGCTGTCAGTAGTATAGTTTTGGCGGGAGACGCACAGATTCGACAGCAACACGCATCTCCTACCCTATATACTCCCATGTTAATTTGAGAGGAGAAATTTCCAGAAGGGAGGTAGTACCTGGTCTTTACCAGATGATTAGGACCAGAGTTTTTAACATTTAGGTCTCATACTGGGCAGAGAACTGGTAGACACGAAGCCCCCGCTCATGGATATTTCAGGTTTTGGATACGACATACTGTTAAGCATTGAACGCCACCTCTTTGAGGGGCTTCATTCAGAGACTTTCTGTGTCTTTCACTGTGCATGCAGCAGCTGTGACTAATTGCTCTGACCTGCAGCTCACCCTGGTTGCTTGGCAACCTCAAGCCTGCCTTTGACTAACTTTGTTGAAGTCTCTGTATGATATCAATGACTAATCAAGACTACATTTTTAATGTCAGCCATTTTATCCTTATTCTCACATAGATAAAGCACAGACAGACACACTGCACACAGACAAGACAAAAGACAAATAAGAGTCTCTTCAAAATACAAGACTTTGTAAAACTCTCTCATTAGCAGACACAACACCACACACACACACACACAGACAAAACAAAAGTCTTTCAAAATAAGAGCCCCTTCAAAATAAAAGACTTTGTAAAACTCTTATTGACAGACACAAGACAACCACACATGCGCACACACAGACACAAACACACATGACAAAAGTCCTTCAAAATAAGAGTCTTTTCAAAATAAAAGACTTTGTAAAACTCTTATTGACAGACACAAGAACACACACAAGCACACACACACACACAAACACAAGACAAAAGTCTTTCAACAAACAGTCCCTTCAAAATAGCCCATTAAAAAGGCAACGATGACACAGCTTGTACTAATATTGAATTTACTGAGCAGTGTCAATAATAATGCATGGGGGCGATGGGGCCAGAGTCAGGCACACTCAAAATTTCTTAGGAAATTTTTCTAGTTTGACTTCTTATGTTTCTTCAGTGATTTTTTGGGTTCGCTTCTGCTCCCAGAGTTTTTGTCGCACATACACAAACAAGGTGTCAAAACGACCAGCTCAGCTGGGATCGGTATCCTAAGACTTTTCAAAGAGTTTCACTCAACGGTTATGCCAGAAAACGCTAAAAATCATGACAAAAAAACGAATGGGTGTGTATTGTTTGCAGCTAGAGTGAGTGATGTTATCGCTAGAGTGGAGAGAGAGAGAAAAATTCATCGAAAAATACATTTGTAAACTGCGATTGTGGCTGCAAATGTCAAACTATGGACATAATTTGCAACTCAAAATGTAGGAAAATTCGTTGGCCTTGCAATGATAACACTGCTGAAGCTGTTAGTATTATAGTTTTGGCGTCAGACACAAAGATTCGCCAGCAACACCCATCCAGAGCCCCACAGACTGCCATGTTAAAAAGGCGAGAAAATTTCTGGAGGAAAGCAGAAGTAACGTTTCTTTGAATCGCGTTTAACAGGTCACATTTCTTCATTTTACACACAAAATGCCTATCTAAATGATCAGGAAGAGCTCATCGTGCTCAAAGTTAAGATGGTTCAATGATTGGATGTATGGTTTGGCCAGAAATCCTTCCTGTTCGAGGGGCACTTTCAACGGTTTTCCTCTCTCTCTCTCAGTGGTGACAAATGTCACAGGAGCAGCTGCGGTTGAATGCTCTGCTCTCATTGGTGGACTCCACCTGGGCCCTCTCACAGACAGACAGATAGACAGACAGATGCACAGACACACGCCACGTGCACGCGCGTGCGCGCGCGCACACACACACACACACACACACACACACACACACACACACACACACACACACACAGACAAAACAAAAGTCTTTCAAAATAAGAATCCCTTCAAAATAAAAGACTTTGTAAAACTTTCTGATTAACAGACACAAGACCACAACCACACACAAAAACACACACACACAGACAAGACAAAAGTCTTACAAAATAAGAGTCCCTTCAAAATAAAGGACTTCGTAAAACTCTCTCATTGACAGACACAAGAACACACACACACACACACACACAAGACAAAAGTCTTTCAAAATAAGAGTCCCTTCAAAATAAGATCTCATTAAAAAGGCAATGATGACACAGCTTGTTGTATCAATACTGAATTTGCTGAGCAGTGTCAATAATAATGTACAGGTGTGATGGGCCAGAGTCAGGCACACTCAAAATTTCTTTAGAAATTTTTCTAGTTGTACAATATGTCTCTGTTGATTTGTTCTGTACACGTGACATCTATTGCACGTCTGTCCATCTTGGGAGAGGGATCCCTCCTCTCTTCCTGAGGTTTCTTCCACCTTTTTCCACCTTATTTGCCTCTCCGAGGCAAATGTATTTTGTGACTTTGGGCTAGACAAATAAAATTTGATTTGATTTGATTTGACATCTGTTTTGGTATCACACCAGATGGGGAGGATGAGGCCTCTTACCAGCAGTATGTCACCAAGATGAGAAAAGTCCTGCATGCCGCCTACCAGTTTACCATGCAGCTACAAAGAACCACTTGAAAACAAAGCACATTATGACCAAAGAGTAAGAGATCTGCCTTTAAAAGAAGGTGACAGTCCTGATACAAAACTTGGGATTAAAGGGAAAACATAAACTGCAATATAGATGGAGATCAACACTATATGTTGTGGTGGAGAAGTTGCCAAATCTGCCAGTATACAGGGTGAAGCCAGAGTATGGCTCAGGTGGACACAAAATGCTCCACCAAGACCACCTTTTGCCCATTGGTTATCTGGTGATAATGTCTGATTTCCGTGATGAGACTCTGTGAAAAGAAGAGCTGTCACTAGATGAACTCACCGCCGATCTAGTCAAAACTCAAGGAAAACTGCTGTCACAGTGGAGGAAAGTGACACAGCAGCATCCGTTGCTGAGGATGAAACTTACCCTATCATCCAAGAATTGGATGTGGAAGGAATCCGGAGAGAACTACTGACATCCAATCAAAACACTAAAAGGGATGAGAATGATAATCAAAAGTAGGAGTACTCTCAAGTATGTATTGAAGCACCCGGATAATAAATGATCTGGGGTTCTTTCCTGCTCTGAGTATTAGTACCAGTGAGTAATGTCCACATTCTAAACATGGAATATCCCCAAGGTCTACAATCTCCAATTCCAAGTAGGTGGATGTTCAGGCTGTGGCTATCTCTCTTCAAATAATTTTCTACACACCTCTGACTGGAGGGTCTACTGTAATTTCCAGGGCTAAGACCAATGAACTCCAATGAGCTAATTCTAGCTTGACCGCTCCATTTAGTCACTAGAGGACTGAACTACAGTAACAAGACAGTTTAGTGTTTATAAGCCAGTAGGCTGGGACTAAAAATTGTCTCTGTTGTTAGGCCAATTCTGAGAAAAAAGTTAAAACACATCAATTTTTCACATGTGGCCCTAATCTTCTCCCATACATTACACATAAGAGTCTACTGATGTGACTGATGTGTTTTCAGGGATTAGTCAGAATCAGTGACTCAAGGAGCAACCTCCATGGCTTGAAAATTAAGCGAATGAAGTGCAAAAAACTGTAATTTCAACATTTTAAGCCCTGTGTGAAATTGTCAAACAGCAGAAATAAACATGTAGCATGTTCTATCAGGTTTTTGTATAAGTATAGCGGTTCATGCTCTTTGTCTGCTCTGTTCTCACTAAACCACTCCATTCATTCTCAGCTCACTCTGCTGCTCTCTCTCCGTCTTAAGACACACCTTAAAGCAGGTAGCCCTTTTGTAATGGAGATGCAAATGATTTTAGGTTACTGCTGTTAAAAAAATCCATTAAGAGATTTGGAACTCACCCAATATAAGTCTTAGAGGTTCTGCCCTCACCAATAAACACACATCTGGCTGCAATGGTGTCACCATACTTCACATTCACCTCCTTCTTGGTAGGATAGAAAGCCTGGAAAGAAAACTGGGCAGTGAGCAAACAGCACTTTTTATGAAAAACTGTTGTGATCAATATATTGTTTAATTCAGATGTATAAGTCACAATATACACCTAACCTGTTAATTATCAACTCCTTAATGAACTGGGAACAACTTGGACCAGCTAATGGACAAAGATCTTATTCTTTCATCACAAATATGCAAGAGCTTTAGAGTACTACACAGAGTGTACATCCTAATAATAAAGAAACAATATAATTAACAGAATCTTTAATATCTATACATCACAATTTTTTGAAGAGTTAATGGGAGCAAAGTTTTAATTATATACAAGTGTTCAAGAATTGAGCATCTTGTATGTATGAGGCCTTTGGTTATACAATTCGAAATAGCAGCTGAAGTAAATCTGGATAATCACAAATATCTTTCTAATAACTCTAATAACCTTTGCTGCATCTATAAGAGAACTATCATGACAGTGACTAGATTTTAACCATTTGCTACTTTTGGCTACTGTGGACAACCTAAAATTAGAGAGTTTTTACTTACATCTGACCAAAGGACTGCAGTTGATCAATGTACACTGTCCATATAAATAAATAATAAATTGATGATAAATGTGAAAACATACCTGCGGTAACTGAGGGGACTGTCTCCCGATCAGGCTCCATTTTCCATCTCTGATCCTATAGCCACTGACCACTTTGCCTGTGACAGAAACACTCATCCACACTACCATTGATACTGATCAAAGTTCTTCTCAAAAAACTGCTGAACTGTCTGATATGACTTACCAAGTTGGTGTGTGTGGGTCCTGAAGGCAAATGGGTAGATGGGGTATGAAGTGTAATCACAGGCGATGTCTGCATTTGTAACTAATAAAGAAGAATGAAGTGTTATACACTCATTGTGCATCTGTTCTTTCACTGATTCTTGAGTTGGGACAAAACACTTTCTGAAAAACCTTTTTTTGAAAATGTACACTATATTGATTATATTATATATTCATATAGATAAAGATCTGTGCTATTTAACCATGTAAAGGTGCAGGCTGGAGGTTAAAAAACATTTTTAAGGGGCGGCGCTTAGCTCAGTCGGTAGAGCGGCCGCCCCATATGCGAAGGCTCGCTGCGGTTGAGTCCCAACCTGTGGCCCTTTGCCGCATGTCATTCCCCATCTCTCTCCCCACATTTCCTGTCACTCTTTGGCTGTCTCTGTCAATAAAGCTTGGAAAAAGCCAAAAAATAATCTTAAAAAACAAACTAAATAAATAAATAAATAAATAAAAATTCAACAAATTTGTGTTTACCTTAAAAATTTGATTTGTGTCAACCCCATCAGGCACACTAAAAGTATATAATTATAATAGCCTAACAAGAATCTTAAGTTCTGATCTGCAATAAATATAATATATAAACTAAAGGCTTAATTTCACACTGTTATGAATACACAGATTTCTAAAAATTAGCATTTTCAGACTTTATCTTTTAGTTTGCCATGACCTTTAATACAAAAGTCATGAAAAATGCATTTGAATATTACTATGGAATCATATGTCCATTTACTTGATTGATTGATTGATTGATTGATAGATATAGCACTGGCTTGTGCAGACAAAATCAATGTCCAGCGGAAGTAGTGGGAGATAAGACACAGCCATTACAATATTCCTAAGAGTATAACACAAAATGTTCAGGATTTCTTCCTGAACTCTGCATGGGTGACAACTGATATAATTGTGATAAATGATAAGAAGTAGCAGAGAATGATACAGACAGACTCATTGATCAACTTCCACATTGATTTCCTCTAGGAATCCCACTGCAATGCTGAGCTTCTCTTCATTCTGTGCTCTGAAGCCCTTCTATTATGTCACATATCTAGCATTTGATTGGAAGATGTGTCTGTTTTGGACAAATATGCCACAGATAACACTGTACTGGAATGTATTACACTAATGACAGTGGAAATGCAGGGTTTCGCACACTGTCCGAGACAAAAAGACAGGATGCTGTGGCATTCTGGACACATAGCGTATGGATCCTGTCTTAAAACATATCAAGACAAATTTACCACAGGTGCACTTTTGGTCTGATGGTCCAAGTAAACCGGATTTGAAAACGCAACATTGAACTTCTTCCCCGCTCTATAAGAAGCCAGTGCGTATTTTCAATAGTGAAAACTACACACTGCACCTTTAAGATTTTACATCAATCAATCAATCAGTCAATCAATCAATCAATCATGTAGACAAGTGCTATATATAACACACATGCTGGAAATGTATTCAATAATAAGCAGATAAAAGAAAATTATTCAATAAGCAGCCACAGCCTGCCCATGCTCTACAAATCATTGTATATTGTAAAATAATGTAATTGCATGATATATATGTACATTAATATGCAGATAAAACCCTAAAATAACATTCTATTCCTTTACTATGTTTGAAAATAGTATAATATTAGCACATTATGCGGTTATTGGTGGATTTGTCAACTCTGTCAGCTTACATGTCAACTCCATCAGAAATGGCACGTTTTTTCCCTCTGCAGAAAACAACACTGCAGCTAGCTAGTTTTTTTGGCTATTGCTAGCTGTCTCCATAATCTCAATAATATATTTTAATTGAATCCACTATGGTTTAATAAAAAAGTATCATAAAGGAGAGATGGTGTTGACATGTTCCAGCTGTGACCATAGGAAAATTGACATTGTTCATCTAAAACAGGGGTGTCAAACTGTTCCACAAAAGGGCCGGTGTGGCTGCAGGTTTTCTTTCCAACCAAGCAGCAGCACACCAGACTTGACTCATTTAATCAACTGATCTCAGTCTTCAAAGGGTTGATTGGTCAAACTGTGTGCTCTTGGTTGGTTAGAACAAAAACCTGCAGCCACACCGGCCCTTTTGTGGAACAGTTTGACACATCTGATCTAAAACATCAAAAAATGTCAAACATATCAGACCATGTGTGGTATTGATGCATTCACCACAACCAGGAGAATGAAAAGGGATCCTCGGGGATATAGCTGACCATGCTATTGCCCGATTTCATGAGGTTTATGAAAAAATCTGACAGAGTTGACGGAAACAGAGAACACAACTTCGATAGGCAGATTTCTATGGAAAATACTTTTAGATGTTCATGGCATGCATTGTTTTATACATTTATAACCCTTATCTTTGATGTGATATAAATGTTTTCACAATTGTCGAGGTTTTTAAAGTTTTTTGGGGCTGGTGAATATTGTGACCTCTTGCTGAGGACAAGAGAAAAAACATGGGCCGTCTAACCACTGGTCACACATTTAAACAAATATGCCCCAAAATCATCATCCTGGAACTTACGGTGCCCTGGGAAGAGCGTATTGAGGAAGCCAGCAAAAGGAAATGCACTAAGTACGCGCAACGTACTTAGATGTTTCTTCCACACAGTAACTTAACAGTGCAAAACGATTTGAACTGCTTTAAATATCCACAAATAGAAAAATAGAAAGGCAGAAAAACTTGTTTGTTTATTGCTCATGGCTATTTGGAGTTATAATTGTATTTATTTAGTATTTGATATGTCTTTGTCATTTCTTACAGTGAATAAACATTTTAACCATTAATAATGTATAGCTTATTTTTGCCCCGGTCTTACCCCTATTCAAAATGCTCTTGACCATCACTTTCTTTAGGAGTGGCACATTTACAGCATATATTTTCACAGAGGGGATCTATCAAGTATATATTATGATATGCTGACATTTGTTTAAGCTATTCGTGATGGAAGATAAGTAGAGCTAAAACCAGAATCTGCACAGTACTTCTAGAACAAACTTATCTAACCTCTTATTTTCCCCATAGTTTGTTCAGAAGGAAAATTTCCAAACAGATATAAAAACTGATGAAATGAACATATCTTCCAGACAGGCCCACATGAGGAAAATCATAACTTGACAAGAAAAAAAAACAAAAAATACACCATACCTCTTTTTCCTGGAAGGATAACTGTGTCCACAGACATGAGCAGGTATATGCCAGCAATGAAAGGCTGCCTTTATGGAGAACCACAGTTAGACATTTCCTTCCTATTCCTTCTGTTCAAGCTCTCTTTATGTACATGCCAAGATGTTTTAATTATAGATTTCAACAGAAACATTCATGCTTTAAGGTTAATACTTACGGTTTGGATGTCATTCTTAAGGTAAGTCCTGAGCAATCTCTATGATGATCTGCAGAACAAAAAACTAAAATAAAACTCCCACATTTATTTTGACATCTGGGTATTTTGACATATGACTACTAGTACAGGGGCGGCTGTGACTTGGAGGTAGAGCGGGTCCTCCACAAATCAGATGATGAGCGGTTCAATCCCCAGCTTCTCCAGTCTGCATATCCTTGGGCAAGATACTGATACTGTGGAAGGCTGCACCAGTGTGTAAATGTGTATGAATGGTTAGCTCCTAAAACTGATGAGCAGTTGGGAACTTGCATGGCAGCCAATGCCATCAGTGTATGAATGTATGTGAATGGGTGAATGAGATACGTAGAGTAAAAGAGCTTTGAGTGGTCGGAAGACTAGAAAGGTGTTATATAAGTACAGTATATACTATACTTAGTATAGTTAGTACTAAGTATACTATAGTTAGCATATAGCATATAGTATAATAACCAAAGTTGAAATGGATAACATGTAAACCTGATAACATGATACAGTCCAATTCAGAACCACAACAAAGTAGATCCTCAAAGAAATGTCACATTCATTACAGCAGTCCTTTGAGCCTGTGCTTTAAAAACTGTCAAGCTTTGACCTAAATGCTAACACATCTTAATTTAGTATCATGCTACATTCGCCATTTAGTACATGAACTGTACCAAATTTTGCACTTATCCATCCAGTAGATGTTGACATATTACAAAGAATAAAAGGAAACTCTTAAGGTTGAGTCAGAAGATTATCCTGCCCAAAGATCCATTCTCTGGGCAGCGATATCATTACCAAACTTCACGGCAATTCATCCAGTAGTTGCCCACTAGTGTCTGTCTAACAAACTTCTGGTAGAAAAGACAGCGTTTCTTTGAGGGAGAAATCGGATCAATCAATTCAATTTTCTCCACGGAAACAGGTGCAATGCTGAAACTCAGCAGAAATTCAATTAATTCAATCAGTGTACACACACAACAAAAGGTTTTAAGGATTCGTATTCCACAACTTGTCTAAAAGAGACAGAGATCTATCACACACTTTGATCTACTAGTGGTGAATACTACTATTCAAGGCTAACAAGGCTGCTCAGGGACGTTTTACCTCCAGTTAGCACTTCTTTATTGGATATGATTAATCTATCTTTATTATCAGGATATGTACCACAGTCCTTTAAAGTAGCTGTAATTAAACCTCTTCTTAAAAAGCCCACTCTAGATCCAGAGGTTTTAGCTAATTACAGACCGATATCAAACCTTCCATTTCTCTCTAAGATACTTGAGGATGCTGTAGCCAATCAGCTGTGTGAGTTTCTCCATAAGAACAGTTTATTTGAGGATTTTCAGTCAGGATTTAGAGTGCATCATAGCACAGAGACCGCACTAGTCAAAGTTACAAATGACCTCCTAATGGCCTTGTCTTGTTAGATCTTAGTGCCGCTGCCACAAATTGAGCTAACCCTTTCTCCCCAATTGTAGCTGTAGCAGCAGCACTGCATTTCCTTTTCAGCAACAGTTTGCTTCAGAATGGCACCCATACCAAACTCCAGTTAACTTGCAACTGTTAACTATTAACTTTCATGAACCAAAAACAAAAAGATTATTATTAAAAAAGTTATCACTCACAGATACCAATAACGGCAGCATCTGCCATTGCAGGTCAGTGGCAGCTGCACCACACAGAGGCAGCGGTTGAGACAGATGTTGAGAGATTAAGAAAACCTTGTAAATTAATGCAGAAATCACATGATGAAAATGCTACTTCCTGCGAGTCTAATATAACACTGATGACTGTTTTATAAAAATAAAATAGATGCCCGTAGCAACAGCAGTTGCTGTGGCAGGTCAGTGGCAAGCTCTTAACTACTGTAGTGTAAAATTTCATGCATGCTGCTAGATCTTCTGAGTGTGTAATATTCAATACTCTAAGAAGTTGGTTGGTTTTCTCTGATTTAACATGATTTCTAGATGGTTTTCCCTGATTTGATGGGTTTTCTCTGATGAAGATCTAATTAGATCTGCTTTAAGCTTTAAAGAAACATATATAACACAATATAAACATTGAAGCACTCATTATGCTAATAGTCATGCTAATGCTAAAGCGTTTGCTGATAACTGGAAACATTTTAATCATTGTCTAATCACTGAAGCAGAGCCCCTCTTTGCGGTGAAGTATGATTAAAGTAATATGATTCTTGAAAAGTTAAAATGCACATATAATCACACAGAATGCTGTATGCTAGATAGAATGCACAATGTTTTGACAATATAGTAAACATCTGGTTTTACATATATGAGTGTGAGCACAAATATTAATGAAGTAGTAAGCACTTGATTTTTAGTATGACTTAATGTGAAACATATGAGTGTAAGAGCACAAAGATTAATGAAGTAGTGAGCACTTGATTACTAGTATGTTTAAATGTGAAACATAAATATGTAACTTGTAACAGTGTGAGACATATTAAACTTTTTAATATAGTTGGAAGGTTCTGTAACGTAATGGTGTAAAATTATGGTCATTAGAGTGACTTTTAAAAAACAGTGTAAAAGAAAGCCAGAGTCAGTGGATTCAGTAATTGGGTCTTATCAGAAGTTGAGTAGTGATAGGCTGGGCATAGACATAGTCAGGGGGAGTTTGGAGATAGGCATACAGGTGTAAGAGAAAGCTAGAGTCAGCAAATTCAGTAATTGGGTCTTATCAGAAATTGAGTAGTGATAGACTGGACATAGACATAAACAGACAGGGGGACTAGGCATACAGTATATAAGAGAAAGTCAGAGTCAGTGAATTCAGTTCTTCCATGGAGAACTCGGGCTCTTGTTGTCTGTAAAGATAATAAAAGCTCTATCTGCGGTGGATTAACATTATTAGACCAATTATGGACCTGAAAAATTGGAATTTTAAAGTTGCATCCAGTCTGCGGATCAAGAACCAAGTTGAAGACTGTGAGACAACACTACCCTTTGTGTTGTTATTCTTCTTGTTGTCCTCCTCTGCTCTTGTTTGATGTGCTAGTAACCTCTCATCCATAAATGTCAGTACTAAAATTAGGACTCACCTCTGAAAGCAGTGATTTCTCCATAATGGATCTGCAGCACAAAGTAGGACATCCCTGAGTTTCTTCCAACTTTAAAACCAACGTCTTTCAACAGAGGTAAGAGGAAGACATGAAACCACATAGAAATAGACAGAAAATAGAAAGATGTTTAATTGTACATACAATACATTCCTGATCATTCATAGCCTTCATTCACTTCACACTGACAGTGGAACTACCCTTTGAAAACTATGAGGCATGTGGATCATACAGAGCACCAGGGACACAATTTCCAAAATTAAAGCCGCAAGCGGTGTTGAACGGGCCCTTGTGCATGTGCGCACATTGGCATGTGTGCACGTCGGGCAAGTTTTAAGTCAATCAGATGAAGTCCCTGGGAGGAGTTTGTTAAAACAGAACATAAGAAGCAACCACTTTTTTCTCATAGGGTCAAATTTGACAAAATAGCCACACCCACACCATTTCATCAAAATTCATAATTTTGATAACTTTTCATAGTCAAAGCCTTAAGAACACTCACAACAAGTTTCAATTAGATGGGATGAAATCCCTAGGAGGAGTTTGTTACAATAGTCCACACATTAGCCTATTGTGTGGCCATTTGTGTGGCCTGGGGAAGATTGGAGTATTTTCCATACTACTTTTCAAGGAAACACGCCGAATTTCATGGCCCCGCCCCTCCCACACAGTAAATCCAAAACTCACGATTTTGATAACTTTTCATTGTCGAGGCCTTAAGAACACACACGCCAAGTTTCAAACAGATGGAACGGATGAAAGCCCTAGGACGAGTTCATTCAAATACGACCCCTGGAAATGACACCAAAAACGCGAAAACGCCAACTTTGAAACAAAATGGACGCCGTACGCTTCGCTGTAGGCCGGGTCACCAAGAGACTTTTTTGTGTGTCTTGGTATGTTACATACTCCCTCCAAATTTCATACACGTGGATGAAACTGTGTCGAGGGGCCCCTCCGAAAACATAAACCTAGGTGGCGCTGTAGAGCCATTTTTGTACGCCCATGCGCGAGACCCCTAAAATACGTAATTTTACGCCCCACTTGGGAGGGTAGGCAAATTTTCGTGAGTTTTCGAATACAGTTAGGCCGTCTAAAATGCGATTTACTTTGGGGAAGAAAAAGAAAGGAAAAGAGAAAGAAAAATAATAATAAAAAAATAATAATAATACACAATAAAATAACGCTAAATTATAATAAACATTCAAAATTCTATAGGGCCTCGCACCGTGTGCTCGGGCCCTAAAAAAATAAAAATAAAATAAAGTTAAAGCTGCAAGCAGCATTGGATGGGCCCTCGCACCTCGCACGCGTCGGGGAGGGGGGCACCAGGCGGAAAACACGCGAGCCTTCGAAGCCTTCGAAGTAGTTTGTTCAAACTGACCACACACATTAGCCAGAATTCGGTCAAATGGTCAAACTTGATGGAGCGCCACGCCCACACCGTTTCATCAAAATTCGTAATTTTGATAACTTTTACTCAGGAAGTCTATATGAATGCACCTACCAAGTGTGAATTGGATAAAATACCTAGGAGGAGTTCGTTCAAATAGGACCCCTTCTCAACCAGCCCGAAACACCGAAAACGGTGATTTTCATTCTTAAATATCTCGCTTCCTGTTGATTTTAGCCCATTTCTCCAAGAGACTTTTTTGAACGTCTTCCCATGATCTACGAGTCGGCTGAGGTTTCATAACTCTGTGTCCAAAACTGTGGCAGGGCTGCCTCAAAGAAAAATTCAACGGGGCGCTATAGAGCAATTTTGCCCTGCCCCCTAATTAAGTATGCAGCCAAAATTTGCATAACATTGGTCTTAATCACCACCAGAAGTTTCAGACAGCTCGGAGAAAGTATATGAAAGCCCAACACTTTTGCCTGAAAATCAGCCAAAAAGTCAATGGAGTCACAGATTTTTTCGAAAAAATCGGCACTGTTGACTTTGACGGGCCGCCACGGCCACGCCCTCTGATGAAAAGTTGAAATTCTTTCTCAAATATCAACACCAAGGCCTTGACAACATCCACACCTAGTTTGAGGTGGATATACTCAAACACTTTGGAGAAAGCTATCGTCAAGTAAAATATGACACTTCCTGTCGCCAACAGGTGGTGCTGTGAAAAATCAAATGTTGTCATGGAAATGTGTTCTAGGCCAGACTGCCATTATATATCAGAGGTTTGGAGAAGATTGGAGTATTTTTCACAAAGTTATAGCACGTCAAAATTTCATGAAAGCACGCCAAATTTCGTGGCCCCGCCCCTCCCAAACAGTAAATCCAAAACTTATGATTTTGATAACTTTTCATTGTCGAGGCCTTAAGAACACACACGCCAAGTTCCAAACACATAGGATGAAAACCCTAGGAGGAGTTACACGAACCCTGGAAATGGCCCAAATCCTGGCAAAATGTGATTTTTGATTCAAATTGGCGGACTTCCTGTTGGAATTAAACCATGGCTCCAAGAGGCTTTTTGGTGTGTCTCGGTATGTTACATACTCCCCCCAAATTTCGTACACGTGGATTAAACCGCGTTGAGGGGCCCCTCCGAAAACATAAACCTAGGTGGCGCTGTAGAGCCATTTTTGTACGCCCATGTCCGAGACCCTTAAAATACGTAATTTTACACCCGACTTTGAGGGGGTAGGCAAATTTTCATGAGTTTTCGAGTACATATAGGCCGTCTAAAATGCGTTTTACTTTGGGGAAGAAAAAGAAAGGAAAAGAGAAATTAAAAAAAAAAAAATAATAATAAACATTCGAAATTCAATAGAGCCTCGCACCACGTACTCAGGCCCTAATAAAACAAACAAACAAAAAAAACAACATTCGAAATTCAATAGGGCCTTGCACTGCATGCTTGGGCCCTAATAATAAACATTTGAAATTCAATAGGCCCTCAAACCGCATGCTCGAGCCCTAAAAAAGAAAAATCTTAAGGATACAATAGGGCTTTCGCTGCTTGGGCCCTAAAGACATGCTACTTTCCAACAAAGAAAGCACGACAAAATAAGTCAATGAATTTCTCTACAGAGAAGTGGAGATCTCAAACACAAACAAATGACAAATGAGAGTGAAACAGCTTAAAGTCAATAGGTAAATGAAAATGACTGCAGTAATTGTCAACCCTTTGAGAGACATACCCTTGGGTAATTTAGTAGGTGGTGCATTCCGAGCCCAGGCATACATAATGGAAGCTTCGTCCTCACACGTGCCTTGCACACTGCCACAGTCCCTTGAGAGAAATGACAAAATCAAAACATCAAACAGCTGTTTACACTGCAGTCATTTGTGTAGTGTTTGGGTGGAAAGAACTACTGTAGGCACCTCCATAACAAAAGGCCTGGTAAACTCATGGAATAAATAAATAATACTTCTCAGTCATGCAGGTCATTGTAAATGCAGAAAGGCTCCGTCAGTGCTGACTTTACTGGTCATAGTTAAACACTTCCTGGTTTGTCAGGTAGCAGAAAGATAAAGCAACTTGATACAATAGATGAAGTTGTGATGGTGAACATGTTGATGACTGATGAATGTAAGTTCAGTATGCAAGTTCACTCTCCTTTTCACTCGTTTGTTTCTTTATCTGCTAAATGCTGCACTACATTCATGTAGTCACAAATTGTTTTTGGCTGTGATGCTGTTTGATGGTTTATAAGAACTTTTCACTGAAAACAGCTGCCTGCTACAATGCTGTATAGAGCTGTGGAGAAGTGGAGAGCTGGTAATAAATCTGAAACAGTGAGTATAAAAACAAGTTGCATTTTATATATCATTAACGTAATATTAACATAATAACACGTGGAATATAGATGAAGTAGGCTTTAAAACCTAGCATGAGTCAAAAACACTTAAACAAGATATCCAGTAATGTCAGCTGTCCAGATTATACTGACAAAAAAGAGGAAATTACTTTTTAAATTAGCACAGACCACAGGTACTACTACTACTACAACTATTACTACAACTACTACAACAACAACAACAACAACAACAACAACAACAACAACAACAACTACTACTACTACTAAAAAATAATAATAATAATAAAAATAAATACATAAAAAAATAATAATAATAACAACTAGAAAAATTTCTAAAGAAATTTTGAGTGTGCCTGACTCTGGCCCCATCGCCCCCATGCATTAAATAGCTGTCAGCGTGTTTGTGCGTGTTTGTGTGGTCTTGTGTCTGTTAATGAGAGAGTTTTACAAACTTTTATTTTGTAGGGACTCTTATTTTGTTCAAATAGGACCCTTCTCAACCAGCTCAAAACACCAAAAATTGTGATTTTCATTCTTAAATATCTCGCTTCCTGTTAATTTTAGCCCATTGCTCCAAGAGACTTTTTCCTAGGTCTTGCCATGTTCTACAATTCGGCTGAGGTTCCGTAACTCTGTGTCCAAAACTGTGGCGGGGCTGCCTCACAGAAAAGTTCAAGGGGGCGCTATAGAGCGATTTTGCCCCGCCCCCTAATTAATTATGCAGCCGAATTTTGCAGAACACTGGTCTTAATAACCACAAGAAATTTCAGACAGCTCTGAGAAATTATATGAAAGCCCAACACTTTTGCCTGAAAATCAGCCAAAAAAGTCAATGGAGTTACATTTTTTATCGAAAAAATTGGCATTTTTGACTTTGACGGGCCATCGTGTCTACATAGGTTCTCAAAAAGTCACCATTTTTGGAGGGTTTCTTCCTAAGGTTGTTTCTAATAGTTTCACTCAGTTTCAGCACTGTACGGTCAATACTGTCCAAGCTGGACGTCATCTCGAAAAAGTGTTTCTCCACTTGGAGGCGCTGTGAAAATCACCAAATATTGTAAAGGGTTTGGGGAAGATTAGAGTATTTTCCGCAAAGTTATAGCACGTCAAAATTTCATGAAAACAGGCCAAATTTTGTGGCCCTGCCTGTCCCACACAGTAAATCCAAAACTAACGACAAACGATTTTGATAACTTTTCATTGTCAAGGCCTTAAGAACACACACGCCAAGTTTCAAACAGATAGGATGAAATCCCTAGGAGGAGTTCGTTCAAATATGACCCCTGGAAATCGCCCCAAAAACACGGAAATCCCAACTTTGAAACAAAATGGACGCCATACGCTTTGCTGTAGCCCAGGGTCCTCATGTACAAAGGTTGCGTACGCACAAAAAAGTGGCGTACCTCTTTTTCCACGCTCACGTTCAGATGTATCAAACGTGAAATGACCATGGAAATGTGCGGTGCCCCACGCCAACTTCATGGCTGGCGTACGCACGTTTCTACAGCTATTGTTCCTTTGGCGACACTTAGAGGTGATGCTGGGAAACTGTTGATAATGTGAAAACAAGTAGTCATCAGAGTGACGTGCACATCAGAGCATAGCTACAGGAACATATTCTCAGCAGGGGGTGCTGAGAAAAAAAAGCTCCGTGCTGCACTTAACTCAACTCACTCAACTTGCTACACTCATTAAAAAATATATATATATATATCAGCGCGGCTTGACTCCTACACGATGGCAATATTGTTACATACAGCGGTGACACATACTCATCTGCGTTATTTATTCACGAAGCCACCCAGAAAATACACACTGATACAAGTGAAGCATATGTAGCCTACGTGTAGTATACGCATATGTAAACCAGCACAATGTACATTTGGGTATGTGCGCATTCAAATATCATGATTTTGGTTTTCTTTATTTTTGGCAGAGCTAAGGGAGTTTTCTATCAAGCCCCTGGTTGTCTCCCTGTGTTCAGTATTCATGTCAGTAAAAGCGGGCGTAAAGTTGTAAATGTCAGCCGTGGCGCACTTCTGCATTCATTCATTCATTGTGTGGTTCATTTAAGTGGTGTGTTGTATTCTGCCTTCATCTGGTGGGCTCCCATCACTCCGGTGATCTCCACCTTGAGATCTGACATTTCTTTTTAACCTGTGTGTGCGCTGCTTGGATTTTTTTCGTCATATCTATCCCTGTTTACAGGGCGCCAAACATAATCTCCCTGCGCGTCTCCACTTCATTCACTAGAATCACTATCTCAGACTCTGTGAAATTCCTTTTCTTTCCTTTGTTCATTGCGTGATCTGTGACAGAGTCACCTCGTGACAGAGGTGAATCTCAGGTCCAGGGCCTATTTAAATTGATTTGCATATTTAAATAGGGGCATCAACAGGGAGGAGTTGGATCCATGCGTACGCACACTTTGATACATCTGAATTTTTTTGTGTGTACGAGAGTTTCCGGGTTTAGGCGTATGCCAAATTCCACGTGGAAATCCACGCAAGTATTCGTACATGAGGCCCCAGGTCATTTTGGAGCAACATGGTGTGTTCATCAGTCAGCTGAACGAGTGTATCAGAGGCACTGTAAATCTAGGAGCCCATGGGCTGGCAGGTTTTGTAGAAAGTTTTTCTGGGGAATACATCTGTAGATTCTGCACTGCCAAGAAATCTGAAATCCAGTCATTAACTGCTGGTGTGTTTGAGCGTAGAACACGGGAACTTCATGAAGCCCATTTGACGCATGTACTAGAAACAACAAGTGCGTGCTGTGGAGTTAAACAGGATTGTATTTTGAGTAAGAATCTCACCCATTTTCATGCAGGCTATCCTCCAGATGTAGCACATGATCTGTTGGAGCTCGCTCATTGTTTTTCAGTTTTGATCTCTAAAAAGTATTTCACCTTAGAAAAACTTAACAATTTAATCCAAAAATTTGAGTACAAATGGGGAGATAAAACCAATCGACCTTACACAATACCACAGACTTTCTCAGTTAAAAAAAGCAATGGTGGAAATGCACACGAAAATTGGTCTCTGCTTAGATTGTTGCCTCTGATTATTGGTCCACTTGTTCCAGAGGATGAACCTATATGGCATGTTGTTTTGGATCTCAAGGACATAGTGGAGCTTGTTGTAGCCCCTGCCCACTCTGATGAGTCGATTGCATGTCTTGAGTGTAAAATCAGTGAACATCGCCTGAGATACCAAGAGCTTTTTCCAAACATCCGTCTGCTCCCTAAACATCATTATTTGGAGCATTATCCTGCTTTGATTCGCCTCTTTGGGCCTCTTATCCATAAATGGACTATGAGATTTGAGGCGAAACATAATTTCTTCAAACAGATTGCTCGCCATACCAACTGTTCCGTTCCACATTCCTCTCACACTTGCCAAAAAACACTAGCTCACAATTGCCTCAGACTTGCACTCTTCTGACCATAGGACACCTTTGCTGGTAACTAGTGTGTCATCAGTACCAATTGATGTTTTGCAAAGCAACATTGCAACTGCTATTAAGCAAAGATTACCAGATGAAACTGATGTCCATATCACAAAAAGTGTGTCATACAATGGTATGAACTACAACAAAGGAATGATTGTAGTCCACGGGCAATTATTTGGTCTTCCGGAATTTGCCGAAATTCTGCAGATTTGTGTTTTGCAAGGCAAGATACATTTTATTGGGAAAAAGTTATCCGCTTGGTATAGAGAGCACTTCAACCTGCAACCTGCACTGCACACTCCTGTGTTTTTCTGACGTTTTCCCACGGCAAGCTGTGATTCATTCACAAAAATGGCTAAATGCAAAGCTAAATGCAAATGAAGATGAGCACAGGACATTTCTTGAGGACTGGGAGGACGCTTACTTTTTTGTTGAATGAAAAAGCAAGCCTTTCTGTCTGTTATGTGACACGTCGTTAGCACATTTCAAAGCTTCAAATCTTCAGCGCTATTTCAGCACGCTCCATTCAAACGTCGACAAAGAATTCCCCAAAGGTACTGAACTTCACAAGCAGAAATTAAACACGCTGAAAAGTCAGGCAAAAAAACAGGCCCAGATGTTCCAACAATATGCCAAGCATGCTGAGACAGTGACTCTTGCCTCCTACAAAGTGGCGTGGAACATTGCCCGTGCTAAAAAACCATACGACGAAGGAAATTTTATTAAACAGTGCCTCACTGACGTGATTGAAACCTTGGCTCCAGAAAATAAAAAACTCAAAGATTCAATCAAAGACCTCCAACTGTCACGCCACACCGTTGAACACAGAATATCTGACATAAATACAGCAATTGACTCAGAGTTACACTCTGATCTTCAAAAATGTGCATATTTCAGTGTGGCATTGGATGAGTCTTGCGACATTCAAGACAAGCCGCAGTTGGCTATATTTGCACGGTCAGTGTCAGAAGATTGTGTGGTTAAAGAAGAACTCCTTGATATTGTATCGTTAAAGGACAGAACCCACGGCATTGATGTGAAAGAAAAAATGTCTAATGTGTTTGAGAAAGCCAATCTGCCATTACAGAAGCTAACAGCAATAGCCACGGATGGGGCTCCCTCAATGATTGGAACTGTAAATGGACTTGTGGGGCTATGCAAGGCTGATGACTCATTTCCCGAGTTTTGGAATTTCCACTGCATCATCCATCGGGAGCAGCTCGTGTCTAAAACGCTGAATTTAGACCACATTATGAAGCCAGTGATGGAAATTGTCAACTACATCCGCACGCATGCTCTTAATCACAGGCAATTCATGAATCTGATCGCTGAACTGGAGCAAGAGCTGCCTGGTGACCTGCCGCTGCACTGTACTGTGAGGTGGCTTTCTAAAGGTAAAGTTCTTTCTCGCTTCTTTGAGCTTTTGGATGCGGTGAAAATGTTTATGGAGGAGAAAAAAAGAGACTATCCTCAGCTATCTGACCCTAAGTGGCTTATGGATATGGCCTTTTTGGTTGACATGCTGTCACATCTGGACAAATTGAACCTGGATCTGCAGGGAAAATTCAAAATGCTGCCGGACCTGGTGCAAACTGTGTTTGCGTTTACCAACAAACTGAAGCTCTTCAACACGCATCTCCGAAAAGGAGAATTTCCACATTTTCCCACTCTGCGCAAAGCAAGCACCGCTGCCGCCGTGAAAAGGGCAACAGCTGGATACGCAGCGCTGCTTGAGAAACTCCAGGGGAGTTTTACGGCCTGATTCAAGGACCTACAGCAGAAAAGGCCACAGATCACGTTCCTCGTTGACCCATTTAATGCGGAGACAGACTGCTTAAAAGCCCCACTTGTCACTGATGAAGCTGCGACAGAGATGGAGATGATTGAACTATCCGAGGATGATAGACTGAAACCTGTACTGAGGGGAGGGCTCCTTGAGTTTTGGAAAAGTGTGCCTATGGAAAAATACCCGAATGTCAAACAGGCTGCACTCAAGCTCCTCTCAATGTTCGGGTCAACATACGTCTGTGAGTCCTTGTTTTCCACTCTGAAACTTGTGAAATCAAAGCATCGATCTGTTCTGACTGATACACACGTGAAAGAACTGCTCCGAGTGGCCACAACGGAATACAAGCCAGATTTGAGGAGGATTACTGAAGGCAAAGAATGCCAGAAGTCTCACTGAGTTCAAAGCAGCAAAGTAGCAATAAGGTATATATATTTATATACACACACACACACACATATATATAAAATTAAAAAAAAACATTCTCACATATTCTGTTTTTTGGATGCTATTGCAAATGTTTATATTTACATGTGGACTTGCCTAAGTCCTGTGTCATATTTATATCAGTGAGTGATTGAAGGAGTGAGTGACGTAACTGGCCACTGGTCTTGGTAGGCAGGACATGCAGTGTGATGTGAATCTGGCTGAGGCAAAGTCTGGCCTGTAGTCTTGGGATGATTTTAAGCTCATTTTTGTCAATCTCCGGTTTCATAGTGTGGGGTGTGTGACATTTGTGACGTGGTAAATTGTTAATATTTCATTCTGTGTGTGTGTGTGTGTGTGTGTGTGTGTCTGTGCACGCGCATACATAATGTGGCTCTTTGCAGTACCACAGTAAAAATTTTGGCTCTAAGTCCCTGGCTGGTTGGTCACCCCTGCACTAAAGAGACACATTAACTTAATTGGAAGACGGGTGCAATGTCTGTAAGTATTTTTTCCCCATATCATGTGACACAGTAAGTCGTGAAATCATGCAAGGTATGAGTTTAATGATGAATAAATGTATTCATTTATTATTCTTAAGTAATCAGTCAAGTAATCAAGTCCACAACCAAAATATATTAATTAATTTACATTATAAGACAGAAAATGATACAATTTGAGAAGCTCAGACCAGAGAATGTTTAGAATATTTTTTTTGTGGGAAAACAGGATAAATCAGAATAGCTGTTAAGCAGAGTAATACATATCACATTAGATCCTAGTTTTGATTTTAAAAAAATAAATATCAACACTTGCCTAATTATAAATTATTGTAAGAGACCCTGTGTTTTTTCATTGCCAGTGTGTTTTTTTTTTCCAGCCAGACACGGACGATGCGGATGGGGAGTCTCAACACTCCTCCAGGCTCCTGCATCTCTGCACCACCCTCTTCACCAAGGCCAGCACCGCTCCTGCAGACAAGCCAGGTATAAAAACACGGTTGGACAAGATCGACAGGGTGGTGTCATCGGCTTTCTTCAACGGTGTAAAGGCAGCCGTCATCCATCTGCTCAACATCACCCTTCACAAGTTTCACTCACAGTGCTACTGGGGTCAGATCAACCAATTCTAGCCAGACACAGCACCGTGTGTGGGAAAAGTGGAAGATGAGCACCAGATCAACTTTTCAGGATAATGAAGATGCTTTTCACCCCTCACTTCATTCCTTCCATCCAACGCGCCCTTGATTCACGCACAACATCCGAGAGGATGACGGAGAGTCAAAATCGTGAAGCTGGACTCTATTACACGAGCTCAGATTCGCAAGAAACATCCAGGATTCCATCAACAGCACAACGAGCAGCTTGACTGGGCTTAGACATACCAGAATAGAGAACTGAAACTTGTGATGGCGAGGTGGAGCATGTAATAAGTTTTTAAAATGGGTAATTATTGGAGAAAACTTGTATCCTACTGTAAACGTTTGGAAGGCTGGGCGCAGAGGAGACCACCAGGCTCTCTCCGAGGGGAGGGGGAGAGAGGAGATCCCAAGGTCTCCGTCCAGCATGGACTAAAACACAGCACAGACAGTTCAGTTTTTAAACAGACAAAGTACTTTTCAAGACTGCATGTTGCTAGCGGATCTATTTTCTGTCCCAGAGTGCGGCCCTGACTGGTTCTGAATGAGGCTTTATAGCAGGCAGCCGCTCCCATCTTCCCAGGTACTATGCATCACCACTGAATCTTTAGTGGCACGCAGCACTGGACCCGGCACTCAGCTACTCTTTCACCCTGCTAATAAACTAAGTACAAATCAAAGTAAAAACAAACCTGAAGCTGAAACTGCAAGCTAACGCAAAGACCAGAACCTGAGTGACTGAGTGGAGAGACAGAGAGCTGTTCTGTGTGTGAGGAGCAGAGGGATAAGCAACACAATACATCTGTATGTGTGGAGAGGGGCGCTGTGATTAACTCAGACACAGTCAGCTACCCTAGATGAGGATTTTCATCTTCAACTGAAAGACAGATATTGACTGTTATCAGATAATATTCATACTCAGCAAAAGTGCTTTATCCGCACTGATACTCGCTTTCAGCTGAGCATCTGGCTCAACTCTAGTATTCTGTTTGATAGTTTAGAGACTGCCATTTTGTTTTAATCCATTTAGAGTGATTTTTTGTGTTTATTCAGATTCAACTTTTCTTAGCATTTTCTCCAGTTAGTTTGGAGTGTTTCTCTTTGTGTTTTCTGTATTTTAACCAGTCAACCAGGCTTTGTTTCCTCACTTTAAGGTTTTTGTTTGTTAGCATTTTTATTTGTCATTTGCCTTAAGAGGATAGAGATTTACTCAATTCTCAGATTTAGACAGGATACTTTTTGTTTAGTTAGTATCAGGCTCATAGTGTTTTTCTCCTCCTTTGGAGCAACTTTTCTTTGTAAGATTTCTCACAGCCATCATAACTTTTTTTGTAGCACTTTATTTTGACTCTTTCAGAGGATTACTCTTACTGCCATTCCTGAATAAAGTTCACTTGAATTACATCTGCTCTGCATCTGAGTCCTGCCTTGAGCCCATCCTGACACATGCAGACAAGGAGAAACGAGAGAAGCAAAAATACAAGAAGAGCCCTCAAAGCAAAGTAAAGGAAGATGAGGACTAGGAAACATACCACGTAGGGAGATGCCCAAAAATTTGACCCTACCAACAAGTCACTTGAGACTAGCTTCTCAATATGTAAAGGCTCAGGAACCCAACATCTAGCCTCAAGAGCCTTTAATGCAGAAAAATCCTGAGTCAGTCTCAAGTGGCATAGAACACTAACACTACAGAGACCCTATCTTCACATTCTAAAGATCATGGTGGTTCAATTGAGTGTCCCACACAGATCATCCACTTTGTAGCCAGATGTCTATGGCTGTAAGCTGACCAGGGAACAGCAATGGCCATCAGCCCACTAAGATCTATGAGGTTGAAACGCCATTGGCCGGTCTTTGCAACATATGACTAGAAGATTCTTGCAAGAGTATGGCAGAGGCCTGTTCAGCCAAATATGAGTGATTTTTCTTGGTATTAGCTTTAAAAAAAAAAACACAGACTGACTTCCTCAGTATGTGAAGGACAACAAACCCAACACTACCCTTGAGAGCCTTTCATGTAAAAATAACAAATAAATAAAAAACAGCAGCCCTCTGCACCTTGGTCTGATCTGAGTTTATTTTGACTGGTGTCAAAAATCCATTAATTCAGTTATGATCCAATACTGTTTCACCTTGTTAAATAACTCAACACCAACTCATTAATACCAAGATTGACCCGTATTTATACTTTAGGGTCAGTAAAGCTCATTTATATTAAATTATATCACTTTTTTATTGTTCTAAAAATCTAAAATTCTGAATATTTTGATTATACTGGGTATATATTAGGAACACATTGATTAATTACCACAGTCTGGTACATGTCAAAGTTTAGTCAAAACATTTTTTTGAAAGCATATACATTTTTTTTTAATGGTGACACATAATGACACCTGTTGTCCTTCAAATAAAATTGATCCCATCAAATTTGAATTGTTTATGAAGCATAAAATATGAATTATGATCCAATACTGTGTTTCACCTTGTTAGTCAACTCAATACACGAACTCATTAACACAAGTTTCATCCTATTTTTTTAAATTCATAGTCAATAAACCACTAATTTTGGAATAAAAAATACTGTAAACTAAATGATGGATTATTATGGATGTCAAATATTAGCCAGAACATCCCCAGCTCAGAATAAACTGATGCAATTTTATTCACAGATAACAGAGAGCAAAAAATATTTTGACATTGAAGAGTGAACACTTATATCCCAAAAACTAGAGAAGTTTTAATTTTACAAAACTAACATTTCACTATAAATCCATATCATTTAATTCAAAACACAAAACAACAAATCCAAAACAGTTTGTTTTTATGCATGTGTGTGTGTTTGTGTGTGTGTGAATATGTCTCACTTGAATGAGTGGCAGTATGTGATTGTAATGGTGTGTGTTTTGCAAATATATGCATATATGGCATTTGGTTTGTTTTGGCATTAGTCATGAAGGGCAAGAATTGGCACCTTTCTTTTGGGTGATGGGTCAGGAGGAGCTCCTGGATGATGGGAGGTTGCTGCAAAGGTAGAGGGTGCATCTGCTGAACATCCACAAAACCATCTTCATGGTGCTATCTGTGACTAAAATGTGACCTAGAGGTGTTGAGCTTTTATACCCATCAAAGATAAAAGCACGTTTACACACCTGTAGCTTTGAAGTCTGTGTTTGTGTGTGTGTGTGTGTATGTGTGCGCATGACTCTGGCGTATGCGAGTGTGTCTCAGCATGTAAAGGTTCAGGAACACAACATCTAGCCTTAAGAGTCTTTACTACAAAAACCTCAAGGCCACCTTCTCAGTACATAAAGGCTCAGGAACACAACATCTGGAAGCCCCTGTAAAGGAGAACTATTACACCCCTTTTTCCACCAGTTCACACAGGTCCCAGGCACCTTAATAGACATGTCTGTGAAACTTTGGTCAAAATTCCTCACTTGATCAAGCACAGCAGCCTCTCTGTACCCTGTCTGTAGCGTGCTGCGCCAGGCGGTCGTGAGCCGTGTCTGTCCCTTTTTTTAAATGCAAATCAGCTAGTGCCAGCTGTCACCACTCCGCCTCTTCCGCCTCAGCTTAGCCGACACAGCCGTATGGGAGAGACGCCACCGGAGCTTACCTGGGAGAGAGGTGACTGTCGGACAAAACGCTGCTTTGCAAAAGGATATATTTAACCCTCATAATACCTTCCCTTTGACGATGCAGTAGTGTTCTTCCATCGTGACCTTTGACCCCAGTCTGGTTTGACTGGTGTCAAAAACATTGTGTATGATGTATGATCCAATACTGTCAACTCACTAACTCATTAACATGATTAACTGTATTTCTGTTACTTTAGGGTCAGTAAAGCTCATTTATATGAAATTATATCACATTTTCAAAATTCTGAATATTTTTGATCATACTCGCATATATTAGAACACATGTTGATTAATTACCACAGTCTGGTACACAGATCAGTGTTTTTGCAACATATGCATATACAGTATGGCATTTGGTTTCTTTTGGCATTAGTCATGCAAGGGCAGAATTGGCACCTTTTCTTTTTGGGTGATGGGTCAGGAGGAGCTCCTGGATGATGGAGGTTGCTGCAAAGGCAGAGGGCATCTTATGAACATCCACAAACCATCTTCATGGTGCTATCTCAGACTAAAATGTGACCTTAGGTGTGTTGAGTTTATACTCCATCAAAGATAAAGCATGTTTACACCTGTATCTTTGTCTGTGTTTGTGTGTGTGTGTGTGTGCCTATGCATGAGTGCACGGCGTAGCTGTGCGTATGTGTGTGTGTGCAGCATTTGTGTGTGTGGTGCAAGATACACAGCAGGTTCCAGCCCACCAACATGCATGGCTGACCACCAGCCTGCCTTGAATCTGTGTAATCTGTCCATAGAGCAGACTATGGGCCTACAGCCGAAAGGAATAGAGCAGTGTTCTTTTATTCATGACGTAGTCTGTTACTATTGTAATAGAAATGAGTGAGGATTAAAGTATAACCAGAAAAATTTCTAAAGAAATTTCTTGAGTGCCTGACTCTGGCCCTGGTCGCCCCACGCATTAAATAGCTGTCAGCGTGATTGTGCGTGTTTGTGTGGTCTGTGTCTGTTAATGAGAGTTTCATGTCTTTATTTTGAAGAGACTCTTATTTTGGAAATACTTTGTATTATCTCTGTGTGTGTTTGTGTGTGTGTGGTCTCTTTGTCTACAATGAGAGTTTTACAGTCTTTTATTTTGAAGGGACTCTTATTTTAGAAAATTCTTGTTGTGTGTGTGTGTGTGTATAAGGCAGTGTGACGCACGCATGTGTGTGTTTGCCTTGTCTGTCTGGGTGGGTGTGTGTTTCATGTCTGTCTGTGTCTGCGAGAGAAGGATAAAATGGCTGACATTAAAATGTAGTCTTGATAGTCATTGATATCATACAGAGATTCTCAACAGTTAGTCAGCAGGCTTGAGGTTGCCAAGCAACCAGGTCAGCTGCAGGTCAGAGTAATTAGTTGCAGGTGTGCATAAGCACTCTGTCACTGAAAGCTCCAGAAAGTCTCTGAATGAAGTTCTAAGGTGGCCAAAACAGCCTATAAGGTGTACAGAACCAGAAACCGGAACTGCTGTTCTTTGTCATGTCAACCAGTTCTCGTCGATTTTCAGGTGAAATTGTTTAAACTTTGGCCGGGTCGCTAGGTAAAGAGCATGCACTTCAGCTCTTCTGGAAATTTCTTCAAATTAACATGGAGTACATTGGGCAGGAGATGGGTGTTGCTGTCAAGATCTTTGGCGCTCTCCGGGCCAAAACTATCCATCTGACAGCTTTATGACAGCGAATATGAGTGAGACGACAAATTTTCCTCCGCTTTCTAGCTATAAATGATTTCTGTAGCTTGACATTTGTGGACGCATTCGCAGTTTACAAATTTATTTTTCGACAAAGTTTTTTCTCTCTCTGCACTCTAGCGATGACATCACTCACTAGCTCAAAAACTCTCGCAATACACACACCATTCATTTTTTGGCGTGGTTTTACATTTCTGGCAAAACCGTTTGCCGAAACTCTTTGAAAAAAAACATTGCCCACGAGCCCTGGCCGAAGCCGGTCGCTTTGACACCCGCTTTGTATGTGCGACAAAACTCTGGGGATTTTAGTGAGCCAAAAAAAGGGCGGAAGAATAATAATAATAAGCGCGGTGGATAACATATAGTGTGCGCTTTCAGGCACACTCAATAAGCGTGGATAACATATAGTGTGCGCTTCAGGCACACTCAATAAGCGCGGTGGATAATACATAGTGCGCGCCAGGTACACTAACAAGTTAATAAGCACAGTGGATAACATATAGTGCGCTTTCAGGCACACTCGCACAAGAATAAGGTGGATAACATATAGTGTGCGTTTCAGGCACACTCAATAAGAATAAGCGCTGTGGACAACATATAGTGTGCGCTTCAGGCACACTCAATAAGAAATAAGTGGTGGATAACATAGTGTGCGCTTCAGGCACACTCACAATAAGAATAAGCGCGCGGTGGATAACATATAGTGTGCTGTGCCAGGCATACTCAATAATAATATTAAGCGGTGATAACATATAGTGCGCCAGGGCACACTAATAAAAATACTGTCCTCTATCTTACATTCCTTACTGTTAATTTGTCACTTGTTACGCAGCATATCAAACACTGAAAGCACACAAACAATTCAGATACAGTTTACCTTTATTGTCATGATTATCAAACATCACAACAGCGGGTCAGACCGGTCCTTAATTGAACCTCAACACAGCCAGTTACAACCTCTTGCTTCCTGGTCTTGCAAACTGGGCCGCGAGATCCTCAGGATGGGATCTTCTTGCACCTCATCCACATATGGGCCAGAGTTTAGGAAAACCTTCTCAAAGATGAGAGGTCCAAATATAACGTATAAGACAACATAAGAGAGAAAATGAATATACTTTTGTGAAATGATCTATTTTTTCCATTTTTCACTGGTGTAATAGATGTTGGCACATTCTTTGGATTTATTGCTATTTTTAATAAAGGTTGTAAAATCCTATCGATGGTTGGTTCTACTTTCACTGTCTTAGCTGTTGCGTTGCTGGGAAGTTCAATCTGAATAGCAGCTCACCAGTTGATGTTGCAGCTAGGGACACCCAGCACTTTCATTGAAGTGAGGACTGCCAGGTAGAGTCTAAAGAAGAACAATGACAGAAATATGATTGAGAGCACAAATATAAACATACATTGTACTCATTCATTGTGTGTATGATAATCACTCATTTTCCAGGTGCGTACATAGACACAAACTGTCCACATATATTGGAGATAACATGTAAACAGAGTCATATTCCCTGTGTGTACACACAATTCGGCCAATGAAGTGATTCTGGAAAGTTAATATCACTTACTACTACTACTACTTAATTCTTTCAGTCCAGAAGCCTGCATAAACAGGCAGCCTGACATGTCACTAAAACCGAGAATATCCAGGTGGAGCTCATGGACTGAACTGATGCTGTCCGTGTATTGTAGCTTTGTTTACTTTATGTACCCAGCTCCTAAAACTGGATCTAGCCTGTGCTTGTATTAAATTTATTACACCTACCTCTCTCCCACACAATAATCTTCACTCACACACACACACACAAACTCACCATTTCTCACCAGTCACTCTCTCTCTCTGTCACACACACACACAAACACACACACAGTATATCCATAAGTAGTCCCTTTACAAAGTGCAACAGCTAAAACAAATAACTTACAGCATTAAACTTGCCAAGCATTTCTTTTTGCTGGTTCACACACTCTTTCTCTTGCTCACACACACACAGGCCAGTATGTCCATAAGTCATTCTTTTTTTTTTTTTTTTTTACAAGGAAACAAATACAAAACAAATCACGGATGAAATATGACGTGGTGGTCTGGTTGTCCGAATTTTTATGTTGCAAATCTTGAACATTTTATATTCACATTTCATATTCACACTGAAACATGATGAATAACACTCAAGTCATTCAAGTCATCGTGGTTCAAGTCAAGTCCCGGAAGTCTTAAACTTCCAAGTCTCGGGCAAGTCTCAAGTATTTAATTTTGTCAAGTCAAGTCACAAGTCATAAAACGGGCAACTCGAGTCCAAGTCTACTAAGGCTGGTATACACTGTACGATTTTTTGGAAAATCTTGTCGTTGATACCATCACACACTGTACGAGTAATCGCCCACGGCGTACAGCCAAAGTCACAATTTATGTACTACCGCACGGTCCGGACATCGAACACCCACCAGAGAGCTCAAACTGTGCTGGTGAAAACGCTCCGTCGGCCCTGCTGACTGTCCTGTCTATTGACAGCCGTCAATAAAGATTTATTTGAAAGCTTTGACACCGGGGTTAATAGCAACATGCTAGACAAAGAAGATGGCAGCCCTGATTGCCGCGGTACTGTGCGCTCAAAGTTCTAAAAAGAAGAGGCGGCGGCGCATCTGGACTCGGAGGTGGCTCAGCAAACGTGGACAGTATGTTACGTCCATTTTACAGCAGGAATTGAGGTAAGTCTACTTCTTTAACTTGATAAATAAATGCCACGCTAAAATTTGTTACAAGTCACAACAATGCTTTAATCAGGGTACAAATGAACTTTTTTGTCCTCCAGCTAGTAGCCAGTAAATGTTCACGCTTTACCAGCTACACTCAATAGATTTGCGTTAAGCCACCAGTCACTTCTGCATATTTTACCAGCATTTGGCTGATAAATTATGCTGATTTCGGAGCTCTTTGTTGTGGTTTGTTGCCAAAATTCAGGCCTGACATATGTGTGCAGATCAATAAACATTATGCCTTTGCTTATGATAGAATCGTACAATACACACACAAGTGGTTTTTAAGCCGTGACACATATGTAAGTTTACATAATGTTACTGTCAAACATGTATTAACAACATCACAACAGTACACCTAAAAGCAAAATTGACCCATGTCAGCTTTATCATGTCACCATGATTCTGAATTTTTTTCATTTTGAACTCTGTCTTTTGTGTGTGTGTGTGTGTGTGTGTGTGTGTGTGTGTGTGTGTAGGTGGATGATATGAAAGGATTCTAGCCTTCTAAGGATGTCTGTGGATGATTTTAGTTACCTTCTAGAGAAAGTAACACCTTTAATCCAGAAGCAGGACACCCATCTAAGAAAGGCCATTAGCCCAAAGGACAGGCTCTCCGCGACATTATTTGTCCCTGGCTACAGGTCAGTCTACATACAAACCTGGAAGTATGGCTGGACAATATACAATAATAAAGGGTGTACAAATCAATAAATCATAGAAATAATTGATGTATGTGAAATGTTCACTTCTCTTGTTTTTATGATGCTATCAGCAGTAAAGATGCAGTTTTCATGAACTGAGACAGTAATAACATTATGGGTTTTTTTAAAGTGGGACTTGAATATGGTATTGCTGGAGAAATGAAGGAGAAACACGATGCTACATTTATTCAGAGTCCATGACAGTAACCAAATCACAATGAGCAACATTTGATTGATTAAGCTTAAAGTCCGGTAGTTACAATTCCATGTTTTCTTTCAAAACACAATAAATATGTTGGACAATAGTTGCTGAAAACATGTGAAAAGACTTTGAACGATATACACGAAATGAGTTAGAGGTTCAAACTGTTTTTCACCAGTTTTCACTCCAGATTTTATGGGCAGTCTAATGAAGAAGAGGCCTTCTAAAACTCAGAAAATGTGTCTATCCCTGGATGCCAAATGTTCACATCAGCTCCATCGTCGCATTTAAATTTCCAAAAGTGATGAAGAAGAACTGGATTGATTTTGAAGCACCATAGCAATGGAGACCTGAAACTCACCAATAGCAGCCACCTCTGCAATGCTCATTTTGCAGTGGCGTTTCAAAACTTTTACCAGACAGATGGGTTTTATGGACTATCCGCTGTACGGTCGGATGTAAATGCGACCGACCATCTCCATCCCTGGTTCACCTTCAACCTCCTGATGAGCCATCCGCCGGCAAAATGTAAGTTAACTTGTGTTTATAATACAGTAACGTTAGGTGACTTAGTGCACAGTAACGCCAGTTCACATTGTTTTTCATTTTCATGTAATGTCAGTGCATGTAACGTTAGACTGTTCTCATGTCTTGAAAGGAAATTCAGAGAAAATACACCGTAACAGGACATGGGATGCCTCGAGTAATACAGCTTGTCACAGACTGGGAATGTATGCAGTCAGATCTGAGTTTACGGAGTTGGCCAGTGGGTGTCATGCTTCTCTGCAATCGAGGGGTTGCCGCAAAAACGCGCCAGCTAGCAGTAATAGAGAGTTCACAATATACCCTTTATATATGCAGATTACAGAGGTTACAGATGCTTTACAAATCATATTCTTCAGGTGCATACAAGGCACCATGCTTGTTTGGTAGACTTCAACCATTCCATGTATCAAACCCACTAAAAGTGTTCCATATGACTATACATTTTTTTCATATTATTTGTGAATTATGAACTTGTGTTTATATGCATCACTATACTTGGACTTATTATACAGGTGTGATTTAACTGTTATCTGTTTTCACAAAGCAGTTCCTTCCTGAACCATTAAGAGAGACAGCGTGTCAGTGTGACAACCAACACAGTTACTAGGGAAGTTGGTTGTCAGACAGACTGCTTTGTGGGTAAAAGGACTGTGGGCACAATAACTGTCTAGGGCAACACTAACCAACAGAAAACATACAGGTACGTATAGGTATACAGATAAAATGTTGTATTTACAAAGCTACACTTGCTGTATGTAAAAACACTATACATAAAGAAATTTACTGTCCTTCTGAATATATATTTTCCAGGTTCTCAAGCTACCGTAGCTATCAACTGTTGCTGTGGGCAACACCACATCTAGCCCACTGTGTTCACTAACCCACTGAAGCGGAAAACAGTACCACCTGGCAGCCCACCAACCAAGCGCCCACACATGGAGCTTACCTCATTCGAGGAATCTGTAATTAGCTGCAACTTTGCAGATCCTGGAAGGGTCCAGCTACCTCCCAGCTTGTTCGAATTGGATGACACCACCAGAACCGACCAGTGAAAGCATTTCTGCTTGTCTTTGGTAATCAGGCAATTATCAGATACACCGACTCAATATTTTATTTGATGCATCAATATGCAGATGTGAGAATTCCTATGTCACCAGCAATTGCTGTGAATGCAACATTACGAATATACTTCAGAATAACTGTTTTTGTTGCCTGTGGTTCTTTGGCTAACAGAACACCAACCAAAACCCTGCAGGACATGTAGAAATACCTGGTATATGAGGAGGCCTGCTTGATCTTTTTGAAATCTGCCCCACCTGTTCAAGAGACTGCCAGGTGCCTCTACCAGAGCCAGTTTGTACACCAGAGCGGGAAGAGTCAACTTTGTGGGCAGCCGTCCAGCAGGAATCCTTCCACCTATCAGCTGCTGTGTACTACACAGGCCTCCTTCTTCATCCAGACTAACAAGGTTTAGTTAAAGGAGGGAAAAAATGCCATCATAAAAAGTGTTCCTCTCTCCCATGGGTTTCAGATCTTTTTTCACTGATTTTTCCCACTGATAAAATCCTCCTCTATTTACAGTTTCATTGCAAGGCCATTGCATCCCACAGTGCTGGAGAGGTAAATGTTGTTAACAGAGGTATTCTTTGATTTTACATTGCAGGTTCTCAGTGCATTGCATGTGAGACTTTCACCAGGATGGCACATCGTAATCAAGTGTGCAGCACTAGCATTCTGCCTTCTGTGCTTCATAAATGGCGTTTACACCAAAACAACCTGCTGGACAGCCTGAAACAGAGTGGCACCAGATCTCTCGGGTGGTGATATGAGCCGACAGTCCAGGCCATTGTGCTGGCATGGTTCTATTCCACAATGGATCTCCGCACAAAACAAAATTGTTGATATCCAACTTGTACAAGTAAGCAGATTATTAAAAAATAATTACCTGTGTAAAAACAACAAAAAAGAACATGATTGGCGTGATAATAATAAACTCACCAACCTTTCTACAATGTTTCAAATCTGTCTTAAAAGTTTTTAAATATTTTGGGCACAGACAGTCAGACAGACTCACAGACAGACTCAGCACTCACTTAAGAAGGTGGATGCCATCTCCAAGGAAAAGGACTGGTGTAAGCTGAAACTGTGGCAAAAAGTATCAAAAATCATCTGTATTGGTCAGCATCAGGTTCATCCAGTGGAGAGGAAACCGTGGCAAAATGGACATCCCTTTATCAACCATTATCCAGAACGTGCATGTCCATGACATTCCACTTCTTCCCCAAGTGCCTCCATCCTCTACCACTGACAAAAACAAATGGTTGAAACCTGGTATGACAATATTCAATAGCAATTATGTAATTGAACTATACAGTTGTAATATTCTCTAGCTGCTATAAACTTATCTATTTGCTATTGTCTTTCCCGCCTAGCAACAAAAGTTTTCACATACAAGCTGGAGAAGGTGCTACGAAACGCGTTCTCAACGATGTAAAAAGCTGAGCCCTCTCTACCAGACATCTGCATTGGAGTGATTCCACAGTAAGATCTGCCAAGTGACCCAAAAACGTGGCCTTCTCATACTTAGGATGCTTGCAGGTGAATTGTATAGTAATCTTCTTTTTACACTATATTTAGTGTAAAACCAGTCTCCAGGCTAGCTTGACTTCATTATAAGTGACCAGTGATCATTTTATTTCACATACGATTTGAACTGCAGCTTTGATTAAATATGACAAATCCCCAATCCTCTAAAATATTCTAAATTATCTGTCTGCTCTTCATTGTTAGCTATGACTGAGCATGGTAGGAGTGAAATTACTTACACTTAACTTACTTTAACCCCATTTAAATCCTTCCCAATTCAGGCTTTACTTCTGGCTGCATTGCATTGAAAACTCGTGTACTCCAGGCAAGGACTGCAGCAGGAGAACTGCAGTTCCAAATGACACTTCAAAGGCCACAAGCGAGGAGTCCACCATGTTGTGTCCATGGTGAAGACCAAATATACCACAGGTTAGTTAATTCTCCACTTGTCTAATGCAAGTTTTCATCTCCATATTAATATATGCATGATTACAAAACAAATGTAAATTAATAATTGGTGAGATTTTTTGGTATCACCTGAGCGTGACCAAATAAGTTACAGTTCTCTAATAATGTTCTGTGCTTTCCTGTGTTTGTAGAATATGTGACAGAGCTTTTATGGACCTTCTCTTTAACGAGGTTATCCATGGCCCTGCACCCTTGTGGCTGAGCTGAAACAGAAGGCTGTCCCCACATTTCTCTGCTCACAGTATGAGCTAACTCAAGAAGGCAGATGCCATTACTAGTCATGTGTCTAGGTTCAGCTGCTCCAGGTCCAGGTCGGATGTCAACAGCACCAAGACATGGTGACCAACACCCATCTAACCTCATAGTCCCTTTCTGCTGCTTTTTGCCAATATCTGCTACTACACAGCAGTAGTAAAGCAACCTCAAAAGTTCCCATCCAAGCCTAAAGCCAGCCGAATGGCAGTCGCCTTTCTCCAGCCGCCTTCCAGCCAACTGCCTGCCAATTTCCAGCGCTGGAATGACCCCTCCTTCTCCTGGGCGTGTCTATTTTTACTAGAACCCACCTATTTTACTTAATTACAGGGTATGACCTGTAGATGGCGTCACAGAATCTTTTTACAGTTGTTCTACCTGGAGATGACGTAGCTAGCACACCTCATTAGCATTTTCATTGCTCAACCTTTTGTTTGCACTTACTGGGCTTTTTGGTCTCCCAGTGTCACACAGATCACAGAGCAGAAAATGCAGCTGGTTTGACTAGCATATACTATACAGTATAGAGTGCGTGGAGTGAAAGAGAAGGAAGTAATAGTAATTATGTAAGGATAGCCTAGAATAGCCTAGATGTTGTTGATTTAGTAAACAGTGACATGTTAGACAGTAGACACCAATAAAATACCTCTCCTTTATGACTATTGAATAATAACATAGCCTATTAAATCTGTCGGCTGCTTTCCAGTCCTAGTACAATCATCGGCCTATGATGAGGCTACATTATGTGTCGTCAATTTTGGACAAGAAGGGCCGTTTGCTTTTTTTTTTTTTTTTTGTAATTTATGCTTTTCTTTTTATTCATTTACTGTATTACTTTTGTTCATCCCATAGGCCTAATCCTGCATAAATAAATTGAACCATAAATGAAACTCCATGCAGCAAAAACTTTTTTTTGTGTGAATTTCCATTGAAAGAGGAAGAATTACAGGTGATTAACAGCCTTTTGGAAGACTTTTGTAGTTGTGCAGGTTATTCAGCTTTAGGCCAGGTGAGCTATACAAACACCATTAGCATTCTCATTGCTCAACCTTTTGTTTGCACTTAGTGGGCTTTTTGTCTCCCAGTGTCACACAGATCACAGATTGCAGCTGGTTTGTATACTATTAAATCACCTTTGTGATTTAAGTGTGTTCATGAACAGGAGGATGACTTATTTACTGGGTATTTTCATAAATGAAAGACTTAGATGTCCCTGGAAGACTGGACCCTGAGTCACAGCGGCATCGCTACTGTTGCTAAAACGACAAATCTATTTATTTATTTTTTATACTATTTTTGTTTGATTTGCTTGCCTTTGCTGAGTGTGTATTGTCTGCATATACATTTAAAAAGCTTTTGCTGCATGGAGTTTCATTCTCCTCCCCTTCCACACCTCAGCCTACCACCTTCAACACCTGACCCCCATCAGCCCACAGTAGTCAAACCAGCTTCATGTTCGCTCTGTGATCTGTGTGACACTGGGAGACCAAAAAGCCTACTCAAGTGCAAAAACAAAAGGTTGAGCAATGAGAATGCTAATGAGGTGTTTGTATGGCTCACTCTGGCCTCCAAAAGGCTGTTAATCTGCTGCATGGAAGCCCTATTTATGGTTCAATTTATTTATGCTGATTTAACCTATGGGATGAACAAAAATGAAAATACAGTAGGTCTAAATGAAAAAAAATTACAAAAAGAAGCAAATGGTCTCTTCTTGTCCAAAACTGACAACACATAATGTAGCCTAGTTATGTTATTATTCAATAGTCATTATAAAGGAGGGTTAGTATTTGTGGTGTTTATATCTAACATGTCACTGTTTACTAAATCAACAACATCTCATTTTGTCTTTACATAATGATGCCTCTTCTCGCGCACTTTCTCGCCGCTCCTGATCTGCTGGGTATGTAGTGCACTGCTGACACACTGATCTGTAACAGCTGTTCATATAGCTATCAATATAACTGCTATGGATTTGTCCAAGGATTAACTACTCAGAAATCGAGTGTGTTTCATAGGCTTTGTGAAAGCATCAAACAGATATGGCTCCTTAAAAGTTACAAAAAGAAAAAAAATTAATGGTCCATCAGACGTTATGGGGCTGCAGCGTCAGAGCGTCGACAAGAGCGAGTTTTTTTTTTTTTTTTAATTACCAGTTTATTTAGGGGTTGTTGTTCATATTACAGTTGCAGATACGAGGCTGCAGTGGTGCCTCAGTGTTATCTTATCACAACTTATTTTTTCCATCAAATCCATCCGCCGGATCACTTGGTGTCGGTCTGTGAGCAATTCGAACAGATCATGGATCAATAATGATCTGTTGCACCACTCAGCCACATCCATGATTGTGCTCTGTCTCAGCTGATTGGCTCAATGCGCTTCACCCCGCGATCTGTTCTGATGTTTATACAGTTCACGGTGAGAGCAGAACATTAAAATCACCGCCTCTCGTGGATAGTCGAGGCATTGCAGCTGGTTTTCACTCAGGCTTAGAGGCGTTTCCAGTCAGGCTTCACTGACTACGCTATCGCGGGGATTACATTCCGTCACGGACCCGCGAGCGGACTTGCAGCGACCGGTCAAGGACCCGCCACGAAACACGGGAACTTTTGAGTTGCTACATCTGTACATCATAGCCATTAATAAAAAATATTTTATTTAATTTCACAAAGTGAACAATGCAGTTCATTGAAAAAACAAGCACCCCACCTTGCATCACTTGGAGTTGAGAAAAAAAATTGGGAGGTGTGTAACAGTGGTCATAACAACAGGCTAATCTCTCCCATTCCCCAATAATAATAGTACAGATCTGGACACCAGTAGTTTTCACCATTTGCATATCTGTCTGTCTGTAACTGACCTCCTGCCTCAGTCGATCCTGCACTACAACTTACTCAACCTCCATTTCAAAAAAGTAAGTTAAGACACATATACAATGTCATTACTCACTGATTTATTTGAAATATATTGATTGAAAGATAATTAATTACAAAGAAGATTAAAACACTTTATATATACATATATACAAATACATATACACAGACACATTTCATTAAATGGGAGGTTTAAAGCCTGTGTAGTCCCAAGGTATCCTCAGCACCAGGAACTAAACATCTGTGGTATTGTGGTAGCGGGCACGCTGCACAGCAAAATAACAAAAACAAATGTTGTCTTTTGTCTGCTAATTGCAATAAAATCAGACATTGTAGAGTCTGCTTTTTTTCTTTTTTTTTATCTATCTGGTATCTTTATAGAAGACCGCGCTTCTAAATAAATTTGCTTGTTTGACTGGTGCATTAATAAAACGGCACTATGGTCTTATTTCCATTTGGTGTCAGCGTCTTCACATCTATCCATATATTCACGTATGTTATCAGTTGAGAAACTGACTTATGACCTGGTCTGACATTGAGTCTATGTAACCCAATAAAAATGATTTCACTGTCTAACTCACACAGCTCTTTCCTTCACCTCCAGTGGTCCATGATCTGCCTGGATAAGTATTAAGGGCATTTGTAGGGAGTAGGGGTTCAGGCAGACAGGCTCAAGGGGCCTGGACAGTGGTCACACTGTGGCTCTTCAGAAGTTTGCACATCTGTTTCACACCTGTTGGAGTGTTATAAGGTTGATTAGTCTTAGAGATCTACTACTCTGCACCTTGTGTATTCATACTTCCAAATGTTTCACTATGTTTTGTTTTCTTTTACATACAGCAAGCTCTTGCAGCAGACATTTTCCTCCTCAGTGGGCATCGGTCCTGCATTTCCACAGGTGCACCTACAGATACAGGTTCATTCAGTGTAACCACAGACGGCAAACATTTCAGTTATCAATTCTATCATTAATAATCATATAGTTATCTGAACGTTATAGAGCATATTCTAGGTCAACTGTGTTCTGTAATGATGACATTCAATTCACATATAAAGCTGTCTGAAGAGCTGCAGGTATAGTGTAATTAGTATTGAAGTCAGACATATATTTGGTAATATGCAACAAAACTATAAATACTGGATTATCATTCTACAAACATTCTGTATACAGGTTAGAAATCAACTGTTAAACCAGACACTGACCAGACACCAGACATAAAACCTACCTGCCACCAATAGTCAATCAGCATTTTTTATTTGAAATCTACCAATTTTGAATACTGTATCATAAATAAAGTCATAAAAATAAACAGTTGGAGGTGGAGAGTAGCTGCTGATTTATTGATATAATAACTTCAGTTGCCTAGGTAATGCTAATCACTAATACAGTTGCTAACTAGCATAAATGGGAGGAAGAAAAATTACCATTCTGTTGTAAATTGGGATGAATGAATTTGATCCAGGGGTTGGCCATGCCCCTGACTCTGGAGCTTGATTGTGGTTCTGTGGCTCTCAAACATATAGGGCTGAATAATACCACTAATACTGCCAGCTGCAGCAATCCATATTGTGCTGGCAGACGTCCTAAACGAGATCATGTGACGCGCCACGCAGGATCATAACCATAAAAATTGCATATTGTATTCCGCTCTGTGGGAGTGAAAGTGTGGCTTCACGCATTCAGCGACACGCCTCACAGTCCTGGAAGAGCTGAGAATACTCATACTGCTCATTTTTACCTCATTTTGCCACCTAATTTCATAAACTTGTCGTTATTTTTGATCATTCAACTTTGGCTGGGTGGTTAATAACACTTTCTTCGTTAGTCTGACAGACTCAGAGAACATATTTATTTTGACTTTACACAGACTTTAAGGTGATTGGTTTTATTTTGGTATGTTATTTGTTTATTAGTGTATTACTTTCTTTTTAATGCTTATGATAATACCCAGAGGGTTAATGCAAAATCACATGATGGAAATGTTACTTCTGTCAAGTCCAATGAGGCCAGAACAGATGTTTACAAGACAGCTTTTTAATTTTGCAGTATGATAAGAAAAATCACAAGATTTTGTGAAATGATTGGAATGTATGTGTAGGGGTGGGCACATGTGTAAAAAATAATATTCTATTTTTCACGCATTTTTACGATAACGAGTTATTTTCTCTCTCGATATTTTATAAATAAATAAACAAAGTGACAATGCAGCACCCCTGCTTCTGTAGGTTTTAAATCATTTTCAGTGTAACAAGCTGAATTTGGAACATCTGCTTTGTTGTGAAGTACCATACAGCTGATTAAGACTTTACTGGTTCACCAAGGACACACACACTGAACAGACAGGGACACACACACACACGGCACAGAGGTGCTCTCCCTCGGCCAGTTTCCTTTCTCAGGAGTAACATGATGATGGCAGTTGCACATTTAAAAACAAAATTTATATACAACACTATCTGCTTCTGCAAACAAAGTTAAACATAGTCGTTGCATGCATTAGCATTTCTTATGCTGAAGGGACTCTTCATAACTAGCATCAGCATATAGTGCTGTTATTTGATGATTCCAAAGTTCTACATGTGAAAACAGTTTGTGCAGCACACATTGTGTATGAGTGAATAGAGTAGAGAGAAATTGCCATATGTGCATATTCTGTAGATTATGCTATGTAGACTTAAACCAAAGAGATTTTTAACCACTGGAATTCATACTGGGGCAATGCAGTGAAATGTTTCTTTCTCCCCTCCTGCTCGTGGGAAACAGCTACACAGGCGCCGTGCACGCACACACACAGCATCTCTCCCCTCACTCCTTTGCTCATCAAGCCCTGTCTCAACTGGTCTTCTGATAACTGTTTAGATGCGCTGTTTATAGATGATGTGGAAGCTTGTACTAATTATTTTTTTATTTTGTAGATTCTGATGCCACAGTGACGTGCTTTATGGTAAGCGCAATTCTGTCACTTCCGAATATCGGTGTTACTGCCATTTGGTGCTCCTTCGCTCTGCTCACCTAAACAGATTTTCGATATTTTTCACATCAGTAATTATCTACATAACTTACACTATCCTTACACTTGTTCTGTTTGCATGAACAAGTTTCTTAACTCTAGCAACCACAACCCGATAGATTTCCCAGTTTCTGTTAGTCACACTAACTTCCCTAACTATAGCAATGGCTTCTCTCTGCTCTCCTGCTCTCTCTTCTACTGCTCTCTTCTCCCGTTTCTCCTGCCCTGTGTGCCACATGTTTAGTTACCCGCCCTCCTTTAGCGATAATGGTACTTTTGTAATAAATGTAGTTTATTTCCAGCTTTGGAGGCGAGGTCAGTGAGTTAGAGGCACGGTACCACACCACTGAACAGTCAGTAGCTGCCATAGTTAGCTGTGTCCGTAGTCGGGTGCTGTACCACCATAGCTTCAGCTAGCCGCCTCTCGGTAGTTCCCAAGCAGCCGGGAGGCTGGGTGACTGCCCGAAAGAGGCATAGCCCCAAACTGAAGCCCACGGTACACCACCAACCGCTCCACGTTTCAAACAGATATTCCCCACTCAGCCAATAACACCCGCTGAGAAGCCAACTCTGGTCATTGGCGTTCCATTTTACCGAACGTGAAGTTAGCGACACCGGGGGTCATAGTCAAATGCACCCGGGGCCAGAGCGGGCGACATCGAGTCAAATTTGAAACTGCTGGCTAAAGCTAAACGTAGATACAGTAAGATTGTTATCCACGCCAGCGTAATGACAATCTCGGTTACGCCAATCGGAGGTCACTAAAATTAATGTTTCTTCGGGTGTGCATACGCCAAAACGTGATGTCGGACTCCGTAGTTTTCTCTCTGACCCCTGCCCAATGTGACCACTGATGACATGTGACACGCATGTCGTCATTTCACCGCTGGCTGACGAGGTGGTGTCCAGCAAAACGATGTGGGCTTCATAGATAATTGACACCTTCTGGGGAAAACCTGGTCTGATTAGGAGAGACGGCATCCATCCCACTTGATGGAGCAGCTCTTACATCTAGAAATATGGCCAAGTTTATTAGTCGACTAAAACCGTGACAACACAGAGTTGAGACCAGAAGCAGAGCTGCAGTCTTATTAATGCTTCATGCCTCCATTAGAGCAGCTGTCTGTCTAATGTCTGTCCCTCTCATTCACCTACATTATTTAAAGATAAAACAAACAGAAGAGGAGTTCATCATAAACACTTAATGTACTCAAATGAACACTTCCAACAGTCCAAATAAGAATTAAATGTGGACTCTGAATATCAGGTGCTTGTCCCCAAAGCTGTTTTAGTCAATGAATTAATATCTGATTGTGATATTGTGATATTTATTTTGTCTCACTGAAACATGGCTGCAGGAGGATGAATATGTTAGCTTAAATGAATCCACTCCTCCCAGTCATTGTAATACTCATATTCCTCGTAGTACCGGTCGAGGTGATGGAGTTGGAGCCATATTTGACTCAAGTCTTTTAATAAATCCTAAACCTAAACTAAATTATAATTCATTTGAAAGTCTTGTCCTTAGCCTCACTCACCCAACTTGGAAAAACATTACAGCCAATCTATTTGTTACAGTATATCGAGCTCCTGGCTCCTTACTCTGAATTTTTATCTGAATTTGCAGAATTTGCATCAGGCTTGATCTCAAAACAGATAAAGTAATTATTGTATTGATTTTATTATTCATGTGGACTACCAATGATAGTCTTAGTACTACGTTTATCTCTTTATTCACTGGCTTCTTATCAGAGGTAAAATAAACCGACTCCATTATCTGAACCACACTCTTTGATCTTGTTCTTTCATATGGCATCGAAATTGATCATCTAATAGTCTTTCCACAGGTCTTCTATCCGACTACTTCAATAACCTTCGAAGTTCATATACTGGACTATAAGCCTTTTTGCAGAAACTCCTACAGCAGATGTTTATCTGACAGTGCTGTAGCCAAATTTAAGGAAGTAATTCCTTCAGTATTGAATTCAATGCCATGTCTCAATGTAGCAGAGACTTGTCTGCTTCCTTTATCCCTCACAAATAGATCATCTTGTTGACAGTACTACAGGCTCATTACAGACAACTCTCGACTCTATTGCACCTCTGAAAAAGAAGATAATTAAACAGAGGAGGTTAGCACCATGGTATAGCCAGCAGACTCGCAAATTAAAGCAAGTGGCACGTGACCTGAACGTAAATGGCGTACTCACCAAACTGGAAGAATCTCTGCAGGTCCCAGGATAATCTTAAAACCTACAGGAAGGCTCTCCGTGACACAGCAGCCTATTACTCTTCATTAATAGAGGAAAATAAGAACAACCCTGTGTTTCTCTTCAGCACTGTAGCTTAGGTTTAACAGAGAGAACCGGCAGCTCTATTGACTCATCTATTCCTTTAGGTCTAACTAAATGACTTTCATGAGCTTTTCTTTTAATGATAAAATTATAACTATTAGAGACAAAATTCATCACGCCGACTGATCTTGCATTCTGATACAGCAATCTTGGAAACAGCTGCAAAACCTGATATATATTTAGACTAATTCTCCCATTGACCTTCATCAAGTGAACTTCAATAATTTCTTCATCTAAGCCGTCAACCTGTCTCTTAGACCCCATCCCAACCAGGCTGGTCAAGGATGTCTTACCCCTAGTCAACCCTTCTTTATTGGATATGATTAATCTGTCTTTAGCTATCAGGATATGTACCACAGTCCTTTAAAGCAGCCGTACTAAACCTCTCTTAAAAGTCCACCCTAGGACCCAGAGGTTTTAGCCAATTACAGACCAATATTTCAAACCTTCCATTTCTCTCTAAGATACTTGAGAAAGCTGTAGCTAATCAGCTGTGTGTGTGACTTTCTCCATAAGAACAGTTTATTTGAGGATTTTCAGTCAGATTTATGCATCATAGCATTGGAGACCGTGATCAGGATTTGTCCACATAAAACAAATTTCGAGGACTGCATTCTTCCACTTACGCAACATTACAAAATCAGACGACGTGTCTCAAGTGGATGCAGAAAACTAGTCCATGCATTTGTTACTTCTAGGTTGAACCATTGTAACTCTTGTTATCAGGTTGCTCAAATAAGTCGTTTAGGTCTTTGCAGCTAATTCAGAATGCTGCTGCACGTGTTCTGACAGGAACCAAGATCAGAGATCACATCTCTCCCATTTTGGCTTCCTTTGCACTGGCTACCTGTTAAATCTAGAATAGAATTTAAAATTCTTCTCCTTACATACAAGCCTTCATGGCCAGGCACCATTGTATCTAAAGAACTCATAGTACCTTACTACCTCTAGACCACACTGCACTCTCAGAATGCTGGGTTCCTTGTGGTTCCTATAGTTTCCAAAGTAGATTGGGAGCCAGAGCTTTCAGCTATCAAACCTCTGTGGAACAAACTACCATTCTGTTTGGGAGGCAGACCACAGTCAACACTTTCAAGAGTAGACTTCTAAGACTTCCTTTTTGAAAGCGCTTATAGTTAGGGCTGACTCAGCTCATCCCTTAGTTATGCTGCCATAGGACTAGACTGCCGGGGGACTCCTGTCATTATTGCTACCATATCTCCATTACAGTTTATAGTCAGTTAATGATTTACTGCTGCTGTGCATCTGTGTCCCTCTAACTCTATCACAGGTTCCACTGCTACTGTAATCATTCTATCATTCATTGTAATTGTACAATATGTTTGTGCTGATTTGTTCTGCACACGTGATATCCATTGCATGTCTGTCCGGCCCTAGGAGAGGGATCCCTCCTCTGTGGCTCTTCCTGGAGGTTTCTTCCACCTTTTTCCTGTTAAAAGGGTTTTGTGGGCAAGTTTTTCCTCACTGAACCGAGGGTCTAAGGACAGAGGGTGTCACTCCCTGTACAGATTGTAAAGCCCTCTGAGGCAAACTGTGTTTTGTGACTTTGGCTATATAAATAAAATTTGATTGATTATTTGTAACTAAGATGTTGATGTATAAAAGGAATTAGAGTTAGATTCTTCTTCTTCTTTTCAATTCTTTTATAAAAATACAATAGTTTTTCACTTTGAGTAGACACCTACTGGCTTGTCTTTTGTATTGCTGAAGTGTAACTGTAGTCAGTATGCAAAGAGCAATGTGATAATATGGCAGATAGCCTAAGTGACAATATAGTTAATAGATAGTATTAGCCTTTCAGATAATGCGATGTGTATAATAATGTATACATGTTATATGTTGAATATACAGATACATAGCCCCCACCCCACCACCCAAAAAGTTCAGGCTCTGGATTTTCTTACACTATCAGCCCTGCAGTTCCATTTAAAATCAGAATGATCTTTTGTCTATTGGAATGAAGTGTGTCAAAAATGTTTTTTCCTGCATAGACGTTATGGTGGAGTTTGAGTACTACTGGTAGGATTATGATAGAGTACTTTTTGCATAAGTATTGATGTTTAGCAAAATGTATTGTCTAAGCAAAAAGTTTCATCTATTTATTGTTAGTGGTAAGGCATTGAAAATACCAAAGTGTAAATTCTCGTGTGTGTATTGCAGATGGGACTTCCAAAAAGTCTCAAGCAGTGAAGAAGCGACTGGCTGATTGCGGCTTTCAGAGGTGGTTTCTTACATTTCCACATTATCTGACAGATTGAGTGGGTTTAGTGATGGGGAAGAAGGTGTTAACAGTACTAAGTTAAGGAAAGCAGTGAACTATGTGTGCAACATAATATAGTTACATTACATTATTAACCAAGAAGGGGACTGCATTCTCTAAAGTTATGCAATCTTTTTGTGCTCTGCCTTCCTGCAAAAAGCAGCCTATGCCATTTGATGTAGTGTGGTAAAAACAGTACTTTGAGCGAGTTTATTGACTGTTGGAAACCGCAAGTGAGATGTAAAGAAAATGTGGTGTGTTATGTGCTTAAAAACATCAAGAATGGAGGGAATGTGTGTGTAAATAACAATTGTCAATATGGTGTGTTGCAGGTCTGTCCCAGCAGCAGACCAGTGAATGGCACCCAGATGATCAGGGTCTCCTGGAGACGAGGTTGGGTGACCTCGCGACTGCAAAGCCCAAACATTGAAAACAAAGCCTGCAAAGGCGCAGACATATTTGCTAACAGAACTTTGCCAACAGAACTTTGTCAAAAAGCTTCTCTCTCTTGATTCTGCCATGTCCGATTGAAAACAAATGTGTCTTGTAAATGAACCCAGTGTTACTAATGATTGTGTCTCTTGACTCAGCCTCGATGATTTTCCAGAGAGGTCTATGCTGACAGGCCTTCATCAAGGTGACTCACGATTCGAAATGTGGCTAACAGCAGTGCAGTGCCGCTAGTCTGACAGTCATTAAGCCTGGAAATCGAAGATGAAGAACATTTGGACCTGGGAAACTGAGATCTGGATGATGTTTTGATAAAGGAACTCTACAAGTCAATGAGAGCACAGGATCAAATAAGAGATCATGTTGAAGAAAGAGGGCACATTGGTGTGTCAGAATTGCCCAGGCAAACACAGAGTGTGGAATTGTGCTTGCAATAAAACTTTTGGTTGAGTCTACACTGTTTGTCTGTGCTGACAATTATGATCATGCTATGTGATGTGGCCATGCCTTTTGATGAAGCACTGCAGTGGGCACCGTTCAGTAAAATGATGCTTGCTTGTTGACCATTTGTGGTAATACGGTGCCATAGTGAACAGAGAGACACGATTTGCCTTGTTGATTCACAAACACCTGGGTTAATCACAAAGGTAAGAGGGTGTTGTGTTGCATACTTTCGTTCTGGTACAGTCACTGATTTGTTGCTTCTGTTATCAATTTATTGCTTTGTCGATACCTGCACAACTATTGGCGGGGTTAACACCACTGCTTGAGGTAACGTGAGTGAGTGCTGTGGTAATGACGGTAATAGCAACTAACAACGATCACAGAGCGACACATCCAGCAGTAGCACAACTACATTGAACTCATAATGGTCACTGCTGTACAGTGATGTGGTAAGGGGGACCCAAAGGCCTACACAACCAAACAGACAAATATAAAAACGAATACATCAGCTACAGTTGCAGGTAATGCAAACAACAAAACAGCTCTACAAAGACAGAATTGGACCTGAATACTAGCACTATACAGCAATGTTTTAAACGTATTGTAAGTGAAGTTTCACAAAGCCTGCAAAGCCTGAAGGTGTTCCTGAAACTCAGTTGGGTAAAGATAATACCAAGTTGATGAGTACAATACATTGACTAGACTGCACGTAGTTATTTCTGGACAAACAAGGCAACCAAAATCAGAGACAGACATCTGCAAAAACACTAAACATGCTCAAACGAAAAGACTATTTTGAACTGCACGACTGTGTGTTGGTACCATGAAGGATACCATCACTGACGAAATGTCCTAAAGCAGGCATTTAAACCTTTGTAACTCAGAATGATCAGGATACACTGTGCAAAACTGTTGACTTTGCAAACTTAAAAATTTTGAAAAGGTTCAAAAGGTTTGAAAAGGTTTGTAAGGTCTGCAATTTTGAAAATTTTGAAAATGCTTAAAGGCAACAACCAATGTAGATGACATGGGGTGTCCTTGTAAGATAAAACCAAGCCAGATGGGAATTGCTTTTTACCGTAGTCTTGCTCTTTAGCATTTGTCATAAATCGAAGAGAAGCACTTGAAAATTAGACGGGTTGTAGTGCAACACCTCCAGAAGTACAGCAACAAGACTTATTTGAGGGATGAATATACATCTGTGCAGGACTATGTGTAACAAAATCATGATATACTACTGTGGTACCTGGGGCAAAGGATCGACATATTTGCTGCTGCCGATTTATTCCAAATTACTATTCTACCTTGATGGGGAGATGGAACACACAGACCTACTGTACGTCCACACATTCAGAACTGTATATATTTAAATCACACTGCCAATCGTTATGATGTTGTTTCACTGGCACGGACCACACCATCAACAAGATACATTAAATGATGCATTGGACAAAATGAATGATTGTGGGATGGCGTATGATCTTGTAGTTCTTGGATCTGGGTGCTGCGTGTGGGGAAGCTTCGTAGGAATCTGCTGTAGCATCCGGCATGACGGACCCTCTGACGGCCCTAGGAAAGAGAGGAGAAAAGGTGAAAGAATTGGGGTGGGTGGGGAAGGGAGGTGGAATACGAACCACGGGTTAGGAGGGTATTTATAGGGACTGTCGGAAGTGGCGCAGTTGAGGTGTGGTCCAGCTCCTGAAACTCTGCTTTAAGCCCAAAACGTGTCAAAAACAGAAATACACAGAGTCCATGTGTCGGAACATGCCAGCTCATCAGTGATGGACTGTTGCACCCCAGCGAAAAGAAAGTTCACTGAGTCAGACAAGAAGGCGGAAAAAGAGCGTCTACGATGTAGTGACATCAATGACAAGAAGCGAAAACTTGAGAATGAAAAGAAGAAATATAATGAATAACAGTTTCCCAGCATCACCTCTAAGTGTCGCCAAAGGAACAATAGCTGTAGAAACGTGCGTACGCCAGCCATGAAGTTGGCGTGGGGCACCGCACATTTCCACGGTCATTTCACGTTTGATACATCTGAACGTGAGCGTGGAAAAAGACGTACGCCACTTTTTTGTGCGTACGCAGCCTTTTTACATGAGGCCCCTGATCTTTCAAAAGTGGATCCAAGACTTTTTCGTACCCAAATTTTCTCAGATCTTCACTTTTACAAACAACAGCCAAATAAATGGATGAGAGAGCAGAATGAGAACCAGGAGGCAAATTGTCCAAGACCCAGTATACACCACAAAGCTTGTGCTTTTTACGTGAGGTCCCAAGAGGATTACAAACCTCAAAATCGTCAGTGTAAAGTTTTATGGAAATTCTCAATGCATCAACTGCTAGAAAGCTATTTGTTTTATAATGCTCACCATCTCAAAAAGACGTGTAAACCCGCTGATCACTATGCAAATCCTTTCTATTTTCTTGAGCTATGTGTGTAAATGTGCTGTAAACATTGTCTTGAAAGGGCAACCAAGAAACACACAACAACAAACACACAACTGTCTTGTTACTTCGCAGATGTGTTCCAATATGAACAAAAAAATCTTTCTCAGTGGAGAGGTCACTGCATTCACATAACTCGCATTTAAAAGTTACTGAACTGGAAGTTGTCTGTGTAACCTGAGATGAATGAGCTTTATAGACATGGGTGTTGAGTCCACCCCATGTCTTGAATGTGCACGGACAATTTACATATATGCACAGAAAATGTTGGCTTCTTCCATAATGATGATGTAGTTTATAATGTTTAAGTAATTTGTACCTACTACTCTCTCTGGCAACACAATTCGTGTACTGCCACATACACGTCACTGAAAGAAAAGGGAAAAACAAAATCAAAAACATTAGTAAATGATAAATAAATACTACATATATACAAATACTACATTTCCTGAAATACAAAATACCCAAATACAGTCCAGGGGAAAAACAAGGCTGAATAAAATCCTGGTACAATGCTACATGCAAGTAGATAACAGGTTGACAGAATGACAAAAATATTAACAACTTACCATGTATTTTTGTATTTTTGAGGTGCATACAAATCTCAGGGCATGAGACACTGAGACCCCCCACACACACACACGCACACACACACACACACACCGCTGTCCCGGATGCTACCGAGTGCTAGCATGTCTCTCTCTCTCATCAGCAGCAGCAGTCAGGACCGCAAAGAAAACAAAATACAGTCTGAGTGACGCGCTGGAGCCGCGGACGGATACCCGGCCGTCACCGGCAACTAAAACCTCGACTAGTGACAAATTCACAAATGTCTAATGTGTACTATTTATCACTCACGCTGTTTAAATAAATGCATTTGTGTATATATATCTGAATTACTTACCTTGGCAAACTCTTTCATGTGCTAGCAATCAAACTTTCCACTCCAACTTCCAGAACTTTCTGTGCATCCGGTGGGTGTGGCGCTTGCGCAATAGCTCTCCCTATCAGAGTCATTGATTTGAAGGACCTCATTCTCATTGCTTTGAAATGAATGAATCTAATTCATCTGAACTGTCTTCATGTTAAACAAACAAGAACAAATCATTTAATGGAGATAAACATGATTAATTCATTTAATGCGAACATATTTCTAGTTTGCTAATCAAACACATGCCCTGGGTGACTTTTTTGAGTGAAGATGCCACCCTCTTCATACAATTGAATCCACTGAATCCATTTGTACTGTCTGACTTTGGTTTGCCTATTGTCTTGCCGTTTCTGGCAGCACTGTCTCACTGAGCCACCAGCACAAGCACCAGATGATGCTGATCCAGTAAGTACTCCATCAAAGGCATACTGTAGGCCTGGCATGTCTTGTCTACTAGCTTCAATATGAATCCCATTAAATGTGATAGGGTGAAGGCACCAGTGCAGCAGCAACAGCAGATGACACCGATGATGAGGAGGAGACCATCTCTCTGGATTCCAGGAGGCATGAGGTATCATGTCAAGCCTGTGAAAGTACTATTCAGTCTACAATGGTGAGGAGTCATCATTTGGAGCCCAAACAAAATCTCATTTCTGTAACAGGACCCAGATGCTGTACAGGGGGAAAGCCAGCCTGGCAACATAATGAGTATTAATGGAAGGACACTCCATTGTGCAAAATTCCCACTGTGCTAATTGTGTTTACAGAACTCACTAGCTATCAGATAGTTGTATGCCAACTACCTCCAGCACCAAATACAACTAGCAGCATATAGACATGCAGTACAAGAAGAAAAAGATGGAAAACCTTGCACTGGAGTCTGAAATAAAAAAGAGGACAATTAGAAAATTGGACCTTGAAATAAAAAAACTTGAGCAGGAGGTGAGTTATGCCTTCAATGCACACTGTATGCTGACTGTAACACAAATGTATTAATCATTATTCTCCTCTCCTCCCCCAGCTCCAAGAAGATGACACATCTTAAATAAAAATAAATAAATAAATAAATAAATAAAAGGTCAAATGGAATTTTCCTTTCTCCTTTTCTGACAATGGCGTGCCCATTATTGCGAGATGTGGTGGATGAGGAAGCACTTGTGCTCAGGAGAGCCTTCAGGCAAGAGAGGGTCTTCAGGAACTGGTTGGACCCACTGGCCTTCCCTGATGACCATCTATATGAAAGGTACAGGTTTTCTGCAGATGGCATCAGGTATCTATGCAGACTGTTGGGTCCCAGGATTAAACACCGCACAGCACAGAGTCATGCACTGAGTGTGGCGTAAATGGTTTGTGTAGCCTTGTGCTATTTTGCAAGCGGACGCTTCCTGTACTCAGTGGGGGATGCAGAACAGCTGAACAAGGCCACAATTTGCCGCACAATAAGGGGTGTGTGTCTGGCTATCAAAGCATTATCAGATGTCTTCATCTCCTTCACTGGCCACAGAAGACTCTGTGACATCAAAGAGGAGTTCTATAGGATTGCAGGTAAGAGAATCTACAAATTACAGGACAACTGTTAACAGTCATAATTGGATACTCATTACTGTGTTACATGTTTCCCCAATGTCATTGGTGCACTGGACTGCACACACATTACGATAAAATCCCCCTCAGGTGCCTATGAAGTGGATTTTGTGAATAGGAAATCCTTTCACAGCATCAATGTTCAGGTGAACATATTACAGTAGTAGCAACTCAGAAGTTCCCATCCAAGCCGAAAGCCAGCCGAATGGCAGCCATCTTCCAGACGACTTCCAGCCAACTGCCTGCTAAGTTCCAGCAGCTGGAATGACCCCCCTCCTTCTCCTGGGCGTGTCTATTTTTTACTGTAACTCCACCTATTTGTTTAATTACAGGGTATGACCTGAAGATGGCGCTTCTCTCACAGAATCTTTTTACAGTTGTTCTACCTGGAGATGACGTAGCTTACACACCTCATTAGCATTCTCATTGCTCAACCTTTTGTTTGCACTTACTGGGCTTTTTGGTCTCCCAGTGTCACACAGATCACAGAGCAGAAAATGCAGCTGGTTTGACTAGCATATACTATACAGTATAGAGTGCGCGAGCACAAGAGAAGGGAAGCATTAGTAATTATGTAAGGATAGCCTAGAATAGCCTAGATGTTGTTGATTTAGTAAACAGTGACATGTTAGATATAGACACCACAAATACTCTCCCTCCTTTATGACTATTGAATAATAACATAGCCTAATAAATCTGTTGGCTGCTTTCCAGTCCAGTACAATCATCGGTCTATGTGGGCGTAGGCTACATTATGTGTCAGCAATTTTGGACAAGAAGGGCCGTTTGCTTTTTTTTTTTTTTTTTTTTTTTGTAATTTATGTTTTTCTTTTTTTCATTTACTGTATTTTCATTTTTGTTCATCCCATAGGCCTAATCCTACATAAATAAATAATTACATAATACATAATTTTTGTGTGAATTTCCATTGAAAGAGGAAGAATTACAGGTGATTATCAGCCTTTTGGAAGACTTTTATAGTTGTGCAGGTTATTCAGCTTTAGGCCAGGTGAGCCGTACAAACACCTCATTAGTATTCTCATTGCTCAACCTTTTGTTTGCACTTAGTGGGCTTTTTGGTCTCCCAGTGTCACACAGATCACAGATTGCAGCTGGTTTAACTACTGTATACTATACAGTGGCCTTGTGATTTGAGTGTGTTCATGAACCGGAGGATGACTTATTTACTGTATTTTCATAAATGAAAGACTTAGAAGTCCCCGGAAGACTGACCCTGAGTCACAGCAGCATTGCTACTGTTGCTAAACGACAACGTATTTATTTATTTTTTATACTATTTTTTGTTTGATTTGCTTGCCTTTGCTGAGTGTGTATTGGTCTGCATATAAATTAAAAAAAAAGTTTTTGCTGCATGGAGTTTCATTCTCCCCTCCCCCTCCACACCTCAGCCTGCCACCTTGACCTGACCCCCACTTTTTTTGGTTTTATTTGCGTGCCTTTGCTGAGTATGTATCAGTATACATAAATATTGAAAAAAAGGTTCTTGCTTCATGGAGTTACAATTACGCCTATGGGATGGACAAAAATGAAAATACAGTAAATAAGTCATCCTCCTGTTCATGAACACACTTAAATCACAAGGCTACAGGATAGTATACAGTAGTCAAACCAGCTTCATGTTCGGCTCTGTGATCTGTGTGACACTGGGAGACCAAAAAGCCCACTAAGTGCAAACAAAAGGTTGAGCCATGAGAATGCTAATGAGGTGTTTGTATGGTCTCACCTGGCCTTCCAAAAGGCTGTTAATCACCTGTAATTCCTCTTCTTTAAATGGAAATTCATGCTTTCTTGCTGCATGGAGTTTCATTTATGGCTCAATTTATTTATGCAGGATTTAACCTATGGGATGGACAAAAATGAAAATACAGTAGGCCTAAATGAAAAAAAAAAAAAAAAATTACAAAAAAAACAAAACAAATGGCCCTTCTTGTCCAAAACTGACAACACATAATGTAGCCTAGTTATGTTATTATTCAATAGTCATTATAAAGGAGGATGAGTATTTGTGGTGTTTATATCTAACATGTCACTGTTTACTAAATCAACAACATCTCATTCTGTCTTTACATAATAGATGCGTCTCTTCTCTCGCTCGCTCGCGCACTCTCTCTCTCCTCGCTCGCTCCTGATCTGCATGTAGTGCACAGCTGGACACACTGGTCTGTAACAGCTGTATATATAGCCATCAATATAACTGTTATGACGGTCCAAGGATTAAATACTCATAAATCGAGTGTTGTTCATAGGCTTCAGAAAGCATTAAACAGATATGGCCCTTAAAAAAAAGTTACAAAAAAACGGTCCATCAGACGTTACGGGGCTGCTGTGTCAGACCTGCCAACATGAGCAGAGTTTTTTTTTTTTTTTTAAATCACCAGTTTATTTTGGGGGGGGGGGGGGTGGATGACGTTGTTCGCGACATAGAGTTGCAGGTACGAGGCTGCAGCGGTGCCTCAGTGTTATCTTATCACAACTTATTTTTCCATCAAACGATCCACAGATCACTTGGTGCCAGTCTGTGGGGAGCGATCTGAACGGATCGCAGATCAATAATGATCCATTGCACCACTAGCCACATCCATGGTTGTGCTCTGTCTCAGCTGATCGGCTCGCTACCTCACCCCGGCGTATCCGTTCGGATGTGTCTCTAGACACTCTACGGTGAGAGCGGGACATTAAAATCACTGTTCCTCCCCGTGGATAAATGAGGCATTGCAGCTGGTTTTCATCCAGGCTGCTTAGAGGCGTTTCCAGTCGGGGCCTCACTGACTACGTCATCGAGGGGGATTACATTCCCGTCACGGACCTGCGAAGGACCTGTGAAGGACCGGTCAAGGACCAGTCAAGGACCAGTCAAGGACCCGTCACGGAAACACAGGAACTTTTGAGTTGCTACATCTGTATATATGTTATTGTAAGCTGATGAACACTGTACATTGCTTGTGATGTGCATTGATTGGTTTAATAGTCCAACTAGTCTGATCAGCAATGTTGTAGCAAAATGGCCTGGCTCAGTCCATGACTCCAGAGTCTTTCGGACTTCTGAAATCTATCAGTGCCTATTACAAGGTGAGCCACAGAACCCCTATTAATAACCACTCTTTTCATCATGGCTGTGTCAAGAATGTCACTCACACATGTCTATGAAGTTGTAATGATGAGATTTTGTGCTGACAGGTGAATTCTCTGGTGTGTTGCTGGGAGACAGGGGGTATGCCTGCCAGCCTTTTCTCCTGACAGCATTCACACACCCCCAGGAAGCACAGCAGGCCTACAACCATGCCCATGCCAGGACCAGGGCCAGAGTTGAAAGGACCTTTGGCCTCCTGAAGGCATGCTTTCGGTGTCTTCACAAATTAAGGGTCGGCCCTTTGAGGGCATGTGACATTGCTGTAGCTTGTGCTTGTGCTGTAACAATGTGGCCTGCCTGAGAAAGGAGATGGCCCTCAGAGTGCCCCACCAGCCATGGAGTGGGACAATCCTGCAAATCTTCCCTGATGACGACAGTGGTCGGCTGATGAGCCAATATGTGTTAAATTATTTTAGTTAATATGCATTCTTCTTGTTCCAATGATCCCAGGAGCTATGTTGTCGGGGGCTTCACACTCCTGGTAGGGTCACCCATGGCAATCAGGTCCTAGGTGAGGGACCAGACAAAGCGCAGCTCAATCCCCCCCTGATGAAGATGACTATCAATGGAGCCAGGTCTCCCTTGCCCAGATGTGGGTCACCGGGGCCCCCCCCTGGAGCCAGGCCTGGGGGAGGGGCTCGTCGGCGAACGCCTGGTGGCCGGGCCTTCACCCATGGGGCCTGGCACGGGCACAGCCCAAAAGGGTGACATGGGCCCCCCTTCCCATGGGCCCACCACCCGTGGGAGGGGTCACAGGGGGCGGGTGCTAAGAGAGTTGGGCAGCAGTCGGAGGCAGGGACCCTGGCGGTTCGACCCCCAGCTGCAGAAGCTGGCTCTGGGGACGTGGAACGTCACCTCTCTGGCGGGGAAGGAGCCTGAGCTGGTGCGCGAGGTCGAGAGGTACCGGCTAGATATAGTCGGGCTCGCCTCAACACACAGTGTGGGCTCCGGAACCAGTTTCCTTGAGAGGGGTTGGATGCTCTACAACTCTGGAGTTGCCCTAAGTGAGAGGCGCAGAGCGGGGGTGGGAATGCTTGTTTCCCCCCAGCTCTGCGCCTGTACATTGGGGTTCACCCCGGTGGACGAGAGGGTAGCCTCCCTTCACCTTCGGGTGGGGGGACGGGTCCTGACTGTCGCCTGTGCCTACACGCCAAACGGCAGTTCAGAGTACCCACCCTTTTTGGAGTCCTTGGAGGGGGTGCTGGAGGGCACTCCCTCTGGGGACTCCCTCGTCCTCCTGGGGGACTTCAATGCTCACATGGGCAGTGACAGTGAGACCTGGAGGGGCATGATTGGGAGGAACGGCCCCCCTGATCTGAACCCAAGTGGTGTTCTGTTATTGGACTTCTGTGCTCGTCATGGATTGTCCATAACAAACACCATGTTCAAACATAAGGCTGTCCACATGTGCACCAGGACGCCCTTGGCCGCAGTTCGATGATCGACTTTGTGGTCGTGTCGTCGGACTTGCGGCCACATGTTTTGGACACTCGGGTGAAGAGAGGGGCGGAGCTGTCAACTGATCACCACCTGGTGGTGAGTTGGCTCCGATGGTGGGGGAGGATGGCGGTCAGACCTGGCAGGCCCAAACATTCTGTGCGGGTTTGCTGGGAACGTCTGGCTGAATCTCCTGTCAGAAAGAGCTTCAACTTGCACCTCCAGGAGAGCTTCACTCATGTCCCAGGGGAGGCGGGGGACATTGAGTCCGAGTGGACCTTGTTCCGTGCCTCCATTGTCAAGGCAGCTGACCGGAGCTGTGGCCGCAAGGTAGTCGGTGCCTGTCGTGGCGGTAACCCCCGAACCCGTTGGTGGACACCAGCGGGAAGGGATGCCGTCAAGCTGAAGAAGGAGGCCTACAGAACCTTTTTGGCCTGTGGGACTCCTGAAGCAGCTGACGTGCCAAGCGGAACGCGGCTTCTGCGGTTGCGGAGGCAAAAACTTGGGCATGGGAGGAGTTTGGTGAGGCCATGGAGAACAGCTTTCGAACGGCTTCGAGGAAGTTCTGGACCACCATCCGGTGGCTCAGGTGGGGCAAGCAGTGCACTGTCAACACTGTGTTCAGTGGGGGCGGGGTGCTGCTGACCTCGACTGGGGATGTCCTGGGTCAGTGGAGAGAATACTTCGAAGACCTCCTCAATCCCACCAGCATGTCTTCCACTGAGGAAGCAGAGTCTGGGGACCCCGTTGTGGGCTTGCCTATCTCTGGGGCTGAGATCACCGAGGTAGTCAAAAAGCTCCTCGGTGGCAAGGCCCCGGGGATGGATGAGATCCGTCCGGAGTTCCTTAAGGCTCTGGATGTTGTGGGGCTGTCTTGGTTGACATGTCTCTGCAACATCGAGGGGCAGTGCCTCTGGACTGGCAGACCGGGGTGGTGGTTCCCCTCTTCAAAAAGGGGGACCAGAGGGTGTGCTCCAACTATAGGGGGATCACACTTCTCAGCCTCCCCGGGAAGGTCTTTGCGGGGGTCCTGGAGGGTCTGCAAGATTGTCAAACCTCGGATTCATGTGGTTTTCGTCCTGGTCGTGGAACTGTGGACCAGCTCTATACCCTTGGCGCGGTCCTGGAGGGTGCATGGGAGTTCGCCCAACCAGTCTACATGTGCTTTGTGGACCTGGAGAAGGCATTCAACCATGTCCCTTGGGGAGCCCTGTGGGGGGTGCTCCGGGAGTATGGGGTTCCGGACACACTAATATGGGCCATCCGGTCCCTGTACTCCCGGTGCCAGAGCTTGGTCCGCATTGCCGGCAGTAAGTCGGACCTGTTTCCAGTGAGAGTTGGACTCCGCCAGGTCTGCCCTTTGTCACCGATTCTGTTCATAACCTTTATGGACAGAATTTCTAGGTGCAGTGATGATGATCAGAATGACCAGATGATCTGGTCTTGTTGACTTCATTGGAGCGTGACCTTCGGCTCTCTCTGGAGCAGTTCGCAGCCGAGTGTGAAGCGGCTGGGATGAGAATCAGCACCTCCAAATCTGGAGGCCATGGTTCACAGCTGGAAAAGGGTGGAGTGCAGCCTCCGGGTCGGGGATGAGATCCTGCCTCAAGTGAGAGGAAGTGACAAGGAGTCCAAGTATCTCAGGGTTTTGTTCACGAGTGAGGGAAGGATGGAGCAGGAGATTGACCGGTGGATCGGTGCAGCTTCTGCAGTGATGCAGACTCTGCGCCGGCCCGTCGTGGTGAAGAAGGAGCTGAGCCGAAAGGCGAAGCTCTCGATTTACCAGTCAATCTACGTTCCTACCCTCACCTATGGTCACGAGCTTTGGGTAGTGACCGAAAGAACGAGATCACGAATACAAGCGGCCGAAATGAGCTTCCCTCGTGGAGTGGCTGGGCTCTCCCTTAGAGATAGGGTGAGAAACTCAGCCATCCGTGGGGAGCTCGGAGTAGAACCGCTACTCCTCCACATCGAGAGGAGCCAGTTGAGGTGGCTCGGGCATCTAGTGAGGATGCCTCCTGGACGCCTCCCTGGTGAGGTGTTCTGGGCACGTCCCTCCGGGAGGAGGCCCCGGGGAAGACCCAGAACACGCTGGAGGGACTATGTCTCTCGGCTGGCCTGGGAACGCCTTGGGGTTCCCCTGGAAGAGCTGGACGAAGTGGCCGGGGAGAGGGAAGTCTGGGCCTCCCTGCTGAAGCTGCTGCCCCCACGACCCGCCCTTGGATAAAGCGGAAGAAGACGGACGGATGGACGGACGGATGCATTCTTTAAATTTAAGTTAAATATGTTCTGCAGTGGCAGAGACGCACTTAAAAAAAATAATAATAATAATTAAAATTTATTTGGCTTCTTATGATGATTGTGCTGTATACTATACTAGCTTGCAGGGAGGCTACTGCATCCATGTGTTCATTTCATGTGTATGGATTTATTTCAGTGTGCAGACACGCGGGGTGAATTATATACAGACTTTTGAATGTGTATTTATCGTTGTGTTGTATAATATGCTTTGATTGTGTGCTTTCTATCTTGCAGAGTCACTGTGTTCGCTTCAGTTTTGAAATGAGCTGATGGTTTACCTGTTTTGATTTATCCTTATTCAATAAAGGAACATAATGTTACACTTTGATGTGTATTTATATGGGATGTGTATTTTATACTCAGCCTAATACGAGTATTAGGGCCACACTGAGGAAGAGAAAAAAAGTCAGAAATTTATGAGATTGGTTCTTTCTGCAGAAAAGATGCATTTTCTTGCATATTCTTTTTAAAGTCCTGATACTTATGACAATGTGAAGCTGATGTGCTAAAATATTATAAGTATCTCCTTGTTTGTAAAACAAGGTATGTCCTTGTTTGTGAAACCTATACTAAAGTACAATTCGACAAAATGCTCCCTGGCCCTCATTTTAACAACTATCCTCCTCTAAAACAACAGGTTAGAATATTATGACTTTATTCCCGTAAATTTACGACTTTATTCTTGATGTCTGTGATTTTTTTTTTTTTTCCTCTGGTCCTAATATTCTGTCATTTTATATATAGCCTTATAGTCTATGGGAAACTGTAAATTATCTAATGATTGCAACATCATCTAAAATCATCATTTATCTAAAATGATTGAAATTAATGATCACAAATGTTTAAATAATGACAGTGGGTCTAGTTATATGTGATAACAATGTGTAGTGGGCAGTGGAATAACTATTGGTTTCTGTTTGTGGTGACTGCTGACTGAGATAAGGGGTGAGATTAAATAGATCCTGGAACTTAGCCTGGTCTGGAGCAGGCTAGCTCCACAGAATAAATCTCCATGGTAACTTATACCATAACATATCCTACTTTCCCCTATCCCGCTTTTTATAAGTTGAGCCAGGATAGCCAAGATATCCTGGCTTAATCCCTTATCCTAGTTTTGTGCAACGGACCTCTGAGGGGTATATTTTAAAACAGTCTTTTTATATTGATTCAAGTGGTAGTATTATTACTCAGGCCAAGTGTTATATTGCTATGCTAATGAAGAAGATAGGTGGCTCCAAAAGTGTAAGCGTGTTCCCAGACACGCTGCCCTTGCAGTTGACATTATACTGTCAACTGCAAGGAAATCCCGTTGACAGTATAATATATTTATTTGATTGTGTTCCATGTGTAGTAGTACTGCAATATGTACCTTGTATGAAGTGGACAGATTCTGTGGCTGGGACAGAGTCTGTTACTGTCTGTTACTGAGTGCCAGCTCCTCCACTTGGTGGGTCGCCCCCTGTGCCAGTTCTATGGGCTTTTTTTTTAACTGCTACAATCATACAGACATTCAACATGTCAGCAGACACCTAATCTATTCACGTCATTTATTCACTGTTATCTACTTTAAAGTCACTTACCAGCCTGCAAAATGTTCTTATATGTAATTTTTACTTGCTGCCAGGTCCTTTTATGGCCAGACAGGTTTGTTATTTATGAAGGATAGAAAGATAAAATAAATAAAAGATAAAAACGTAACATGAGAAAAATAGATTAAATGACACACATTGTGGATAATTGTTTGCACCTAATCATACTCTACATTTCCTGAGTAACATGCACTTGCTTGCCACTTTTCAAGTAAAGTGTACAACAATTGATTAGTGGACTTAGAGTAACTCCTTTAGTCCTTTAACTGTAGCCTAATTATGACAGTTCCAGTGGAGCACTGTTTATTAATTGTACAGTTTTCGACTACTTCCGAAAGCCGGTCCACTATTGTCTGCCAGGCTTTCTCACGTTTTTTAATTATGGCATTGGTATTGCCTTTTTTTCTTATGGTATCTTTCACCTCTTCAAAGAACTCCATCAGGAGCTGTTGTTGTTGTGACTTTTATCCATGTTTCAGTCGGTGATTCTGTGAGCGATTGCGAGGTCTGTTTAAGTATGCCGTGAACACGCACTTATCCCAGCCTCTTCGCCTTGCTTAACATAGCCGCGCCTTTTCATCCTGGCTCAGCAAATGTGCAACCAATTAAGACAGGATGCGCCGAGCAGACTAGGTCAAACAGTGCGTGCTCCATTATCCTGGATTTCTTTATTCTAGTTTTGTGCAATACCCCTCAGGCTAAAAGCCAGGCTAAGATTAATCCTAGTGATTCACCTGTATTTCCACCGTCAATCCTGTGAGGAATTATTGTGTTTTACAGCATGTCCAAGGTCTTTCTAAGTATGTTGCATCATTTTAATTATTCTGTATTAAAATATTACATATAGTCACATATATATTCTCATTTCATTTAAATCTGTTTGTAATTGCAACAGTCTTTTTATATAAATGTTATATTGCTATGCTAATGAAGAAGATAGATAGATGGAGAAGCCCTAATCCTCAGACATACATGTAGTGAGAGAACTTGAATTAAGATTTCACAGGACATACCAAGCCTGTGATTTAAATACAATGTACTAACCGGATCATCTTCTGGTGGCTCCAAAAGTGTAAGTGTGTTCCCAGACATTGCAAGGAAATCCAGTAGACAGTATAATATATTTATTTGATTGTGTTCCATGTGCAGTAGTACTGCAATATGAAATGGACAGTTTCTGTGGCTAGGACAGAGTCTATTACTGTCCCTCCCTGGATCCCCCCCATCACTGGCTTCCCTTTATTTAAATGGAGTGCCAGCTCCTCCGCTTGGTGGGCCGCCCCCTGTGCCAGTTCTATGGGCTTTTTTTTAACTACTACAATCATACAGACATTCAACATGTCAGCAGACACCTAATCTATTCATTGGCTTAACATAGCTGCACCTTTTCATCTTGGCTCAGCAAACGTGCAGCCAATTAAGCCAGGATGCGCAGACTAGGTCAAGCTGCGCTTGCTCAATTATCCTGGATTTCTTTATTCTAGTTTTGTGCAATACCCCTCTGGTCTTCAGAGAGGCACAGACTAAACAAGTTGTGTCAGTTGGGAGAGGCACCTGGCTGCAGACCTCCACTGTCGGGCCCCTACCTCCACTGTCAGGCCCCTCCACTGTCAGGCCCGGAAGTGAGGATGATTTTTGGGGGATGGGGAGGTGGGGAGGACATTTTGAGAGGGTCATTTTCACCTGCCCTTTAAATCCGAGAGAGACGAGCGAGAGAGCGTATGTACGAAAAGAAGAAGGAGAGTGAGCTTATCCTCCAAGTAGCGGTGACTTTCTGATTTTTATTATCCACAGAAAGTAAATGCATGGTTTCTTGTGCTCTTCGTCAATATAGGTGCCGTTGTAGTAGTCGTTATAGGTCATTAATGACCGAATGTTACATGTCGGTTTGGGTTGTCATTTTGAAGCTAAAATGACTTCAAAGTTTACTTTCACCAATGGTGGTTAGCATCAACACCTAAGGATTCTTAACTTTTTAGTGCATGACGTAAAGTAACTGTTCACATTTGTTTGTAACGTTATGAAACATTTTTGTAAACTCTCCGTGCATTAGTTGGGCATAGTCACAAAGTTACAAAAACATCTTTCTGAACTCACGTGGTCAACACGGTGAAACACACCAGGATGTTTCAATGAGCTAATTAGTGGTATCACTTGTTTAAGTGCACAAGTGGAATCAAAATGTGTGTTGGTGTTTAGTAAAAACTAATGTAAAGAGATGTTTTGTTTCGTAGTGGTAATTAAAAATATAATGCTTACGCTACCTGATGATTTCTTAAACCTCAGGACCTCTACCATCTACCTACCAAACACAGGTAGGTAGTAGGTTTAAAAAAATCAACACAATAGTGTTTTTTTTTATTTATTTATTTATTTTATATTTGAATTCCCTTTTACAGACACTAATGCCTGTGGACCACATTGTGAAATGAGACAATGTGAGACCATGCTGAGCATCATGGACCTTCAAGCTTCATCCTGCCCAGGAGCAGCTGGTATGTATTCTTAAAGGAAAGAAAAAGCTGTGTGATATATCAGACAGATATGTACTTCTCATATTGAAGCCTGACTGCCCATGTTGCTACATTATCATTTTAAATACAATGCTTGTTATGATATTGTTTGTTTGTTTGTTTTTTCTTCAACAATCATCAGCTTAAATACATATTGGACACTGACAGTCCGGCGGGTGAGCTCATTGTTAAAACAGGAAAAAGATGCCTGACCCGAGCTGACTTCTGGGGGCTTGGATTGAACAAGGAAATGGAATCAACTGTGAGTTAACATTTGGACCCATTTAATTAATAATAAATAAATGATGTCTGTATATCATTGCCATGATTTTGTTTGGTTTGTAGATAGGCAATGCATGCTTTGAAGTCATTGAGAAAATTGCTCAATCACAGGTATGAAACACATATTTTCAGAATATGCTTTTCATTTTCATATTATATGGGTATTTGTGCACATTTGAAATGTATTCCACAGGGGGAAACATATTTTTGTGGCTGACCTCTATGTTGTACCAACCTGGCTGATTTTTATTCAAACTATATTTGTGTATTTTACCAGTTTGCTTTTGAACTTTTCCTTTGTATTGGAATGATTCTTCAATCAGAGATGCCATTGTCATTCCTGTGTGGAAACCTGGGCATTTCCTGCTCTCTGTAAGTAGTGATGCTTATTGTAACAGGTGGTTTGCATGTCATGGAAAATTTTGTATCAAATGTTAACAAAAGTATCTTCATTTTCTATTACAGTAGTGATGTTGTGTTGTGTTGTCCTCACACAATAGAGTTCAAATGTCAGTAACTACAATTAGAAGTTTTGAAATCAACACAGAGAGAGTCTTTCTTGACTCCAAATGTGCCAAGCACAAATGTCAAGCACCATTGGGATTTGGTAATAAGGAGATGAGGGGACTGCTGAGGTTACTAACTATTTTTTTGGTGTGTGTGGAGTTCATGCTCCAAAGCTGTTCTAAAGAGTTCTGATCTGTCTGTTTTGTTTTGTGTTTTTTTAAACCAGATCATGTTCAGATCTGTGACAGCCTTTTTATGGTGTAACATAAGTGTAATTATAGTTTTGTGTATCAAATCATGGTTATAAATTTTATATTAGTTTTAAAGATTTAACATGATGACCTATTAACATTTCATACAACTGAGTCAAGAAACTGGCACGATTAAAGAGTGTTGAAATGATGTGTGGAGTGTGACTGCATGGAAAGGATGCATGGATGATCTGTCACCAATCAGAACCAGTGACGCATGTCCATGAAAAGAGCCAATATTGATAATTTAATGACTAATATTTATCTTTAATGCAACTGTCTTTTAGAAACGTATCCCAGTCAATAAATCCTGGCAACTGGACAGAGAACTGGACTACAATTAAGGTAAGAGTAAAATATGTATAATGCATGTATTCATATTAACAGTTGAATACTTTAATACTGTAAAATAATAATTACATAACTGACTTCTTTCTGATATCTAGGGTTTTCCACGACAACTTTACGGGATTGACTGTGGCATCTTCATGTTGATGGTAGTAGACATCATTTGTTATATATTAATTGTGTAATTCTGTGTGCATTAAAGATTTCAGCATAAAATTAAAATTAATGCTTTATTCCTAGATTTTTTTTTTTGATCATTTTCCAGATGGACATGCCACTTTTGTGACAGTGGTGGTGTTTCATCCTTATGGAAAATTTTGACCTTAGAAGATGAGACTGCAAAGATTTTGTTATTTGACCTGAAGTTGTTACAAGAAATGTTCATTTATATTGTTGAATCATTTTTTGAGCCATGGAAAGCTGTTTGCCCACTGGACAGATGCATCAAAATAAGGTCAGACCTGCTGTCTGCAATTTAAAAATAAAGTGTCTAGATAATGCATGATTGGATTTGAAAATGAACATTTGTTGAGCTCTCTAATATGTCTAGGTAGACCTATTAGAGGAGGACAGTGATGGGATGTTTTCCTTTTCTTCTTTTTGGAGCTTGTGTTTTGAATACTACAACTGATCACTTTGCTTATCTATATATTTTCAGGAAGAAGAGCAGCAGGCAGAGGTCTCAGTCAGACTTGCTGATGTGAGCACACCAGTGGAAGGTGTAAGCTTTTTCACAGTATCTGTTGGTCAGATACTGTTGGTGTGGCAGCTATGGTACAGACATCTTTCTTTCTGTCTTTTCCATAGGACTCGGTTGAAGATCACATTCTTCACGATTGCAGACATGCCGCAGAGTGGGTTGAGGCCAACAAACCACTGTTCTCTGCCACAGTGGACCTGCCTGATGTTCTGAGCATGGGGGAGGAGGAACAGGCAGAGGCTGCTTTACAATATGGGTGGTTGAGGAACGGAGAACTGAAAAAAGAAACGACCCTGGAGCCATTCAAATTCACATTTCACACTTCCGTCAGTACTAAATCTGCAATGTTGTCTTTTCCCTCTATTTTCTATTTCACCAGAATACGTCATTTTTTATTTTTTATTTGAAAAGAGAGAGAGAGAGAGACGGGTCTGTGTGACTGGGAGGGGGATGCTAGTCAGGTGGGTGGCTGTAATGTGATAATATTATTTGTCTATCTTGCTAACTTGTAGCACAACGCATTTAGACTAGTTTGGCTGTAAAAACATCAGTATTGTGCATGGACTAGGGCCAGACAGCGCTCAGTGGCATTAGCCAACATTGACAGCATCTGCCACCATCATCCACTGCCCCAGCCCGAGTGGGCCAGTCAGGTACTAAATTCCCGGGCCACTTTTTTGCCCCAGTCCGCCCCTGCTCCTACTACACCTTGTAATTTATATAAATGTCTCCCTTTTTCCTGGTTCTTCCAGTGTTGTTTCAATTGATTAATTATTTCCTTCCATATTAAACTTTCCCCTTCTGCTTTTGATAATTAGTGCCGAGTGCCTACGACACGAGGCACCTACTCCCATAGCTATGGGAGTAGGTGCAACTATTAATCTTCTGCGTGTTTCATGGCAGTTTTATTAGTGCCGAGTGCCTACGACACGAGGCCCCTACTAATCTTCTGCGTGTTTCATGGCAGTTTTATTATTCATTTTGCGCCCTTTTTCGCCGAAAAATGTGGCCCGAACCGGCCAGAGGACCCCCAACAAATGATATATCAAAACGTGTGTTTTCATCCCGAATCCCGTGCTTTTACCTGTGTAAGAAATTCGCGAAAAATTCACGAATAACTTCGCGAAAAACTGCGAAAAATTTCCTATAGGAATGAATGGAAAACCCCGAAAAAAAAAATATTTCGACAGACATTTTCAAAAATGAACTGCTCTGGCATACTTTCACCGAGAGACTTCATTTAAACTTTAAAATGTAGGTACTCTTGCCTTATCTTCATTGATTCACGTCACTTATCGACACCTTTTACTGTTTTTAAACTATCGAGGCTCAAAGTTGAGCAGGTTTTTGCTCAGATTTCTGGGTTTCTAATGGGTGTGTATTGCGCGGAATGTTTGTGCTAGAGTGGATGACATCATCAGCTAGAGTGAGCAGGAGAGAAAAAATAAGTCAAAAAATAAAAGGGAAACTGCTCCTGTGGCCACAAATTTCACACTACAGACATAATTTATAGATAGAAACGTAGGAAAAGTTGTCTTCTCATGCAGATTCGTCTGCTTAAGCTGTCAGTATTATAGTTTTGGTGTCAGACACAAAGATTCGCCACCAACACCCATCCACAGCCCCATTGACTCCCATGTTAAAAAGGGGGGAAAATTTCTGGAGGAAAGCAGAAGTAACCTTTCTTTGAATCGATTTTAATAGGTCACATTTCTTCATTTTACACACAAACTGCATATCTAGACGTCCAGGAAGGGCTCAAGATGCCCAAAATTAAGCTGGTTCAATGATTAGAAATACGGTTTGGCCAGAAATCCTTCCTGTTCGAGGCGTGGTCTCAGCATTTTCTCTCTCTCTGTCTTCTAACTGACATTCAAACAGGTGCAGTAACTGCCCGGCAGCGGCCATTTTAGCAGTTATTGGCAGTTAATTTGAACTTGTCTGTGTAAAATGACAGACAGAGACAGCAGCGCAGCTAGCACGTCAGCGCTAGCCACTAATTTCTAGCCGATAAAAATAAAAGATATGCTAATTGCTAGCGTGTCAGCGCTAGCCACTAATTTCTAGCCACTAAAAATTAAAGACATGCTAATTGCTAACATTAGGCAGCCATTTTAGCAGTTATTGACAGTTAATTTGAACGTGTCTGTGTAAAATGACAGAGACAGCAGAGCAGCTAGCGCGTCAGCGCTAGCCACTAATTTCTAGCCACTAAAAATTAAAGACATGCTAATTGCTAACATTAGATGGCCATTTTAGCAGTTATTGGCAGTTAATTTGAACTTGTCTGTCTAAAATGACAGAGACAGCAGAGCAGCTAGCGCGTTAGCGCTAGCCACTAACTGACAGACAATAACACAGGCAGCTCAAGCAAGACATTTTCTGCAGTGACCGTCAATCTGCTTTGTTTCTGTTTAAATCTGCTGTTGCTATGCCTATGATGTGACATATATCAGTCATCTAATTTGACAGTGAATCCAGCAGGACTGTGTTAAATCACAACATAATTTCTAGCCACTAAAAATTAAAAACATGCTAATTGCTAACATTAGGCGGCCATTTTAGCAGTTATTGGCAGTTAATTTGAACTTCTCTGTGTAAAATGACAGACAGAGACAGCAGCGCAGCTAGCGCGTCAGCGCTAGCCACTAATTTCTAGCCACTAAAGATTAAAGACATGCTAATTGCTAACATTAGGCGGCCATTTTAGCAGTTATTGGCACTGAATTTGAACTTGTCTGTCTAAAATGACAGAGACAGCAGAGCAGCTAGCGCATTAGTGCTAGCCAGTAACTGACAGACAATAACACAGGCAGCTCAAGCAAGACATTTTCTGTAGTGACTGTCAATCTGTTTTGTCACATTTCTTCATTTTACACACAAACTGCATATCTAGACGTTCAGGAAGGGCTCAAGATGCCCAAAATTAAGCCAGTTCAATGATTAGAAATACGGTTTGGCCAGAAATCCTTCCTGTTCGAGGCGTGGTCTCAGCATTTTCTCTCTCTCTCTCTCTCTCTCTGTCTTCCAACTGACATTCAAACAGGTGCAGTAACTGCCCGGCGGCCATTTTAGCAGTTATTGGCAGTTCATTTGAACTTGTCTGTGTAAAATGACAGACAGAGACAGCAGAGCAGCTAGCGCGTCAGCGCTAGCCACTAATTTCTAGCCACTAAAAATTAAAGACATGCTAATTGCTAACATTGGGCGGCCATTTTAGCAGTTATTGACACTTAATTTGAACTTGTCTGTGTAAAATGACAGACAGAGACAGCAGAGCAGCTAGCGCGTCAGCGCTAGCCACTAATTTCTAGCCACTAAAAATTAAAGACATGATAATTGCTAACATTAGGCGGCCATTTTAGCAGTTATTGGCACTGAATTTGAACTTGTCTGTCTAAAATGACAGAGACAGCAGAGCAGCTAGTGCGAAAGACATGCTAATTGCTAACATTAGGCAGCCATTTTAGCAGTTATTGACAGTTAATTTGAACTTGTCTGTGTAAAATGACAGAGACAGCGGAGCAGTTAGCGCTAGCCACTAACTGACAGACAGTAACACAGACACAGAGAGACAGACCGACACAGACAAGCACATGCGCAGAGACAGACAAGACAAACACACCACACACACACACACACACACACACACACACACACACCTAACAACTTCCACAAACTTTGTACTACAGAGTTTTGTAGGACATTACTACTACACGGATTCCACTACTGTAACAGTAATTCATTAATTTAAATTTAAAATAATAATATGACATTCAGCAAAAGTGCGGGGACCTGGATGCGAACCGGCGTCCCATAGTTTAAAATGTAACAAACAGCATTGTATTTAACCATTCAACTATCATAACACTGCTGTGCTCCTGCGAGTATTTACAATATAATGCTAATATGAAATTCGAAAAAGTCTAAATTACGATAATTTTTTTTAGGGTTACTTAAGATTAGTTATACATAAATAAGCTGGTGTCGTAAATAGGTGACGATTCAAATATCTGGCTAATATGGTAAATTGGTGTATTTTAAGAGAGAAGCTGTTTCACAAACAGACCACATACCCGCCCCTACGGAGCGCTCAAAAACGGCGAAGGAACACACCCAAGATTGGACCACACTCTAGCTGTCTCCCTATTGGCTGGTGAAACACACTAATTTAAGCGCAGGGAGGGACATCCTTCAGTCTGAGCAGACACTTCAACCTGAGAGGACGTGTTGTTTGAGTGCGAGTACAAAAAATTTGAGAGCACACAGGGAACGTTTTGAGTGCGAGCACACTTAGGTTTGAGCGTGTAGACGTTAGATCTGAGCGCGCACAGGACATATTTGAGTGCGAGCGAAATGTTTGTGTCCAAGAAGAAGAAATGTGAGCGCAAGCATGTGATGTTTTGAGTCCAAACACACATTTTGAAAGAAAGCAGCAGAAAAGCACAAAATGTGAGCACGAGGAGAATAAATCTGAGCACGAAAAGGAGAAATCATGCTCTCAAACTGAAAATCTACACTCTTGAATAAAGGATAGGATAATTCTTCCATATACTTCATATAATATTTCCTGGTGTGTTTTCGCTTTCCTGTTTAATGCTTAAGAGTGCAGAAACTGAATCACTACATATGACTATCTTCCTATCCACCCTGACCTCCACCCATTCTTTTGCCATTAATATTGCACATAGTTCCACCGCATATATGCTTAAATGATCCGATGTTCTTTTTGACATTCAAGGCTCCGCTTGGGTCGCATACAATTTTTAATGCAACGTCATCCTTTGCGTCGGCGCCTTGTGATGATGTAAGCAGCGTGTGCCCGGGCGGCCTGAGGTTGGGAGTTGCTTGTATTCAGTAGATAGAGATGGCGGCATCTACAGAGTATTACCGTGGCGATGGCGAGGGATTTACTGCTTGTCCGCGAACGGTGAAGTCTTGGTGGCGGGTCGTTGTGCTCCTGTTCTCTGTGTCCTCCCTGCCCACGGTCACTGCGCTGGTGGAGGGCTTATACTGCGGCACTGAGGTCTGCTACGACGTGCTCGGCGTCACTCGGGAGGCGGCCAAGGCAGAGATCGCCCGTGCTTACCGGCAGCTGGCGCGCCGGTACCACCCGGACGTGTTCAGGCCGGCAGAACCCGGCTCAGAGGGAGAGACCCACGAGTCCGCCCAGAGGAAGTTCCTGCTCATTGCCACCGCGTACGAGACGTTAAAGGTTGGTCTTAGTGCCTGTCTTAATCTCTTTTAAAAGACATTTCTGTTCCCGCTGTCTCAGTGTGTCCAGTAATAACTCATCTTTTATAACATTCTGAAACTAGAAGACAACAATGGTCCATTTTCTGCATTGTAGGATTAGGATTTATAAGTTTAATACCCATGTAAATACTGAGACATATTAGTCATATATATCTTTTCTTTTTTTGACATCTTTGTAATTTTCTGATGATATTCATTAATGGACCGACATCATGATACCTGTGATACAGCTGTAACTGTGCTTTCCATAATCCCAATATTCTTGCAGTTATTCTACACGGATTCATATCATCCGTTGCACTTATTCATAGTAATCTACAAAGGGGGTTGTGGTAGACCTTTTTAATCTATAAAATCAGCTCTAGTTTTTTTAGAACTAGATTCAGGCTGTTTGTCTACTTACTTGACTATTTACTTTCCAACATTTTATAATGCCTACCATACAGTATAAAATAAAATAAATTAAAAAAAAAAACCTTGAAAATTTACAAGAGGGAAAAACTGTTGAACAATGGAGCAGAAATAAAAGCAGCTTTTGGCCACAGATGCCCTTGTATGTGCATTTAGAGGGCAGCATTTCTTTCCATGTTTTTCCCTTTTTCACATGGTTGTGGTAGAAATGGGAGACCAGATCAAAAAGGCACTCTTGCTTAGTCCACAACTCCACCAATTTCTCCTCTTTTTAGGTTGTTGTTGTCATTGACCAAATTCTTAAAATTAATTAATAAAATATAAAATAATGAAACAATATACCTCTAATATTTCCTTCATATTGTGTGTTTACATCCTATGTAGGGCTGCAATGATTCCTCGAGTAACGCTTTGTTTCATTAAATTTAAAGCTCATGTTTTGCGCAGATTATTTTTAGTGCGACACAACGTCCTTACGTTACAGGCCATGCGTCCCCTGCAAAGCGGAAGAAGACGGTGGTTTTGGTAACACGTGTGGACAGTGTGGCGTTACAGAATGGCGGATACCGGGAACGAAAACAGTGATAACAGCGAAAGTGTGCAAAGCAAAAGTAATAAGAGGAAGAGACAGAAGATGTCGAAGGTGTGGGATCATTTTAAATTAAAAATTGAGGACAACGTCGTGTGTGTACATTGCAAGATGGAGCTGGCGTACCATAACAGCACGACTTCAATGCTGCAGCACCTCAAAAGAAAACACCCATTTAACGACATGAGCGGATGACCTGAGACAAGGTAAATTCAACATAAAATCCATGATGTGATAAACCTTAACGTTACTAACGTCACGTTAGTCCAAGGAACATTGTTGTTATTAATTATGACTACCAGTGGTGGAAAGTAACTAAGTACACTTAAGTAGAATTTTAGGTATGTTTTACTTCACTTGAGTATTTCCAAAATTTCATACTTTTACTTCTACTCTACTACATCTCAAAGGCAAATATTGTACTTTTACTCCACTACAATTATTTGACAACTTACCAGTTACTTTGTAGATTTATATTAATATTACAAAACATACAGTAACCACCTCAGCACTCTATATACTTGCTTGCTTACAGCTATTTGAAAATAGCTGATCTGCAAGCTCACAATGCACAATGTGACACGTGAGCATGTAGCTCTGCTATTAACCTTACCACATGTCTATTAATTTTAGTTTGCAGTATATTGGGTCCGTAAGGCTTATTGTAGGATTAAGACATCTAACCTTTAAAATATCTATTAAGTAATTATAATTTTCACCTCTTTTTCAGTAAACCATCACAGCCTCGTATGGACAAATTTCTGTAAAAAGCACCAGCCTACACTCCTGCACAAACAGCTGTACTAACAGATAGCATACTAAATATGCTGGTCACAGACATGCGCCCGCTGAGCATGGTGGAGGATGAAGGCTTTAAGGCAATGATTTCCACTTTCCATCCCAATTATGATCTTCCATCAAGAACCTTCTTCACAAAACAGTTGGACAAAAAGTATGAAGACATCTAAGATGAGATGAAGAAAGCCCTGCAAGAGACTGACAGCGTGGCACTCACAACTGATATCTGGACAAGCGTTGCAACAGAGGCTTATATGGGGGTGACTTGCCACTATCTGAAGAATTGGAAAATGGTGTCCCACTGCCTGACAACAATGCCCCTGGAAGAGAGACACACAGCTGTAAATATTGCAGAATGGACTGAGGAGGTAATTGCCAAATTGATCATTCCACCGGAGAAAATCAAGGCTGTCGTCCATGACAATGGTGCTAATGTCATAGCAGCAGCAAAGATTTTGCATGCAAAGCATGGATGGGCAACAGTGAAATGTGCAGGACACACCCTCAACTTGGTTGTGCAAAACTCTCTGAAAAGCCAACAGGCTATCTCCAAGTGTGTGGCTGCTGCAAGAAGCCTTGTTGAACACTTTAAGAAGAGTGAACTGGCATGCACAAAGTTGAGGGTCAAGCAGAAGCAAATGGGTCCCAAAGAGAACATGCTGGTACAAGATGTCTGCACACGCTGGAACAGCACCTATGCCATGTTGTCCAGGCTGCAAGAACAGAGATGGCCAGTGACTGCTACACTGTCTGACCCAGCAGTGACCCAGAGAGGGAAACACTACCTGGATCTCAAGACTGACCAGTGGAGCCTGATTGAGGAGCTGAACCAGGTCCTTGAGCCCTTTAACTCAGCCACAGTGTTTCTGAGTGGACAACAATACGTCACACTGTCTGCACTTCCAAATATTGTGCACAAAATTAAGAAGAAACTACAGAATCCAGATCTTGAGTTGCCACCTGGGAAGTCATTCCAGGCTCATGCGACAGAACAGGTCACAGAAAGATGGAAAGGCTTAATGGAGTTCAAAGCTGAATCTCCAAACATCGCCTTGCTTGCTGCTGCTCTGGATCCCAGGTTTCGAAAACTGAAGTTCTTGCCTGCTGACCAAGCATTCAGTGTCAAAAGCACAGTACAAACCATGGTGGCACTTGCTGCCAAACAGCAAGTGAGGCCCACTGCAAGTGGAAATGGAGCATCCAGCACAGCAGAGGACCAGCAGCACATGGTGGCAAGATGTTCACATCGTTCCTTGATTCAGACTCTACCACCAGTGATGAAGAACAAGACGAGCAGCTGTCAAACGAAGCTGTACAGAAGGAGTAAGTACAAATAATGTTTTATTTTGTTTTTCTTTAACAATTTCCACAATAAGGCAGTACAAATAATTTAAAGTGTACTGCTGAAACAGAAAATACAAATTACAAAATATAAATAAACAAAACACATTTTTGATAGTTTGTTCTTTGTTGTCAAACTATACCACAGGTACAGATGTATTTTGGAGAACAGCCCCTGCCCAAGACGAATAATCCGCTGACATGGTGGAAAGCAAATGCACCACGCTATCCAACACTGGTGAAGCTGGCAAAGTCCCTGCTGTGTATTCCGGCCACATCCACACCATCAGAGCGTTTGTTTTCAGCAGCAGGTAACATTGCTTCAAAGAAGAGGGCCCTGAACATGTAGATATGCTTACCTTTCTTCACTGCAACACACACAAGTCAAGAGAGACTGTAAAGGGGGTGTAAGACTCTTGTTCCAAGTCCCGGTCCACAGTCAAGCATTTCTGTTGAAACGTATTGGTTCTGATTCTGAATGTGAAGTTGCACAATTTAAAGGCAGTGTTTAAGAATCTGTATTTTTATTTTTGATACTTAGAAAAAATAAGTGGGAAACAATTTTATTTATTTTTATTTAATTTTATGTGTCAAGAAATGTTAAGTTTGAAGTAGTTTTATTTATTTTTATTGGAAATTCTGACTGACATGGTTTACTACCTGGCATAATATGTAAATAAATGTTCATTTTTCTTAAAAAGGAAATAAATTGGTTATTATTACGTGATCTGTCTTGTTTTCTATTGTATATTTATAATTGGGCTTTAATTAAGCAAAAGTATGTTTTATCCGATTAATCGATGAAATATTCGATGGAATACTCGATTACCAAAATATTCGATAGCTGCAGCCCTAATCCTATGATATTCTTACACAGTGTTTCCTCTGTGTTCCTTTTGCATTGGAAAAAATACTGTATATAGTCCAGTGTTTTAGAAGTATTGATTATTACTACCCCATTTCCTACAGAGTTGGCACACTGTGTAAAATGTAAATAGAAACAAAATGTGATGATGTGCAAAACATTGAAATCCCATATTTCATAGAAAATAGCACAAAGACAACTTCAAATCTGGTGACCTGGTACAGCCAGAACAATACAGTGGAAATGGTTGTGGACTTCCATCACCGTGTGTGACTATCCGATTGAGACTGTACAATCTTTCCACCTCCTGGGAACCATCTCCCAGGACCTCAATGGAAGCTGAACATCAGCTCCCCCGTCAAGAGATCCCGAAAAGGGTGAACTTCCTGCAGCAGCTGAAGAAATTAAACCTGGCAGAGACAATGATGAACTCCTATATCGCCATCATTAAGTCTGACCTCGTTTCATTAACGTAGGATCTACAGGCTCTATGCATTACATTAACATGCACCCTTTATTTTATGTTTTATCTTATTTTTACCTAATTTTGAAAAATATCTTGCTCATTTAAAATATTTTGCTCAGTGCAAAACTTTGCACATTACCTGGCAAATACTTTGTAGATTCCAGTACAAACTGTACAGCTAATATTATTATCTAATAATATTATCCTTTTATCTTCCTTAATGTTTGCAATACACCATTAACACCCAAGACAAATTCCTTGTATGTGAGAACCTATAAAATCTGTTTCTTATTCTGCATTCATAACTGGCAGCTAAAACTTCACCATGCGAAGAGGACACGGTATATAAACTAAATCAAGAAACGCTGCCACCTTTTGTGGGCCTGAGCTCATTTACAATGCCCTGAGCTGAAGTGGTGGTCTGATGAGTCCACATCCAAAATTCTGTTTGGACATCATGGACTAATGCTGAATGATATACAGGTTTTAGAGCAACATGTAGTATCTTTATTCTGGGACAGTGTTGCTTATTTTAGCAAGACAATTTAAAACCACATTTTGTTCATATTTAAACAGCATGGCTATGTAGTAAAAGAGTCTTGGTGCTAAACTGGCCTGCCTGTAGTCCAGATTTGTCATGTATTAAAAATGTTTGGTGCACTTTTTGTATGCAAACATGCACTTAGAACTATGGAGATTGGAGAGTTTCCTCATTTCTGTATATACTGCCTACTATAATACATTGGGTCACCCATTCAAAGAAGCTCTCTTGTTTACACTCAATAACAGATGTTAGCGCTGGGCAGAGCTAGCATACTCTCTGTGGAAAAACCAGTGATCCCTGCTGAAGTGAGGAGGAGGAGACAAAGAGCTGGACCTAAGCGCCGGGAGCAGAAAAGACCGTACAAATCATCCGTCTGTTATCATGGGGAATTTTAGATCTCTCGCCAGTAAGATTGATAACAGTGCTAACCAGGCTCCAGGGGGAATATCAAAATTGTAGCATCATGTTCCTCACAGAGACATGAATGAACTCACTTTGGACTGGCAGGTAACTCTGGACAGCTTTCAACCTGTGAGAGTGGACAGCTAAGGACAAGATAGTAGAGCCGGGGAAGAGAGGGGGAACGACACAGCAAAAGACCTCGAACCGGGTCCATGCAGGAAGGACTCAGCATTCAGTATCAATCAGTATTTTTTTATCCACTTTGTGTATTGTGAGCTGCTGCAACAAGTGAATTTCATCTTAACGTAAAATGTGGATTGCCTCCAATTAACCTTAATATACATATACACGACAGGCCAACTGTGTATCTAAGAGAGATGAGTCTCTGAATGTGTGTTTTGTTAGCAAAAAACAAAAAAAAGTTAGCTCCTACTATGGGATTTCCTAACAGAAACGTTCAAGTAAAAATAGAACTTGTTTTCTGTGCATGTAGGATGAGGACACTCGGCGGGACTACGACTACATGCTGGACCATCCTGAAGAGTACTACCAGCACTATTATGCCTACTACCGCCGACAGCTCACACCAAAAGTGGATGTCAGGGTCGTTATCCTGGTCACCATCTGCGCCATCTCTATCTTCCAGGTGTGTGTGTGTCTGTGTGTCTGTGTGTCTGTGTGTGTGTGTGTGTGTGTGTGTGTGTGTGTGTGTGTGTGAGAGAGAGGGAGAGATCAGCAAAGACTTGGATCACTGGCGGACCTAAGGTGGGCCCAGTGACACCTTGGTTTTCAAACAAGCCATTTCTCTGTTTGTGTGCATAACATTAAGCCTTCATATAATTTAGAGTAAAAAAAAAAATACAGACTCAGTACTGTTCTCATGAACGGGAAAATAAGCTATAGAGACCTGTTGTTTTTTTGTTTTTTTTTTAAACCAGGCTGTAGACATGTTTATTTCAGCTGTGTGTGCTGTAACATGGGACATACAAGACAAGATAAGAAACTTAGTAGACTTTATTGATCCCACAGTGGGGAAATTCACTTATTACAGTGGCTCATGATATACAAGATAGTTAAGAAAATAGGGACGCCTTAGTGGCTCAACTGCAGAGTGGACTCCCCATGTATAAAAGGCTTCCTGTAGCGACCTCTATACCCTCTGTAGTCTGGTTAGCAGTGTTCAATTCAATTCGGTTTTATTTATATAGCTCCAAATCATAATAAAAGTTATCTCATGACACTTTCCATACAGAGCAAGAGCTAGACCGTACTCTTTATAATATTATTTACAGAGATCAACAATTCCACCATTATCAAGCACTTGGCCTAGCTTGCTGTAGCTTGTGATAGGGCAATTTTTTTCTTCTTAACACACATCTTTGTCATTCAACACTGCTAGTCACACTACTGGGTTTACGATCAGTCTGCACACCAGTAATATCCAACACTGCATTGCACATTTCCATGACAACCAGTCAATTGGCAATTAGTTTCCGCTTAGTCAGTCAATGCAAAGTCGACCAAATGCATTGGGTTTATCCCTGGTCATGTGTGCATGGATTTAAATGGCCATTACAGTTTAGTGCTACATATACCTCTATACGTCAGCGCCAGCTCAGCTGTTCTGATGCTCCATAGCCAGCTTCAGCATATGCACCTCCTGGCACTTAACAGCCACGAATGACCGCTGATATCCTCCAACCAAAACGAAGATCCAGCAGCTCTCCCCGTCCTCCTGAGATGCCTCCGGTTTGTACCAAACAAACATGCCGACGTTTCCAAACAAAGTTCCAACTGCCAGGTGCTTGACAGAGCTTATCCTATTCCTGAGCTACTGCAGGGAGCAACCTAGTTGATGGTTGTGTTCAGCATAAAATCCACACATAGTTTTTGATGCTGCAATGATCCATTTTCATCCGTACAAAAAAGAACAATAATGTGAATGTTTCTTAACCCTTGTAGTGTCCTCCTGCTCGCCATACAACTTTTGTACTCTGTCCTTTGGGTTATTTTGACCCCAGGACACCAGGAGTATACTTAGGTGTATTGGCCCTTAATTCCAAAGCGAAGTGAAACATATGTGGTAATGGGTTGGACGGAAGTAAGACTAATGTTATAAATAAAAGGGAAAACCAGACAGGGTCCCGGAGGACAATAAGGTATATAGCAGTTGGGAGGACATTACGAGGTCTACAAACACTGCATTCTCTAAACTTTTGCTCCACAGCGGTCAAAAACAATTTGCTTTCCAGGGTAACCATGTTTTTGGCTCTTAGAGTGGCCTTGCCTTTCCTTATCTCCCCTTTAAGCTCCTTTTGTACCCTTCTTAGCTCTTTTTTGTCCCCAGAACTGAAAATCCCCTTTTACTCAGCAGGGCCTTCAGCACAGGGGACACCCAGGGTTTGTTGTTGGAGAAACACTGTACCTTCCTGTTAGGCACAGTGTTCTGTGTACAAAAAGTTATGATGTTCTGCAAACCCATGTGGTTTGCAGAGCACTTCCCAGTTGGTGGTTTTAAAACAATCTCCTAGTGTCTAACTGGCCTTTCCGCACATACCTTTTGGTTTGGGGTTGTTGATTGACAACAGATACGTAAACTGGAAGTAGATGGATGAGACTGTGATCTGAGTGTCCAAGTGGGTGGAAAGGTGAAGAACTGTATGCATCCTTTGCGTTTGCATACAGCAAATCAAATCAAATCAGATTTTATTTAGTAAATCCACTTTCTGCATTCAATATACTGAGTGAAGGCACACTTTTAAAATTTAGGCCAAAAATGCAGGCCTTATGTATTTAAGTTGCCTAGAAAATTTCCATCCATTTGAATTGCATGGCTTTAATATAAAATAACTAATAAACTTAATGTGAAGCAAGTAATACGATTTTTGTAATAGTAAACTCAATGTGCTTCCACTAGACAGTAGCCAGGTTTATGCATTCAGTATTGGGTTTGGGCAAACATTTGGCTTTATTAATATTAAAGTTGTTACTTTTTTAAGACTCTTTTAAGACTTTTAAGACTTGTAAAATAAATAAATGAATAAATTAAACACTGAATGTTATCAGTTCAGTTCATTGTTCAGCTCTAACCATCATGATACGATATGATATGATATGAACAGTAAATAAATAACCATACTTGATTATTATCCAGGTCTAGCAACAATGAATTATCTTTTAGCTCTACAAATGTGAACTCAGCGTCAGAGAGGCAGGTAAAAGTCCATTAGCACATACTTTTTACCTCACTGTCTCTCCTACAGTTCTACAGCTGGCACAGCAGCTACAATGAGGCCATCAACTACCTGGTGACAGTTCCCAAGTACAGAATTCAGGCGACGGAAATTGCCAAGCAACAGGGCCTCCTCAACCGTACCAAGGAGAAGGGCAAGAACCGCCGCTCAAAAGAGGAAATCCGGGAGCAGGAGGAGGAGGTGATCCGTGACATTATCAAAAACAAGATCGACATAAAAGGAGGTTACCAGAAGCCCAACCTTTCAGACATCCTGTTGTGTCAGATTGTGCTCTTCCCCTACTACCTGACACACTATGTGGTGTGGTATGTCTCCTGGTTTTACCGATTCACCATCTGCAGGGAAGAGTACGGAGACAAGGAAAAGCTCTACATCATCAGGTCGGTTCTTATGGAAACTTTAACAGTATACAGTGTCTGACACTGAGAGGATGCTTCTTCCAGGTAGTATGATCACCTCACAGCAGACTGTGTTTTCATTGACAGAAGGTACATGAGGATGTCTCAGTCTCAGTTTGACAGTCTGGATGAAAACGCCACACAGTCCTTCCTTCAGAAACGGCTCTGGATCAAAGAAAACTACGAGGTTTGTCAATTCAAATTCTCTCTGGATTTCTTTGTCCATCTTTTCTTGTTCTTTGACTTCATCTATCATCTGCATCGCTCAACATTACCACTTGCCCACTTCTCGAGAGCAGGTAAATATAAAAACAGTTTTTGGGAGAGGAAAACAATTACTTCATGCAGAGTTGTCCAGTCAGGAAAATGAATACTAAAAGATGTCTTTATCCATTTCTCTGAGTTGAAAACTATTATGTAAGGTTTCCCTACCGATCTAACTTAAATGCAGCCCACCCATGTATTACTGGCCATTGTACAAAAAACCTTTTTCCTCCACAGAACACAGCCACTCCAGCTGCGCTCTCCACTATTTACATATTCACCCTGTTGTCTGGTTGAGGAGGTGGGACTGACCTGCTAATCTCCAACAAATGGAAATTCATTCCACTGTTGCATTCTACAAATTTCTATACATTTGAATACCATGCTATTCCAGTGACAGCCCCAATTAAAGCCTACGTTTTTGTTATTTACCATCCACCAGACCAATTGGGCGGCTTTATGGATGAGCTGGATACCCTGCTGTGACATGAACATCCACTTAGACAGTCCAGGCTCAGCAGATTTTATGTCCTGTCAACCTCCCACTGATCCACAATTCTCCTACTCACAAAGTTAGCAAAGTACTTGACCTGATTCTCACACGAAACTGTATCACAGATCCTGGTGGTAACACCTCTCCACCTATCAGATTACTTTTTCATCCAATGTAAATGTCATTCTGTCAGAGCAACCCTCTGCTCCTCCACCAATGTTTACATTCTGCCTCCGTAACTTATCTCCATCCCACTCCTCCTCTATTGTCACCCATACTCTACCTCCACTCAGCACTGTGCACTGGGCTGCGTTGAGTTTGACATGTCTGCTCGGTAACATCAATCTATAAAAATGGAAACAAATTTGACCCAAATAAGTAAAGAGGCATATGTGCGAGCAGCAAAATGGGGAAGTTATTCTGCAGCATCTTAAACAGTCGACTGCGAGACTTATTCAGTGATCACACTATCCTAAGAAAAAGTCAGCTTGTATTTACACCACAGCATTGCACTACAGACCATATCTATACCTTTCACACCCTTATTAATAGCCCACTGGTTGAGGGGGCTTCTCTTTGTGTTCTCCTTCTACCAGTGGAGAGCTTTGTAAAGGAGTTGGGGACACTTGCTTTGAGGTGATTGATGGCTTTTTCTTGGATCCTAATTAAAAGTAGAAATAAGTTAATCATTGTACTATTATTGTACAACTGTATATAGTTATATGTTATGCTCATTTACATACATACTCCATGGCTATGGTCAGTTATATAAAAAATGAAAATGACTTTCTATCCCAAGCCACAGCTAATGAAACTTGATTTAAAAAAAGTGTGGTTTGAGTAATGAGAGCATGCAATTATAATACCAGTACCAAGAAAAACAATAGCATATTTAAAAATACAAGATAAAAGTACACACAGTGATGCATCAGTGGAGCTTCATCCATTCCAATCAACATTAATCTTATTACTCTGACACTGGACCTCTGAAGGAGAGAAGAAGGTGGAGGAGGTGAATGTTACAAGTGTTGTAAACCTGCTGAGTGGTCAATAAACCAGAAAGGTGCAAAATAAATATAATAATAATATAATATAATAAGTCCATTTGCCATTTTTTCCCAGGTTGTTTTAAATGATATTTTGGGACAGTTTAGAGGAAGTTTAAAATATAAAGTCTTGAGTAATTTACTCCCATGATGTATTTCTTTAGCCTTTATTTGTTAGCCTTTAAACTGTAGGATTTGCTGTTTGATTGAAATGTACATAATGTCTTTCAGGTGTACAGAAAGGAACAGGAGGAGGAAATGAAGGTGAAGATGGCAACTGACCCCAGGATGAAGAGGTACCGCCGCTGGATGAGGAATGAGGGACCAGGCCGACTGACATTCATTGACGACTGAGAGCAACAAGCTCCATCTGTAACATGCACTTTTTCCTCAGTGCAGCATACATGGACAACAAAAGCCATGCTGTGTGGAGAAATACCTGTACAGGAAGATTAACTGTGCCTGTTTATATAGGGAGAGATATTTTCATAGCTATCAGGACTCATAAACAGGATTACTAAGTGGAATACACTCCAAGCTTTGGCTGAGTTACTTTTTACATCATGCATTATTTTTTTCAAACCAAATGGAGACGTTAATTTGAAGGAATTTTACTGATGACTTTTTCTGTGTTTCTCTGGTTATATTTTCTTCTGCTGGTTAATAACAGATGGAAGAATGACTTTTGGTGTATGAGTTTTTCTGAAATGATTTTCTTATAGAAAATTGACATCATCAAGGTGCAAGGTGATTATATTATTAGGTGATTATTAGGTAAATATACCCTAATAACTAGAAGTCATTAGGTTAAACTAAACTACTAGTTTAACTACTACTCCTACTAGTTTAACCCTGCAGCAGTCTCCTAAGGCAGCGGTCCCCAACCTTTTTTGCGCCACGGACCAGTTTCATGTAACAATATTTTCACGGACCAGCCTTCAGGGTGTGGGGGCTAAATACGACAAAATAAAATGATGCGACCGGCATAAAAACAAGTATAAAGTGCATAAAAATACAACTCAGCATTACGCTGAATTAGTGGGAGCCCTGAGCTCCCACATCCCATCTAGGAGTAATGGGAGACAGTGACACCCGAAGTGTGTTCCTTATGTCCATAATTCTATTCTATTCTATTCTATTCTATTCTAATGTCTATTCCATAATTTTGTTTCGGTCACCGAAGAAGCTTTCCAAAGACGTTTTTTTTTTTACTCATTTTTGCTACCTTTGAGGGCTTAACTGGGGTAATGTATCACGTGACCGAGACGAGCGTCTTGACCTGTCTTAACCTGTGTCAAGAGGCACAGACGGATGTAACTGGGAGAGAATCCGGCCATTTTTCAAAATAAAACATCTTTCAGACTCTGATCATCAATATGGCCTAGTACCAAATGACCCACTGACCGGTACCGGTCCATGGCCTGGTGGTTGGGGACCGCTGTCCTAAGGTAAGGCATCTGCTCACACTGTGTCTGTTACTTTAGAGTGTTTGTATAAAACTTGTACCACCAATTATTAGCAATGTTGAGGGAAGCAACATAAAATGTTATCTAAGTTAAATTTTAGCAAAATAAAGGTCAGCAGGATAGCTTCAGCAAACCACCCCACAATTTGAGAACCTCTACTTACCTAGAGCATTTGTCCATTAATATTTCTATACAATTTTACTAAACAAGGGCAGATTATTTTATTATTATCCTGGATATATTATTTTATATATTATATTTTATAGTCTTTTATTTTAAAAGATTAGAACAGAATTAGGTTACATTTTTTTCTTTCATCAGATGAAAAGATAGATATCAATTTGAACCTGTTTAACCTAGCTTAGCACAAAGATTGCTAGCAATGGGACGGTTAGCCTAACACTGCCTTTGTCATAAGTCAAAAAAAAAAACTAAATCCAGAGCTGTCTAATTTATGCTTTTCCTTGTTTTAGTGAAGAATAAAAATATATAAAAAGGAGATGCTTGGTGGCAAGCTTCCCAGCTATTATTTTGGGAGTTATACTGTTATTGTGGATTTTGTCTCCATGTGACTGCTTACTGGTTAAAGTAACTTGGTTTTGCCTCATATTAATTATTCTTTCAAATTTCACTGGTCCTTCTATTGTTATTTTGGTTTTGAGGCAGTATGAAAACACATACTGTGACTATATCACATGCAATGTTGGATATGAACATATAGCAAAATTGTTTAGAAATATATTTATTAATTAAAGCTGCAAGCAGCATTGGACAGGCCCTCGCACCTCTGCCACCCGTTGGGGGGGTGGCACGTTGGGGGGCACAGGCCTGACACCGGGCAGAAAACACGCAAGCCGTATTTTTGAAAATTTCTAGGGGGCGCTACAGAGCCGTTTTACATTGGGCAGTCTAGGTCCAAGAAATTTTTCTGTAGCCCTTGTGATCGTACACGTGTACGCCAAATTTCAGACACGTAGGTGAAACGCTGTGGCGGGCCTGATTCGTTAAATGTATCTAGGTGGCGCTGTTGCTCATCGCAAAAATTCAAATGCAGATGTGTTCAGGGCCGAATTCTCATCAATGCATTGAAATTTGGGGCAGGTCAGACCACGTACGCGTAAGTTAGAGCAACATTTACAGTCATGGCGAGACATCGATATTCGACGCGCCGTCACGGCCACGCCCTCTGATAAAAAGTTGAAATAATTTCTCAAATGTCAACACCAAAGCCTTGACAACATCCACACCTAGTTTGAGGTGGATATACTCAAACACTTTGGAGAAGGCTATCATCAAGTAAAGTATGACACTTCCTGCCGCCAACAGGTGGCGCTGTATCTATAACTGAATATTGTTGTATAAATTTGTTCAGGCCTGGACTACAATCAAACATGTGAAATTTCAGTCTGATTCAACAATGTATGTGTGAGTTACTCCCACTTCCTCTTTCATGGCAAAACATCAAACTTTGCCACGCCCCCACAGACACGCCATTTGACCAAAACTAAAAAGCTTCACAATTTAATGTCACACGTGTCTTTAGATTCTACAGTTTAAATTTGAAGCCAATCGACAAAATGTCTAGGAGGAGTTAGTTCAAATATGACCCCTTCTCAGCCATCCTGAAACACACCAAAAATGGTGATATTCATTCCGTATCTCACTTCCTGTTTAATTTTAGCCAATTGTCCAAGATACTTTTTGTAGATCTTACCATGTTCTACAATTCGGCTGAAGTTCTGCTCTGTGTCCCAAAACTGTGGCGGGGCTGCCTCAAAGAAAAGTTCAAGGGGCGCTATAGGCGTTTTGCCCCGCCCTAATTAATTATGCAGCCGAATTTGCATAATGTTGGTCTTAATAACCACAAGAAGTTTCAGACAGCTCTGAGAAAGAAAGTATATGAAAATAACAGTTTTGCCTGAAAATCAGCCAAAAAGTCAATGCATTCGCATTCTGGATCAAAGGGTCAAATTTGATGGAACATACGCCCACACCGTTTCCTCAAAATTCATAATTTTGATAACTTTTACTCAGGAAGTCTATATGAACAGACCTACCAAGTTTGAAGTCAATTGGATGAAATCCCTAGGAGGAGTTCGTTCAAATAGGACCCCTTCTCAACCAGCCCACTTAACGCCAAAATGGTGATTTTCATTCTTATATATCTACTTCCCTGTTGATTTGTATTACTCCCAAGGGCTTTTGTAGGTCTTCACTGATCTACAAGTCGGCTAGTTCATAACTCTGTGTCCAAAACTGTACGAGACATAGAAAGGACTAGAGATTGCTATGAAGCGATCTTGCCCCGCCCTAATTAATTATGCAGCCGATTTTGCATAACATTGGTGTATAGCCACAAGAAGTTTCAGACAGCTCTGAGAAAGCATATGAAAGCCCAACACTTTTGCCTGAAAAATCAGCCAAAAGTAATGGAGTTCAGATTTTTATCGAAAAAATCGGCACTGTTGTTGATTTTATTGGACCATGCAATACGCCACTCTGATGAAAGTTGAAATTCTTTTTCTCAAATGTCAAAACCAAGGCCTTGACAACATCCACACCTAGTTTGGTGGATATGCTCCAAAAACTTTGGAGAAAGCTATGCGTCCGATAAAATGGACCTTCCTGTCGCCAACAGGTGGCGCTGTGAAAATCACCAAATGTTGTCATGGAAATGTGTTCTAGGCCAGACTGCCATTATATATCAAGGGGTTTGGGAAGATTGGGTATTTTTGGCAAAGTTATAGCAACGTCGAATTTCAAAACACGCCAAATTTCATTAGCCCCGCCCCTCCACACAGTAAATCCAAAACTCACGATTTTGATAACTTTTCATTGTCCCGAGGCCTTAAGAACACACGCCAAGTTTCAAACAGATAGGATGAAAGCCCTAGGAGGTTAAGTTTAATCAAGTACAAATGACCCCAAAAAACAACGCCAACTTTGACACAAAATGGGCACAAATGCGGCTTAAGCTGTAGCCCGGGTCACCGAGGCTTTGTGTGTCTCAGTATGTTACATAGTCCTCAAATTTCGTACGTGGATGAAACCGTGTGTGAGGGCTCCTCGGCTATAAACCTAGGTGGCGCTGTAGAGCTTTTTGTTCGCCCATGCGATTTACTGGGGAAGAAAAAGAAAGGAGAAGAGGAATAAAAAAATAAAAAAATAAATAATAATAATGTCATGTGTTAAAATACCAATAGGGCCTGCTTTTACGCCAGTGCTTGGGCCCTAATAATAATAAAAAAATAAAAAAACATTAGAAAAACAATAGGGCCTCTCGCACGCCAGTGCTGGAGCCTAAAATAATAAACATTAGAAATACTAATGGGGCCTCCTTTGCATGGTGCTCGGGCCTAATAAAAATAATAACATTAGAAATACAATAGGGCTGCGCCAGTGCTCAGACCCTAATAATAAAAAAATTATAAACATTAGAGAAATACAATGGGACCCTCCTTTTGTAGTGCTCGAGCCTAATTAGAAAATACAATAGGGCCTCGCACATGGTGCTCGGGCCCTAATAATAAAAAAATAAACATTAGAAATACAATAGGGCCTCGCACCGCCAGTGCTCGGGCCCTAAATATAATAATAATAATAATAAAAAAAAACAAAAACATTACAAATACAATAGGGCCTCGCACCGCCAGTGCTCGGGCCCTAATAAACATTCGAAATTCAATAGGGCCTCGCACCGCGTGCTCGGGCCCTAATAATAAAAAAATAATAAAATAAATAAACATTAGAAATTCAATAGGGCCTCGCACCGCCAGTGCTCGGGCCCTAATAAAAAAAAATATAATAAACATTAGAAATTCAATAGGGCCTCGCACCGCCAGTGCTCGGGCCCTAATAATAATAATAATAATAATAATAAAAAAAGAAACATTAGAAATTCAATAGGGCCTCGCACCGCCAGTGCTCGGGCCCTAATAAAAATAAATAAATAAATAAACATTAGAAATTCAATAGGGCCTCGCACTGCCAGTGCTCGGGCCCTAATAAATAAATTTAACGATACATGTAATAATACATTTATCTCAGCAGATCAGTTGAAACAGCCTCTGAACATGACAGCCTAGCAACTATTATTTAGGCAGGTCTGTCAAGCTTAAGACATGGAGCTATGTCTCATTATATTGACATTATATAAGACATACATAAGTGCATATTTAAGACCCTTTACGAGATTCTGGTTTCAAATGAAGCTGGAAACATAAAGTCAGTTGGAGACAGCATCTGATCTAATCTTTTAAAGCCAACAGTTCAAGGAATCTTCATTATCCCTGAGTGGCAATTTGTTGTGCAGCAGCAGATGTAACATAAATACATACACATACAAACAAAGGTAACAACGATCAGTAACCGACAATCTGGCTGTAATGGTTCCATTACCTCCAGAATGTACAGCTCTACATCAGCATCAATGACAAAAGTTTAAGTCCAACTAAGCAACTCTTTCTGTTGTGGAATGTTATCACAAGTCACAGGCATCTGATACCTTCTTTGGTTGGCTACCTGATTACATGAGGTAATTCATAGTAGGTTTTTCTGTTAAGTGTAGCTTCTTCCAGTCCTGAGATGAAATGATTGCCCACAAATATTTCTTGGTTCAATGTTTTCAACAGAATATTAGCTTTTCTTCCTCTCACCTTTAGCTCAGTCATGAGTTGATCAGGATCTAAGAGTGCATGTCTTCCTCATTTTGTTGCCTTTCTTAGCTTTGAAATGTAAAGGCACAATTGACAAGACATAACCCTGTCCCTATATGGCCACATGTTTCTTCCCTGGTGTTTCTTGCTATGTATCATCTGACTTGATTTCTTTCTCCTTTAAATGGATGTGAATACTAATAGAGTGTTTCAAGTTACACAACCTACATGTCGGACAATTATGACAGTCTTTGCTTATGAGTCCAACAGACAAACACCTCTCTCTTCTAGAAAGTTCATTTTCGTTGTGTGGTTTCTTTTCCATTTTGGGACAGAACTCCACTCTGCAGGGGCGGACTGGGGCAAAAAAGTGGCCTGGGAAGTACCTGACTGGCCCACTTGGGCCGGGGCGGCAGATGATGGTGGCAGATGCTGTCAACGTTGGCTAATGCCACTGAGCACTGTCTGGCCCTAGTCCATGCACAATACTGATGTTTTTACAGCCAAACTAGTCTAAATGTGTTGTGCTAAAAGTTAGCAAGATAGACAAATATTATTATCACATTACAGCCACCCACCTGACTAGCATCCCCCTCCCAGTCACACAGACCCGTCTCTCTCTCTCTCTCTCTCTCTCTCTCTCTCTGTCATTCACTCACTCAAACACACCATACTTGAGAACTAAAGTACTGTAGGGGGTCTGTGAGCACTTCCCCAGAAAAATTTGTGATTTTTAACACATAAATGAGGCATTCAGGTCTACTCTGAAGAGAAAATAGAGGGGAAAAGACAACAGCCCAACCCGAACTTGGGCTGCTGCTTCTTTTCTTTTTTCTTTCTTTCTTTCTTGTCTTTTTTTTTGGCTGGGTTCAGACCGAGAATTAATGCTTGTCACTAGCATTAATTAGTCACTCTCTCCCTCATAGGCGGCAGAAAAATGTAAACGTCAGCGCATCATTTGCAGCACCACCACGCCATACTGGGCCGACCCACTGACCCACTGTGGAAACTCCCGGTACCCCCGTTGGCCAGTCCGCCCCTGGTGGTGGGCCGCCAGCCGTCCTGGAGTACCGGCCGTTCTGTGATTCTCCAGATCGCACAGATGGCCAGTCCACCCCTGAGTCAGAGAGCTGATTGAGCAGTTAAAAGCAGATAATGAGCAGTTGCGACAGGGACAGGCTGGCCCTAGTGTTCTACCATCTACCTCTTCAGCAACACCTGTTGCCCTTCCACTTCTGGTCCCTCTGTAGCAGAGAGACTAATTTTTGTGCCTAGAAATAGGAAGTGTCCCGTCATTAGGGGAAGGACAGGCATAGGATTGTGGGTGGAGGAGGTGCAGGCAGGTATGAAGGCTCGGTGTTTATCCCAGTCCGACCAGGCATTTTTCCTGTTCGACCACCTAGAGGGAGAGGGCAAGGATGAGATAAAGTATCACTCTGCCGCTGAGAGAAAGGACCCTGCTAAAATACTTGCCATTTTAGAGGAGTTGTAGGGGTTCTCAGAGTCTTATGTCTCACTGCAGCAGGCCTTCTTCTCCAGGAGGCAACAAGAAGGAGAAACTCTTCAAGAGTTCTCCCTCACTTTGATGGGCCTCATGGAGAAAGTGAAACAGTGTGTCCCCCACTGACATACCAGATGCCGGTGCCTTTCTGAGAGACCAGTTTGTTGAGCACATCTTGAATGGTTCCTTGCGCCGTGAGTGGAAGCAGTTAGTGCGTGGTCAGCCTGATTGCACCTCGCTCAATGTAAGGGCTGAGGCGATTCGCTGGGAGAGTGAGGGTTTGCCTGGTGGTGTGAGAGGTCGCAGCCAGTCAGTCCCCTCAATGGTGTCCAGTATGGTGTTCATGGTGGCCTTCAGGCGCTGTTCCATCCTCCTCAGTGTCTGAGATGAGGGAGATGTTAAAGTGTCAGCAAGAGCAGCTTAATCAGCTCATTGGAAACATTGTTCAGTTACAGAACTTCAACCAGTACCATTGTCCACCACGGCCTGGACCCTTAATATGCAGATGTTGTAATGAGCCAGGACACTTCGCACTTGAGTGTGATGTGGCCCGTGTTTGTTCTCGTTCCCAGTTTCTGTCACAACCCCAACGCAACTTGGATGCTTCTGGATTGATTTCATCTTGCCCCCATTTGGATGTGGACATGGGTGACGTGAAGGTCCCTTGTCTGGTAGACATAGGCTCTACAATTTCTGAGAGCTTCTTCCACCAGCATCTTGAGCCTTGGGGCCAGGAGCACTTCCGTTCTTGTCATTGGTTGGAGCTTAGAGTTGCCATTGGTCTGACTATTCCTTACCTTGAGTACTTGGAGCTCGATGTGCAACTTTGTGATAAACTGATGCCCCAGTGTGGTGTTTTGGTGATGAGGGACCCGCCTGGTGGTGTGCCTTCTCAAGTGCCTGGTGTTTTGGGGATGAACGTGATCCGTAAGTGGTACCAGGAGCTTTTTGAGGCTTTGTTTTCTCAGGTCTGTATCTCTAAGGCCTCCAAACCAATCGTGCAGGCATTGCAACAGTGCTATCATGCTAGTGATCTAGCTTCTCAGGATGTTCCAGGGAAAGTGAAGGTCAGGGGTAACAGGGGCTGGCAGATTCCTGGCGGTGTGATGAAAATTGTGGCTGCCACATGTTCTGAGCAGTACTCGGGTTCTGCAGTACTGTTTGAGCCTTTAGATGTTGGTTTGCCTGCTGGATTGCTTGCTTCCCCTTCTTTAGTTTGTGTTGTCAGGGGCACAGCCTACATACCTGTTATTAATGTTGGCTGAAACAATGTTGTTTTGTATCCCCACACTGTTGTTGGCACACTGGATTTTGTGAATGTGGTCAGGCTACTTTCGGAGGTCCCTGAGGTGCCATCAGGTGTGGCCACCGTGTCTTCCCAGACAGCTTCCCCTAGTGTGCAGCAGCAGGTGGAGAGTGTGGACTTGTCACTGTTGTCTGTGTAGGAACAAGGTCCAGTGAGGTCCTTGCTTGAACATTACTCCTCGGTATTCTCCATCAATGACATGGATCTGGGTTGTACTAATCTCATCCCCCATGACATTCCTTTGATAGATGATACTCCAGTGAAGCAACGCTATAGGCACATCCCACCCTCAGAATATGAGGCCATAAAGGAACACATCAACCAGCTGCTCTCATCTCAAGTAATTCATGAGAGTAGCAGCCCCTATGCGTCCCCCATTGTGTTGGTATGGAAGAAAGATGGTAGCATGCACATGTGTGTTGACTATAGGCAGCTCAATAGTAAGACCCGAAGAGATGCCTTTTCTCTGCCATGTATAGAGGAGTCTCTGGACACTCTATACATGTCCAGTGCTTGCTTGTTCTCAACTCCGGACTTGGCCAGTGGTTACAACCAGGTGCCAGTCACTGAGGCTGACCGGCTGAAGACCACTTCAGCCCAGAGCAACTGCCCACCCAGTCCTTTAGTATAGAGACTGTGTCTGTCCCCCATCCACCTACATTATTTATAGATAAAACAAACAGAAGAGGAGTTCATCATAAAAACTTAATAAAAAATAAATCAACATCTCCAGCAGTCCAAAATAAGAGAATTAAATGTGGAATAAGAGAATTAAATGTGGACTCTTGAATATCCGGTCCAAAGCTGTTTTAGTCAATGAATTAATATCTAATTATGATATTGGTCTATTTTATCTCACTGGAACCTGGCTGCAGGAGGATGAATAGGTTAGCTTAAATGAATCCACTCCTCCCAGTCATTGTAATACACATATTCCTCAAAGTACCGGTCGAGATGGTGGAGTTGGAGCCATATTTGACTCAAGTCTATTAATAAATCCTAAACCTAAACGAAATTATAATTAATTTCATCACTCAACCCAGAAAGCATTACAGCCAGCTCTATTTACTACCGTATATCGTGCTCCTGGTCCTTACTCTGAATTTCTATTATGAATTTGCAGAATTTGCATCAGGCTTGGTCCTTAAAACAGGTGAAGTAATTATTGTAGGTGATTTTAATATTCATGTGGACAACCACAATGATAGTCTTAGTACTGTGTTTATCTCTTTACTAGATTAAAACGGCTTCTATCAGTGTAAATCGACTCATTATCTGAACCACACTCTTGATCTTGTTCTCTCATATGGCATTGAAATTGATCATCTAATAGTCTTTCCACAGAATCCTCTTCTATCTGACTGTTTTCTAATTACCTTTGTGTTCATTTTACTGGACTATAAGCCTTTTTGCAGAAACTGCTACAGTAGATGTTTATCTGATAGTGCTGTAGCCAAATTTAAGGAAGTGATTCCTTCAGTATTGAATTCAATGCCATGTCTCAATGTAGCAGAGGTCTGCTTCCTTTAGCCCCACACAAATAGATCATCTTGTTGATGGTACTACAGGCTCATTACGAACAACTCTCAACTCTATTGCACCTCTGAAAAAGAAGATAATTAAACATAGGAGGTTAGCACTATGGTATAGCCATCAGACTCCTAACTTAAAGCAAGAGGCACGCAAATCTGAACACAAATGGCACGCCACTAAACTGGAAGAATCTCGTTTAGTCTGGCAAGATAATCTTAAAACATACAGGAAGGCTCACCGTAATGCCAGAACAGCCTATTACTCTTCATTAATAGAGGATGATAAGAACAACCCCAGGTCTCTCTTCAGCACTGTAGCCAGGCTAACAGAGAACCACAGCTCTACTGAGCCATTTAATCCTTTGGGTCTAACTAGTAATGACTTCATGAGCTTCTTTAATGATGAAATTATTAAATTATTATTATTATTATTATTATTATTATTATTATTTAAAATTCTTCTCCTTAGAAAGCTCTTCATGGTCAGGCACCATCATATCTAAAAGAGCTCATAGTACCTTACTACCCCTCTAGAACACTGTGCTCCCAGAATGCTGGGTTCCTTGTGGTTCCTATAGTTTTCAAAAGTAGATTGGGAGCCAGAACTTTCAGCTATCAAGCTCCTCTTCTGTGGAACAAACTAACATTTTGGGTTCGGGAGGCAGACACGGTCAACACGTTTAAGAGTAGACTTAAGACTTTTTGATAGAGATTATAGTAAGGGCTGGCTCAGGTCATCCCTTAGTTAGGCTGCCATAGGACTAGACTGCCGGGGGAGTCCCCCTCCCTCCCATCTCTCTCTCTCTCTCTCTCTCTCTCTCTCTCTCTCTCTCTCTCTCAGGGTTATGCCTAGTCAGCCACGGTATTGGTTGAAGATGCAGTCACATCTCCTTTTACTGAAAACTCTGGGTACTGAGTAGTCTAATTACTGTTTTCATGTAACGTGTAATGTAACACATTAGTTTCGTGCGTTAAGCAATCACTTTGATATATTTTTTTTAAAAAGTAATCCGTTGCTTTAAGAATTTCTCCGGATAAGGAAAGAAAAATTCCAATTGCAGCCTGCTTTTTGTCAGACAGTACTGTGCCACCTGCGGATGTGTCAGTGGAGGCACAGCGCTGTGATGATGCGTCTGTGCCCTGCTGACCTACGTTACCTGTGTGTGAGTGTTTTCGAAATGCCAGCAAGATGGCAGAGGACCGTTTTTGAATCGTGGAAGTACGCACATTATTTTCAATTCACCAGCGAAAAGGACAAGAACAACATGACGGTAAAATGCACGCTCTACGTTGATGAAAAGCGTCTGTCAACTGAAAATTCCACGTCCAATTAAAAAAACATCTTGCATCCAAGCTGACTGTCTTTCCTGTTATTGTTATCCTGCAGAGTTAATTTGGTTGGATGACTGACGTTATTCATTTAAAGGAGGCTGTGTGCCTGTGTCAGTTAAGTTGCAGCATGTGCGAGGTGCTGCAAACGGCTTTTAATTTTTGGTAACGCATAAGTACTCTAAGGCATTACGTTTATTTATAGGTAACATTGTAACATAACAGATTACTTTTAATTAATGGTAACATAACCTAATTAACTACTTTCCAAAGTAACTATACCCAACACTGCATGATGCATGTTACTAACTCTCTCTTGTTTCTGTGCTCTCCTCAGCAGGCTCTCATGGATTGTGGCTGCTGCTGTGGTCCTGCATGACATCCGCTACATATATTATTACTGTCATTATTGCAACCATATCGCCATTACAGTTTATAGTTAGTTGATGATTTGCTGCTGCTGTGCATCTGTGTCTCTCTATCTCTATCACAGGTTCCACTGCTACTGTAATCATTTTATCATTCATTGTAATTCATTGTCATTTTATCATTCATTGTAATTAAGTACAATATGCCTCTGTTGATTTGTTCTGTACACGTGACGTCTATTGCACGTCTGTCCGTCCTGGGAGAGGGATCGCTCCTCTGTGGCTCTTCCTGAGGTTTCTTCTACCTTTTTTCCCTGTTAAAGGGTTTTTTGTGGGCAAGTTCTTCCTCACTCAAACTGAGGGTCTAAGGACAGAGGGTGTCACTCCCTGTACAGATCGTAAAGGCCTCAGAGGCAAAATTTAATTTGTGACTTTGGGCTATACAAATAAAATTTGATTTGATTTTGATTTGCCATTGACTACACTACTCTAGAGCTGGCCCAGAATGGTGTAGAGAATGTGTTGGTGACTGATGTTTTTAGTAAGTACACTGTGGCTGTCCCTACTCGGGACCAGCATGCTGCCACTGTGGCCAGGGTTTTCGTTTTACAAGTTTGGTCTTGTTCGCATTCCAACCAGGGCTGTAATTTTGAAAGCTTTCTTATTCAGCAGTTGTGTGACGTGTATGGGATTGTAAAATCACGCACTAACCCATACCATCCTGAAGGAAAAGGTCAGTGTGAGCGGTTCAGCTGGATGCTCCATAGCTTTCTGCATACTCTGCCAGTGTCCTGGAAAAGGGATTGGCATGTGTGTCTGCCTCATGTCTTGTATTGTTACACACAACTCCCCACCAATCAACAGGCGAGTCTCCCTTTGATGTTCAGTCAGGAACCAAGACTGCCAATCGATTTCTTCTTGGATAGAGTTGAAAGTCCTGTTGGTGGGTCTATCCATGAGTGGGTTCAAAAGCACCAAGCCCATTTGCAGGTAGCATTTGAAGATGCAAGGGAACGCTTGAAACATGCTGCCAATTGGCGGAAGCAGATCCATGATCAGCATGTTAGAGACCTGCCACAGCAGGGAGGGCAGGGAGGTGTATTTGCACGACTTAGGTGCTAGGGGGCCCCAGAAGACCTGAGATTGGTGTTCTGTGAGGTATCGAGTTTGGAGGATGCCTAAAGAGGGTAGCTCGGTGTACACTATACTATTGTGCCAGTTGACGATGAGACAAAGGTCAGACGGGTCCACCGCACTCTGCTGAAGGCTGTTGTAGGAGTGGACTCACCTGGTCATGCCTCTTCTCGTAATTTGTCACCCAGGAAGGAACCACCCCTAGAAGAGGAACCCTCATTTGAGTATGACTTGTTAGTCTTTGACCAATAACCTTATGTGACCACTTCTGCCATGCCCTCCACCAGACCAACCACATCCCAAGTGCCTTCATCGGCTTCAACTTCAGAAGCATTAACACCTTCAGCTTTTCCTTCAGTCACTTGCCCTGATTCCAGCAACATGGGCACAGCACTTGATTGTGCATCGTCTTCCACAGTCCGCTGAAGATGTTCACGCTGCTAATCCTTCTGCTTCTGTGTGCAATTCAGTCTCTGCTTTGTTTAGACCTTGGAGTTAGCTTATTATGCTAGCCTTACTTTGTTGACTCTGTCATCACTGATGCATCACTTCTGGGCCCAAGGTTGTTTGACCCGACAGGTATGGCTGCCCGCTGCTTCACCGCATTGGTCACTTGGTTTTCTCTGTGTGCTCATGGCATTTGTGTTGCTTGCATGCTGCTCCGTGTTCCTCGTATGTGCGGCGGTGTATTTTGCTTGGTAAGTGTCCTCTCTTTCTTGACGTTGTAGTTGATGCCCCAGAGCAGCTTTACTAAAGACTTTGATCACGTTGTGTTTTAATTATTATTTATTAAATTATTATTTTGGGAATAATAAAATTTTGTTTTGTTTTCTTTTATTCATTTTCTTTTCTTCTTACTATTGTATGACTAGAGTGGGCAGTCATTGATCATTTTGTTAACCTTGAATGATTTTGCTATGTAATTTGCCCACTAATTTGTTTATTTCTCTTTTTAGTTGCTGGAGACTGGTGGCAGTGCTCGTGTATGGGTGGTGGTGTCCTCCCTCTGTTTTGTTTGCTGTGTCCTGGATCCCCCCCTGCACTAGCCCTTGTCCATCTACTTAGCTCCAACCCCTTGTTTGATTTTCTTGTTTTGTTTTATGCGAATTATCAAACTTTTTAAAATAACTATTTATAAATAAATTGTACCTTTTTTTAATACCTCTGAACCACGTCTCTTGCTTCTTACTGAGTAGACTTACCTGTGTGCCTTGTGCCTATCTAAATTAATTCCCTGGATGAAATTCCCAGGGTGGCGTTGTCAGTTCCTTTCCTTGTTAAATTTATTGTTGGTTAAATTATTTGTTTGTTTGTTTTTCCACCTTACCCTTGCCACATATAGACAGTTTGTGTGTATGTGTACACACACCTGGTAAATAAAGGTGATTCTAATGGGTGAATGAGTACAATGTATATTTATATTTGTGCTCTCAATCATTTCTCATATTTCTATGTTATGTTTTTTTTTTCTTCCCTAGACTGTACCTGGCAGTCCTCCATTTCAATGAAAATGCTGGGCATCCTTAAGCTACAACATCGGCCGGTGAGCCACTATTCAGATTGAACTTCCCAACAACAGCAAAAGCTAAGACAGTGAAAGTAGAACCAACCGCTGGTAAGTTTTACAACCTTTTATTAAAAATGGCAAGTCAAACAATGTGCAAACATCTATTATACAAGTGAAAAATAAATAACATAAAACAGGGCTATTAACATATGTAAGTTGGATAATTTCACAAAGTATACCTATTTTTTCCCTCCTATATCGTCTTTTTTATACAAATTAGGATTATACTGGGGTTCAGATGTTTTAATTCATATAGTGTGTGTGTGTGTATCCTGTTTTTTGCATGTCTCGTGCTCTTTCCTTATTTGCTCTGTGTTTTGCTGAGGCTGGCAGGGAGATAACCATAAATTAAGTACAAGGACAGGAGAGACAGATTTAGGGAAGTATCATTTGGATAAGGAATGTCCTGCCCATTACTGAGCAGAGAACCAAAGAAAGACGTTATATTATTTGTATCAGTGGGGAGGTGTCCGAGACAGCTCATTAAAAATGTATAAGAACCAACTGTTAGAGCTCCACAAGGAGCCTTTTTCTCTGTAACTCCTTTCGTGTGTTGCACTGTTAAACGCTTCTTCTTGTACAAGAATAATAAATTCAACTTAAACTTTGATACTTTGAATACAGTCTTCCTTATTAAAGGGTTTTTCTTAAAAAATTCCCATAACATTTGGCGCCCAACATGGGGCCCCAATATCTGTTCTCCTCTGGAAGCAACGGCACTGAAAAAAACCTGCAGGTGTATTGACTGAAAAACCTCCACCATGAGGTTCTTAAAACCCTGTTTTGGCATAGGCCAGGACCAGCTAAGAGAGGAAACAGTGACGGGGCCAACCACAAAAAAAGAGACTGGCCCACAGGATTCGGAAAAAAAGAGGGTAAGTTGAATTTTGATCACTAGCCAGACCCTCAGTGCAGTTAAGAACTTAGAGGGGTGCCTCAGTCATAGACTTGGAGGGTAATGACTTTGGAATGACAATTGGAAAATAAACAAAAAATAAACATAAAGATGAATAAACAAAATGACATCAGAGAAGTCTGGGACTTCTAGTGTTGCTTGCAAACCAGAGATTTAACGGTAACACTGGGAGTCTACAACTCCGATGAAAAAGCATGCTTTAGTGTTTGTCTATTGTTCTGCCTCTTAGGTATTTAAACTGAATTTTTATGCAATTAACAGTGTATATTTTCAGTTTCTGCAGACTCTTATTTTTAATTTTTGAAACTTTATTAATCACACGTGACAGGTGAAATTATTCTCTGCATTTATCCCATCCAGTTGGCACCTGTCAGAACACACATGCACAGGATCACACACATAGTGGCAGATGCCTAATACACACAAACTGGAGCGGTGGGCAGCGATTCAATGCGCCCGGGGAGCAGATGTTGTGGGGGTGCGGTGCCTTGCTCAAGGGCACCTTGGCCATGGCAGGGGGGTGGACTGACACCCCACCAGCTGTCAGTTCCAATCTTTTCCTATCTTCAAGTAGGAACCGCCAACCTTCGGGTTATTGGACGACACACTCTACCACTGAGGCATGGCCGCTCACTTTTGACGTTTCATGCAGACTCTTATTTTGAAGTTGTTTTCTGAGCTAAAACCGGAAGTAGGAAGAAAGATTGCTAAAATCGTTAAAAACAGCAGGCGGGTGATCAGTGCAGTTCATTACAAAGTATTACAATTACATTACAAAGCTTGTATGTATTACATTTTTGTTCTAAATAAGTTAACTCTTAAGTATATTAATTTCATATTGTAAAAACGAGTATTATCTCATGGACATGTTAGCATTACCAGTTGGTTCAGCTGTTGAGTAATTTGCACAGTAATAATTTAGAAATTATTCATTTAGAATTTATGTAATGTTAATGAAACTAGGTAACTAATTGGAATATTTTCTGTTTTTTTCCTAGTTTTACTCTCTCTTATCGCATCTCTTGTAAGGATTCAGTACGATGTGAAGAGTGAAAATAAATCTACAAACAAAACTATGGCATTCTTCATGTTCATGAATAGAGAGTTTAACTCACTGTCTAGTTGGAGTTATCACACCTCAGCAAGGACAGAACATCTATATATATATATACCTAAAATAGATATAAATTCTACACAGGCTAAAAATAAAATAAGTATAATAGCTATTAACAGTGTCTAAAAAGACGAAAGTCCACATATTTCACTAATCAGATCAGTTACTTGGGTGAAGTCCATACAAACTGGTTTCCTGTTAAGGGGAAAAAAGTGAACTAAAATAATCTTATCATATGTGAATGAGAATAAATAAGTAAATAAGTAAATACAGGAATAAATAACCCCTCAAAATGGGTAACTGTCAGAGTCAAACTAGAAAATTCCCGCGGAAATTTTGAAAGTGCAGAGTGGGCTGTTGCCGGGGGTCTGTATTGAAAAAGCACACCTCAAATAGTAATATTTAACATGCTTATTTACACACAGAGCAGCTAGCGCTAACATGCCAGCCACTAATTCTAGCATTAGCTGCAAATTTTAGCACTTAGCATGTCTTTAATACAATGAGCAGCTAGCGCTAACGCGTGTAGAAGTCATGTGTTGAAGGTTTGTTTGTATGAGCTGAATCTAGTGATACAATTTTTATTTCTGTGGTACAAAATTTGTGGAAGTTGTTGTGTGTGTGTGTGTGTGTGGTGTGTTTGTCTTGTCTGTCTCTGCGTGTGTGCTTGTCTGTGTCAGTCTGTCTCTCTGTGTCTGTCAGTTAGTGGCTAGCGCTAACGTGCTAGCTGCTCTGCTGTCTTTGTCATTTTAGACAGACAAGTTCAAATTCAGTGCCAATAACTGCTAAAATGGCCGCCTAATGTTAGCAATTAGCATGTCTTTCATTTTTAGGGGCTAGAAATTATGTTATGATTTAACACAGTTATGTTATGTTACGCTAGCTGCTCTGCTGTCTCTATCTGTCATTTTAGACAGACAAATTCAAATTAAGTGCCAATAACTGCTAATATGGTTGCTGCCAGGCTTCTGCCTGCCGGCCCTAATCAGCAGAGCAGTTACTGCACCTGTTAGAATGTTGGAATGTTGGAAATGACAGAGAGAGATGATGATAATGTTAGCAATTAGCATGACGCGCAAGCCACCAATTTTAGCATTGGCTGCTAATGTTAGCAATTAGCATGTTTTTTAGCCATTAAAAATTAAATAGAAGCTAATTGCTAACATGCTAATTGCTAACATGCTAATTGCTAACATGCTAATGCTACCACTAATTTCTAGCCGCTAAAAAATAGCATTAATTCCTAATGTTAGCAAACCGTATTTCCACTCATTGAACCGACTTAATTTTGGGCGTCTTGAGCCCTTCCTGAACGTCTACATATGCAGTTTGTGTGTAAAATGAAGAAATGTGACCTATTAAAATCGATTCGAAGAAAGGTTACTTCTAATTTTCCCGCCTTTTTAACATGGCAGTCTATGGGGCTGTGGATGGGTGTTGCTGGCAAATCTCTGTGTCTGACGCCAAAACTATAATACTGACAGCTTTAGCAGATGAATCTCAGTGAGAAGACAAATTTTCCTATGTTTCTATGCATAAATCATGCCAGTAGTGTGAAATCTGTGGCCACAGGAGCAGTTTCCGTTTTATTTTTTGACTGATTTTTTTCTCTCTTCCTCACTCTAGCTGATGTCATCCACTCTAGCACAAACATTCCGTGCAATACACACCCATTATAAACCCAGAAATTTGAGCAAAAACCTGCTCAACTTTGAGCCTCGTTAGTTTAAAAACAGTAAAAGGTGTCGATAAGTGAAGTGAAAGACTGAAGAGAAGGCAAAAGTACCTACATTTTAAAATTTAAATGAAGTCTCTCGGTGAAAGTATGCCAGAGCAGTTCATTGTTGAAAATGTCTGTCGAAATGTTTTTTTTTTCTGGGTTTTCCATTCATTCCTATGAGAAATTTTTCGCAGTTTTTCGCAAAGTTTTTGCGATAAATTCGCAAATCTCTTACACAGGTAAAAGCACGGGATTCGGGATAAAATCACATGCTATATATGTCATTTGTTGGGGTCCTTTCGCCAGTTTGGGCCGCATTAATTACCAAAAAAGGGCCTGTGGCACGTGCCTATGACACAAGGCACCTACTCCCATAGATATGGGAGTAGGTGCCTTGTGTAATAGGCGCTCGGCACTAAAAATAGAATAATATAGTGGAGATGCCAAACATATATAGTGGAGATGCCAAACGTATTTAGTGGAGATGCCAAACGTATATAGTGGAGATGCCAAACGTATGGAAACATTAAATCCTGATAATATAAATACCTTAAGAGATGGAAGAAAAAGTATGATTTTGTAGGAAGATTAAATGTAGAAGAATGTGAAGAGTTAGTGAGAAGCAAGAAAGGAAAGGTAAGTCAAGGAAAGAAGGACTGTTATGGGCCAAGATGTGGCTCATAGAAGCTAGGTCCAGACAAGCCAGTATTCAGAGAAGGAAAAGAGAAGGAGAAGAGAAAGTTGCTAAAAGACAAGTAAATGCAGGTAAACAGAAAGAAACTCAGCAGAGCAGCGAAGCACAAACTAACACATATCCTGTCTCGTTTTCTGCCCGAGACCCTCAGGGTGATAACGAGTACATGCCATATAGGCTCTGTCCGGATCCTCTGCCTTATCCCGCACCTCAGCCCCCTCCTCCTCCTCCTGCACCACCAACTGCTCTGCCGCCTCCCATCCACTCACCCCACAACCCCTTCCTGAGGGTTAATGTCACACCACAAAAAGGAGAGATGGCTCCACAGGTCCCCCAATTTCCTCCAAAGACACGGAGCAGTATACAGTCACAACACACACAGAGTTACAAAAGAATAAATTTAGATGATGAATATAACACGACTCTCATCGCACCCATGATTGAGCTACCAAACCCTCCAGCAGACATAAATGTGGATGGAGCAGTGCAGCCACTCACAGTGAGCATATTTAGATTTTTATTTTGGACAGACCAGGATGTTAGAGACGCAACAAAAACCATAACCCGTCCTGAAGATGATGGCGAATGAAACGGGTGTGGTATGAACCCAAATGCAGCACAAACAGCTTAGACCGTTGGTAACGACCTTTATTTGCACAGACAGCAGGCAAAATAGCAGGTGAAGAAGCAGGTACTGAATCAGGGGGTAAGGGGCAATGTCCAGAGTAGAGGGATCCAGATACACTGCAGCCCGGAACCAGCAAAGACCAGGGAACAGGCAGACAGACACCAGAGACGCAGAGGCAGAAGACGTGGTCAGGGACAAAAGGCAGAGATTTTTACCAGGCTTGACACGATGCAGGGAAGTCGGGGACAGGCAGGGTCGGTAACAGAGAAGCAATCCGGGGAAGAAGGCTGGAAAGTCTTGCATGGCACAAAGAACAATCTGGCAAGGAGTGAGTGAGGAGCTGGCGCATATATACTGGGCTGATTGCAGATGGAAAGCAGCTGTGAGCACAGGTGAGTGGAGTTAGCTGATGAGGTGGGAGTGGCTGGCATGAGTGGAGGTGGGTCAATGGAAAAGTACTGTGGCCCAGAGTAACAGAACTGTGACAGGCGAAGCCTTTACTGAAGAAATGAATCAACTCTTCAAGAGTTTTGGTTTAAATACTGTAGAAGTAGAAAGAGCAGTCAGAACAATAATGCCAAAAGTATGGTGCCAAATAAGGGGAAATTGGGACCCCCCCCTTAAGTAATCAAGAGCCGATTACATTTGGTCATGCAAATTATGCTGCTCAGGTAAACCGGCTACTGAGAAGAGTGGTTGCACATTAAAGAAGACAGGCAAATTACTCAAGAGTGTCAGAATGCAAACAGGGATCTGCAGAGCCAGTGCCATTTTTTGTTGAGAGGATGAAAAGGGTGGTCTGTATACACAGTGGAATACCCGTAAATAATGCTGATAACAGCCCGTACAGCATGCAGTTAAAAAACGCACTCATGATTGGATTCAGACCAGAAATCAGTCAGGTCATAAGGAAACGTCTGATTGCTTGGAAAAATGAAGGATTGCAGAGGACCATTAAATATGTAATTCATGCAGAAGAAACAAGGAAGAACAAGAAAGAAAAAGATCACACCGCATAACTAACTCCAGAAGCAGGTCATGTAGACGCACACAAACAGACAGAGATAGATGACATCACAGATGCCAGCACAGCAACAGATGATGAGGCAGAGGTAAATGAGATTCTGTCGTTACAAACAGCTGAGATTTTACTATCACAGGAAGGAACTAAACCACGGATAAAATTAGTGCAAGGGAAAGCAATAACTTTCTTATGTGATTCTGGAGCCTGCAGAACAGTTGTGCGATGTAGCGAAACAGGAACAAATTTTCCTTTACAGCTAAATAGCAGTTTGAGAGTTAGGTCAACCACATGGCATGTAACTATTGAACCTTTGACCAATCCACTAGAAATAAGCGATCCTAAAGCGATCCTAAAACAAAGAAGAAAAGCATACTAGCCTCAGTGGCATTATCACAACTGTTTCCCATTAACCTCTTTGGGAGAGATCTGAATGCGAAATTAGGGATAGCAGTGGTACCAGACCAAAATGGTTCTGGTGTGAATGCGTGCCGTGTAAATCAAAAAACGGACTAACATTGAATTACTGGTACAGTTTAGATCTAATTCAAACAGGACCAAGTAGCATAACTCAAGAATGAATGAAATCGGTAAAAACCTGCATTCCTTCTGCTGAGATAAAAAATGTTGAAACAAACACCCAAACTGTTAGATTGCACAATGTACTTTCGACATCAGCACGGACGAGACGAGGAATATCATGATAAATTCTTTAAAGAGCCCAACTGTAAAGTAACTTTCTTTTTTTTTTTTTTTTTTTTTTTGACGTTTTTCATTAACTTTTTATTGATTCCATTCAGCATTGTTCCATTTACATTCACCATCTCATACATATGTTTTCCATGTATGTAAATCATACAAATACTTCACATCAGGGCTCATATACCCATAGACCAAACTTCACAATATAACACAAAAAAACAGTATACTACCTATGGGTACATTCTGCCCTACCGTCCACATTCTCATTCCCCCCATGTAGAGACCTCTCACTCCTGATGAAGGAAAATGCCGAACACAATCTTCAAACATTAAACATTTAAACTGTGTAGCCAGAACCAAGGGGGTCAGATCTATTGTTTTTACCAGATAAAGTCTGTCCTAAATGATGTTACAAAATCCACCCAGTTATTCCATAAAGTCTTGAATTTGTCTGATTCTATTCTAACTGAGAAAGTCAACTTTTCCATTATAAAAAATATTATGCATCACTTCAACCCAATCCTCAATTTTAGGTGCCTCTGTTTTCAGCCACTTCCTAGTGATGGCTTTTTTACCCGCCACTAACATTATCCTGAGTAAATATTTATCCCCTGAATTCATTATTTTCTGGTTCCCTTTTCCCAAGTACAAACCCACAAATGTAAATGGAAATTCCACTTTCAAAATTTTCTCCATGCTTTTCTTTAACTCTTGCCAATAAGGTATGACAGAGGTGCACTCCCAGAAGATATGGTAATGATTGGCCCTGTCTTCTCCGCATAGTCTCCAACATCTTGTATCACGAGATTTCTGTTGTGCTGGTGTAATAAAATATCCGACTATATTTTTCCAACCATATTCTCTCCATGAGAGGGAACATGTTGTCTTCCATTGCTGTTCACTGATCTCTTCCCACTCCTCCTCTGATAACCTCTGTCCCCCCTCCTTCTCCCACTTCTCTTTTATATATAATGTATTATATCTTTTTAAATTCTCCACTTCTTTATACAATTTTGAGACTAATTTCTTGCCCAAGTCTGATTCATATGCTAGAATAAATATTTTAATAATTCCTGACTCTACCCCATCTAAACTAGACTAAACTAGACTTTTATAGTCTTCTCCATATAATGCCGCATCTGTAAATATCTGTACAAATCCTGTTTTTTTAAGCCAAACTGAATTTTTAGATCTTGAAAGCTTTTAATTGTCTTCTTCTTAAAAAGCTCCCAAAATATTGTTGGTCCCCTGCCCCATCTACCGAAGCTCCCATCTAATGTATTCGGCGTAAAATCCGAATCATGTGCAATCCAACGCAGAAACCTACTCTGCTCTGTCAAGCTATTCTTTGATATAATCTCAAACCAAATATTAAGAGATAAACCCAACCATGGATTTAGTTCCTCATTAAGATGATTTCTCAGTTTTTTATCATTTATTATAGCTTGTATTGGAATACTGGATGTGTGGCCTTCAATGTCTTTCCATCTCGCCCTGTAGGCAGGGTTACATAAGGTCCACATAGTTTTTAGTTGTGCGGCCTGATAATAGCTCTTAAGACAGGGCAGCGCTAATCCACCTTTAACTCTGGGAAGCTGAAGAGTTCTATATCTTATCCGAGGTCTTTTTCCTTGCCAAATGTAGCGAGAGATAAATTTATCCCATTCAAAAAAATCTTTGTCTGTTACTTTTACTGGCAGAGTTTGGAATAAATACAGTAACCTTGGGAGAACGTTCATTTTGATCGCCTCTACCCTTGAAACTAAACTTGTGAATGGGACTAAGTTCCATCTTGTAATATCTGATTTTATTCTTGAAATTAATGAATCATAGTTTATGGATTTCAGTTGACCTAAGTCTTGAGGTAGAATCACTCCCAAATATTTCATGGATTTTGAATCCCAATTTAATTTGAAACGTTCTCTAATAGTTTGGTCTGGAACATAATTGAATGCGAGGACCTGCGTCTTTTTCACATTCAATTTATAGCCAGATAATAAGCCAAAGTCCTCAAGAATTGACATGAGTGGAAGAGATTCCGTGGGTTGCGCTAAGTATATTAATACATCATCTGCAAATAATGCTATTTTCTGTTCATCCCCCTCTATGTCCATACCTTTTATATCTTCATTTTGTTTTATCCATTGGCTCAGAGGTTCCAAATAGATTGCAAAGAGGAGAGAGCTAATTGAGCAGCCTTGACGACATCCGCGTTCTAGTATGAAAGAGTTTGAGAGACTCCCATTGATCTTGATCCTAGCTGTGGGTTTGTTATACAGAGATTGAATAGTTTTGACAAATATTTCATGAAAACCAAATCGTTCCAGCACCATATACAGAAAATCCCACCTGACCGAATCAAATGCCTTTTCTGCATCTAATCCCACTATTATTGCTTCTAATCTTTTTTTAATGATGTTTTGCATTACATGTAATGTCCGCCGGATATTGTCCTGTGTCTGTCTATGTTTTATAAATCCAGTCTGGTCTTGATGAATTATATCTGGCATGTAAAGTAACTTTCACTGAACTATACTGGGACAAAAAAGGAAACTGTGCTTGCGCGGTGAGCCTCCAGAAACCAGATGTGAAACTGTTTAGAGGAGACCTCACACCACACATTTTGTGTTCAAAAACATTCAATTCACAGTGGAAGGATTTGGGTGGGTTTATCTCAAAAATAAAAAGATCAAACTGCAAACTAGTGCATTTTTCACCAATTTTTCACCATTTTTCATCAATTTTGGTTTGCATTTCAGTATAGAGGTAAAAAGTATACATTCACAAGACTCCCACAAGGATATTGTGAAAGCCTGACCATCTTTTTAATGGCAATGTCATCTAACTTAGCACAATTTACTCCTCTGAGAGGAAGCCAGCTATTATAGACTATCTCTCTCGTATTACTTCACCACTTTGTGTCACAACTGTTGCACAGAAATTTCCCTCAGGATAATTAAAGCTTCTTGAATCTTGAATTGTACGTTGATGATATTTTGCTAGCCTCAGAAAATGAACAGGATTGCAAAACTGACACTGGTGGTCTATTAAAATACTTGGCAGAACAGGGTCACAAAGTAAGCAAAAATAAACTGAAACTATGGAAAGAAGTAGTGAAATATCTTGGTTTCAATATCTCTCTTGACGGTAAACACCTAGATGAAGATAGAAAAACTGCAATATTATATGCACCATGGACAAAAAAAACAAATGATGTCTTTTTTTTAGGAATGACTAACTCCTGCAGAGCATGGGTTGCAAATTATGCTAATCTATGATCAACCCAGGGCAGCTCATGATGTGATCACATGGACTCCAGAGGGAGAACATGCATTTGTACATGTAAAAGAATTACTAGTGAGTTTAGCAGTTTTAGCACTCCCAGATTATAAGAAACCATTTATACAAATGTGTGACGCTAGAAGTGGATTTATGACCAGTGTGCTAACCCAGCCTTTGGAGGAAAACTTAGACCCATAGCATACTATTCATCTAAATTAGATCCAATAGCCAGAGCAATGCCACAGTGTCTGCAAGCTTTGTTTTTTTCCCTTCGTTTTAGGGAGAACACCTGTAGGCAGGGAAAGGTCCCTGTGACTGGGTCTGCTGAGTCGATCAGCCCATCTAAGGACAAATTTATTTTTCTTTATTAGATTCATAAATGTATTTATACATTTACTTTTGTCAGAATTAATATTTTTTACATTTTTATGAGTGATTAAGCATACTGATGTGATTGTAACAATTACTAACACAAATTATTAGTCACCGGGGCAGCGGGACCGTGAATTTTCCCTGAGAATTTTCCTGTCTAGAAAGTAACCGTATGAAACAATAAGAATGTTAGAGAGCTGCCAGACAGGTTTTTCACTCCCACATCATCAATGATTATTTGAATCAACTATCTAACACTGATTAATTTTTATTCTTGTAATTATATTTGTGCCTTTTTAAAATAGTACAAACAGGGGGTAAATGTTATAAAAATTAGGATTATTGTAACCCACATGGGTACTAAACCCATTAATCTTTTTTACCAGCGTGTTTACGCCCCACCACAAGGTGGCACATCAGCTCTTACTCATCGTCAGGGTCAAGCGCACGAGCACACTTTGACCTGAGATGTTGACTAGAGAGAGCCCCCATTAGAGAGTGAATTAACGGACGTTGGTAAGAAAACAACATAGGAGTCAAACATTCATGTTTTATCAATTCAAAGCACTTCTTATAAGTCTCTTGTTTATTAGGAACAAGTATTGTGCGTGTGTGAAGCTGCTTCACTGTGTGAGCCCTTTTAAAGAAACTCCAGTAAGCCTGGGTGCTAAATGCTAAGAGGCTAGGCCTCGGTTGTTGTTAGTTGTTGATGTAGCTGTTGTATGAAAATGCCTTCCATTGAGATGATTTTATTAAACCAAACAGAGGTACAAGAATATTTCATAATGTTTAAACTCACTTTGGTATTGTTTATATCATCGTGAACAGTGCAAACTGACCATAAAAAAAGATTGATAGCTAAGTTAGCGAGACGGTAATCGCGAGTTGTTGCTATGATTATGGTAGCTCAGTTATTACCTGTAATATGTAATGAGTGCTAACAGCATAGCTAGGTAAGCTAACATGTCGCCACAGTAGTTAAATGAGAAATAGAAAAGGCATACGATGCATATTTGTACAGTTGTCAGTTTGTGATAATTGTTTTATTATAATTATAAAACCAGGATATGACGTGTGCATGCGTGTAAATATATTTTATTTGATGTATTTAATTAACAGATGACGTTGATGACATGATACATGAACATTTACTAATACATGTAATAAGTGTTATAAAATTACTATTTCTCTAAATATTATAATAAAAGGATCAGCTCCAGTGGACATGTTGCCATAGGCTCCCATGGCCACACGTGAAGGTGGGGTTAAAGCTCATTGTCATGGCCTCCTGCTGGCTGCAGTTTCATCCAAAAACCTGTCTTCTGCTTCTTTGCAGTCTCAGTGCGATGATTTTTACAGTCTGAAACTGGGCACAATTTCACAAAGTTTGTCCTTGAGGGCACTGACAGTGTTAAGACAAAAAATGCCTCCATGAAGCCAAAATTTCATAAATGTCATTAACATGTGATAATTATTTTAGAACAGCACATAACCACCTCTACCAGAGGTATCCATTTGTACTTATACAAAAAATAATGGATTAGGAAAAGCCATGGCATGCTGTATAATGGTTAGGTTCTGTATTTACAGGACTTTTATAGTACATATATTATAGCACAATTACTGCATTTCAAATCTACTACTACTAGAAAATAATAACCAAATTTAATAAGAAATTTGGGGGCAAGCCTAGTGATTGGTGTACTGTAACATTTTTGGATCTCCGGGCTGGACTGTGGGGCATAAATTGTCTCTCTGTGTCTGTGGAGAGTAATAGTGGCTTCGATAGAGGTGTGTTTGCTGCTGGCACAGCCCCACCCGGCTTAGCAACATCAAGATGTCTCGATGAAATGCCTTTGTCAGGATAGCATAATAAAATGGGTCTGCACAAGAGTTGAGGGGATAGAAAAGCACTAACAGCACCTGTGGAGAAAAACATATATCAGCATTTATTTTAAACTGTAGAAAATCTGAATTAAAGCTCAAGAGGAAGTCACACCTTGGAATCTGTGACAGTCATCAGGGGTTGGTGTAGAGCTGCAGATAAGCCATAGAAGCAAATGGGAGCCAGACACAGAAAATTGGTGAAAATGAGAACAGCCATACGTTTAGCCATGCTCATATCAGATCTGCTGGACTGGTGTTGGGGATTATGCACCATACAGAAGATGTGGAGATAACATAAACATACAACCATAAAAGCAATGACGTTGGCTATCAGGACAGAGACCACATAGGCCCGAGCAGCAGCTGTTTCAGTGTCCATGGGTAAGCAGATGCTCACTTTCTGATAACTGCTCACACCAATCACTGGTAGCAGTGCTAGCAGAAAACATAGCAACCAGCCAATAAGCATCAGCACAGCTGCATGGCGTAACCTAAATTTTCTATCTGGCCTCATTGCATAGAAGATGGCATGCCAGCGCCGAAGGCTGATTAAAGTTAATGTGTACACAGATAGCTCGCTGGCAAACACTGATAATGCCCCTGCTAAATTGCAGCCACTTCCTGTTTGCCATGCTATAGCATAGTGGTAATAATGGGATCGTGTGTAGAGGTCAACAGATGCAACAAGCAGTAAGTACATCCCCATACAAAAGTCTGCAAATGCCAGGTGACCCATGAGGAAACGAGTAACGGACAACTTCTGTTGGCTGGTTAACAGGATGAACATTACCAAGAAGTTGGCTGAGATGGCTAATAGACTCACCACCCAGACCAACACCTTCAGGAAGCCTTGAGTCATCACATCCTCACAGGGGTTCAGGGCATCAGGCAGGGGGGAGCATGAGAGTCCATCTGTGTATAGTTCATTACACAGTGCAACATCAAAACCTTCACCAAAATGCTCTGTATGTAACTCCACATAAAACAAACCCTCATTTTGAGACTGTTGAGTGGAACAAATGGTGTTATCGTAGTGATTGTGATTTGTGCTGCTGGCCATTGGAACACCAAAGCTGTGTTTCTGATGTTGATAGATTTTGTGCCCCAGCGAAATAGCTGCAGAGGATTCCTGCAGCTTTCCCAAAGCAGTCCGGGTCAGGTTGCAAATAACTGCTTCAGAGTGTCTGGAACACAGATAACAAGGATTATTCTTCAGAAAAGATTAACTCTGGGCAACTGGACTTGTTTGTAGACATGTTTCGCCTCTCATCCAAGAAGCTTCTTTGGTTCTGACTGACTGGTGGGGAGTCAGGGTATTTATCCTAGGCAGGATCATAGCTCAGCCCATTGATCCACTTGGTTCATTACTGCTTGTTGTTCTGATGACTGTTATCAGAGTCGATAAAGTTACCTGAGTTTTGTGAACAACCTTCTTCAAGTCACCTGAGTGTCAGACCAAGTGTGAAATGCTGTTCAGTCTTCTGGGAAGGGTTGAAAGGATGGCATTGTAGGCGGGGGATAGGTGATGTCTGAGGACAGCCTCCTTTTCTCCTCTTTCAAACAACCAGTCTTACTTAAGGGGTAAGAAAACTGTCTAGTCCTGAAGAGATGGCCCTCCTGTGTTGAGCCATACACTTGTGGTTGTTTGGTTTCCCCAATCTATAAGTCCGCGTGCTCCTCACTGCATTGGACAGCATACACCAGATTGCTTTTCTGAGTATGAGGTGAACGATCTTTAGGGTGTACCGGTTTCCGTCTAAGTGTGCTGCTGGTTTTGAAGAACACTGGGATTCTATGCTTGTTGAGTTTTTTCTGATATGCCAGATACGTAGGGGATCATGACGTTGTTCCATCTATCCTTCTTTTCATCGGGCGGCTGTGGCTCGGAGGCAGAGTGGGTCAGATAATCGGCGGTTCGATCCCCAGCCCCTTCAGTCTGCATGTTGAAGTATCCTTGCCCAAGATACTGAACCCCAAATTGCTCCTGAAGGCTGTGCCATCAGTGTGTGAATGTGTATGAATGGTTAGCTCCTAAAACTGATGAGCAGTTGGCACCTTGCATGGCAGCCAATGCCATCAGTGTTTGAATGTGTGTGTATGGGTGAATGAGGTATGTAGTGTAAAAGCACTTTGAGTGGTCAGCAGACTAGAAAGGCGCTATATAAGTACAGTCCATTTACCATTTACTTTTTCTTCATTTCCAATTATCTTGTCTTGTCCTTCCTGGATCTTGTGGTTGCTTTTCCAAAAGTTCAGTTAGGGTATGCAATGTGAGAATCTTGGACAGGGAAAACAAGTGGTTTGAAAGAGCAGTGAATGGAGCTATCTGTGTAAAAGTAGAGAAACTTTCGGAGCGGGAGGTCATAAACAACACTTACTCTCCACTTATAATGTTGTCCTTTCATTCCCAGGAGATTGAACGGCATTTCACACTTGGCCTCATGTGACTCCACACACCAGAGTGGATCAATGGGCTGGTTTACACTCCTGCCTAAAAAATACCCAGACTCTCCACCAGTCAGGCATAACTGAAGAACGTTTTTTTTGGAGGCAAAATCGTCTTCATCGATCTACAAATAACAGTTGACCCAGACTTTAACTTTTTTTCAAGAAAGATGACCTAGATGACTGAGAACCTTCATAGACAACAATGATTGTTATTCAGAGAATTAACTACAACATTTAGATGTAGAGCCATTTCTTTCTATAGGCTATGAAGATTGCATAGGGCCTCACAGCCACCAGGGGGCCCCCATCCTGCAAGTTCAGCCTCAGTATATTTTGGGAGAATTAAAAGTAGCTGTCTTTATTTGTAGCCAGGCAAATTCTCACATTTGTTGTATGAAGCACTCCTATGTTTTAAAAAAAAAAAGCATACATAAGCTCTTGTTTTAGCCTTTTTTACAAGTAAAACTAAACTAGCTGCTGTGATGTGGAAGCTGTATTTGTTGCTCTTGTTCAGTGGCGTCAAACGTCAGACTTGTGCTTCTACATACCACAATCACAGAAACAGATCCAAATAGTTCTGAAGGGGTTGCATTTAAACATTAATATGGAGGCGGGTCCATTGTATTTTTATTCATTTAAGTAAGTTATGTTATTTATTTTTACTGTTTTTGATTGTTGGGGAGAGTTTTTATGTCACCTTGTTTTCAAAATTCAGGAACATGCTGCATCTGTTGCATTTATTAAGGTACTCCAGCCTGTTTTCCTCTTGAAATGTAACAGATTGTTGAATCACTACAGATCATCTGAAAAGGTTAGGAATCTCTCCCTCAAAGTTTGACACTATAGTGCCCCCCAAATAGCATCCTGCAGAGGCCCCCAAACAGCTGGAAACAGCCCTGTTTAGATGTTTGTTGATAAATTAAATATTATGCAACAAAGTTCTTCCACGCCAGAAAGTCATATGATGTACTGGATCAAGAACTCACTTGCAGTCAATTTGCTAATGAGGTGTCAGTCCTCTGCCCTTCTGAATATATAAATATAGCCCATGTTAAAAAACAAACAAAAAAAAAAAAACACTTCTCATAGGCTTCATTAATTAAAGTCATTGAGGTCTTGTAATTGTGAACAAGCATAAGAGATTACAGACAAACTATATAGCTAAATGTAATCCAACCAAATAATTCAGTATATTAATGAAATATATGATAAAAATGAATAATAAAATGATCATTTCAATAACATGATGTTTAGGTTGAAAAGCAGTAGAATATGAAAATATATGAATATAAAAAAAAAATCTCACAGTAGAAAAAAGAATAAGTAAAGCATTTTGTTTGTAATAAAAAGATGCATTCTTTTTGATATGATAGCTCTGACTTGATATTACAATTAGAAGAGTTCATTGCTGATTTACCTTAAATAGAGTGACTTCAAGTGATTCATACTGCACAAGATTTTTTGTAAGGTCAAAATCACTCTAGACTGCCTGTCAGCCTTTGGGAGTAACCAAATACATCCACTATACTATGGGCCTAAGAGTAATTCGGTATTTGAAGGACAAATACAGGAGAAACTGCAGTGGGAAAATATTTCCCAATGCTTTCAGTTCTTTCTTTCTTACCCTCTCCATCTTTTCAACATTTTGAGGCCACAGCAATGACTTGGGAAGGTCAATTCAGCACTCTGTAAATGGAGAAAGGCTCTAAAGGGTGGCAATACTTTGAGAGCCCAAGTGTTTTTAGCTCGGAGCTTTTCAATGGTCTCCATACCTATTGAAGGCAGAGAGCTAACTTTGGTTTCTGAAAGGTCTCTGGAAAGATGGACAAAGAGTTCAGAGTAATTCATTTGGACACAAAGCTGAGGGTGTTCCTCAGCATGTACTGCAGTTGCAAAATAAAGAGATTATTTGAAGAATATTATTATTTGATCTATATAAAAAAGTAAAGTCTGTTCTCTATTTTTTCAAGATCTTTTAGCAAACATCATACATTCACTCACAGGTGGGTTGGGCCACGAATCACTCCATAAAATGCAAAATCATCTATTTGTTCCAAATTCATATTCCTGTGAAGATACCTGAAGAATGAGAATACATGAGAGTCAAAGTAATGTGGCCAGAATTTATCTTTTTTTTACACAGTTACAGTCTGCTGCCAAACAATTGTTAAAATATTAGTGAGTTCCATCCAGGGGCAGACTGGCCAGCCATGCAATCTGGAGAATCACAGAACGGCCAGTACTCCAGGACGGCTGGCAGCCCACCACCAGGGGCGGACTGGCCTACGGGGGTACCAGGAGTGTCCCCAGTGGATCAGTGGGCTGGCCCGGTATGGCGTGGTGGTGCTGCAAATGACGCGCTGACGTTAGTGTGTTTACATTTTTCTAGTGTCTATGAGGGAAGGGCTTGAAAGGCTGGTCTAAAAGATTTTAAAAAAAATTGTTTTGTTTTTGCTCTCCAGCCTCAGCTCCCCACTAGACCAGTTTCATACACTCCAGCCATTCTTGCCATTCCAATGACAGGAACCTCAGTCAGTACTAAATCTGCTTTTTTAAAATCTGAAGCAATGTTGTTTTTTCCCTCTATTTTCTCTTCAGAGTACACCAGAATGCCTCATTTATGTGTTAAAAAATCACAATTTTTTCTGGGGAAGTGCCCACAGACCCCCTACAGTACTTTAGTTCTCAAGTATGGTGTGTTTGAGTGAGTGAATGACAGAGAGAGAGAGAGAGAGAGAGAGAGAGAGAGAGAGAGAGATGGGTCTGTGTGACTGGGAGGGGGATGCTAGTCAGGTGGGTGGCTGTAATGTGATAATATTATTTGTCTATCTTGCTAACTTTTAGCACAATGCATTTAGACTAGTTTGGCTGTAAAAACATCAGTATTGTGCATGGACTAGGGCCAGACAGCGCTCAGTGGCATTAGCCAACATTGACATCCGCCACCATCATCCGCCACCCCGGCCCGAGTGGGCCAGTCAGGTACTAAATTCCCAGGCCACTTGTTTTGCCCCAGTCCGCCCCTGGTTCCATCCTGTGTGTTTCAGTACAGTAATTCAAATTGGCATACACTTCCTCTAGGCTGCTCCCATTGAAGGCATAGCGCTGGATCTCTTTCACGCCATTGTTATTTAACATGCTAAAAAGGGGGGAAAAGAAATTTTTAAAATTGAATGAAAGGTAAATACATTTAAAAACTTCAGTTCACATGATTGAGCTTTTTGTTTCCTGTAGACTATTTAAATATGGATGATGCATCAGTATGCATATATAAAAAGTGAAGTCATGCTATCACTAATAATGATTTCATAATGAATGGATTTTACATAGCTTGTAGTAGCAGCTGTCATAATAAATGGAAAACTATTAGTTCCTATTAATTATTTGTTATTTGTTACATCTCCAGTTATGCAAAGTGGTGGTGTAAAGCTGTAAGAGTACCATAGAATTGAAAGTATCGATTGTTTAGTTAAATCTTACTCACATGGTCAGAGCGTTCTCAGATATGCCAGTGAAAGAATTAGAGGGTATAACTTGTATGAAGACATTATCCACTATTTCCCTGCAAAAAAAGCTAACATTTGTTAAAATTCATACATTTCAGCTACCAAAAGTCATTGCAAATAATTAATTAATATTTAAATGTTACATACAAAATAAAATCCTCTTGGCTGGACTGAATATGTTGGAGCCCAGGAAATGAGGTGAGACCTGTGTTGGTGATCCCACTGAATCACATTCATTTAAACAAAAGTCAGAACTTGATAGGGAATAGCACTGGTATCAGAAATAACTTGAACTTTTCCACTATTTTTGTGAAAATATGCTGATAAAACAAATGAATAAATAAGCCAATGAAATTTTACTTACAGATACTTTAAATTGGGCAGATCCTTAAATGCCTCTTTGTCAATAAACGACAGTGATTTGATACCAGTTAGTTGTCTATTGGACATGCCAAACACACACACACACACACACACACACACACACACACACACACAGGCTAGTTATCTACCGTAATGACCAGCTTCTTGATCAGTATTATCTATCAGATAAAAGGACTAGGTTTATACATGTAATTTGGCTCTGTAGCCAATATGGCCTATATATGCTACTAGTACAATTGTAGGATAGAGGCAGCACAACACAAAGGCTACACTATGTGTATTCATGTTGGCATACATGGGATTCATAATAATCAGTGCGCTACATACATGTGCGTGATCCTGGACAGATTGTGGAAAGAATGCCTCTCAAGATATTTTAAAGTATCATCATCAGAGATGTATCTGAAAAAGAACACAAACACATGAAATACAGCACAATCTAAGTACAATCTAGAGACTGACAGGGGTTCAATTTAGATGAGCTTGCTTTCATTGGGTCCAGTACAACTCAGTTGTGTGAGTGTTGGGGAGCTGAATCTGAATTTTTTAAGCTTTATTGTATAGATGCAGCTGAAGAGTAACACTGACGTTCAAGTGTTGTGAATAAGCAAACTGTGGATTGTCAAAATAAAACTGCAGCTAGTTCCAATTAATGAAACACAGTACTAGTCCCTAAACTTGTAGCCTAAATCCTTTCCAGAATGGAGACCCTTGATGCAGATCTCCTCCATACACAGTTTAGAATAGTATGGAATTTTATTTTAATAATCTCCCTGTCTGGATATTTCCAGATTGTTACCCCTATTCTATTTTTGAAAATATAAAATATAGATTTTTTTTTCTGAAAATGAATTGATCATACAAACAGTGTTTGGGGCAGGCAGCAGAGCGTTGGCTGGCACAAGCAAACGGCTCTGCTCCAAGTGCCTTGTAAGCAGAAATGGGGGCTTGATAAAGTTTGATAAATATGAAATTATACTCTTGGATAACAGTGCTCACGATGAACCATATTATGTTAAGCCTTTTTGATGAGCCCCATCAGGATTCACTTTCTTAGGAATCAGAGTTATATACAGATAATATTAAAGAAACTTTAACAAGATGGAAAAGCCTCTCTATATCATTTCTTGGCATAATTAATCTTATCAAGATGACAGACAAAAAATATTACAAGATTCAAAATTCAAGATCTCTTTATTGTCATTTCACAGTACTGTAAAACGAAATTACGAGCAAAAACTCAGATTAAAAACACCACAGAGTAAATTAAATAAGTCTGATAAATCTAATTGTTTGATTCTAAGTTCAGCCATCTGATGGCAGTGGGGTAGAAGCTATTTTGAAATCTCACAGTCTTGGTCCGCAGACTGCGGCACCTCCTGCCAGAGGGGAGAAGGGAGGAAGGGACTGTGGCCGGGCTGGGTGGGGTCTTTGATGATGCCTTTAGCTTTAGACATGCATCTTCTGTGGGCCAGCTCCTGAACGGTAGGAAGAGTTGTACCAATAGTCCATCCAGCTGATGTCACCACTCTCCCCAGAGCCTCTCTCTCCGCAGCGCTGCAGTTTTCAAACCGGAGAGAGATGTTGCTGGTCAGAACACTCTCTATGGTTCCCCCGTAGAAAGTGGTGAGGGTGGAGGTGGGTCCTCTTCAACCGCTGCAGGAAGTGCAGACGCTGGTGTGCCTTTTTGACAAGGGAGGAGGTGTACAGGTTCCAGGACAGGTTGTCATCTACATGAACCCCCAGGAACTGTGTGATGAACAATCTCTACAACAGTCCCATTGATGTGGATCAGGGTGTGCACAGGCTGATTTCTCCTGAAGTCAATCACCATCTCCTTGGTTTTCTTGATGTTCAGGGCCAAGTTGTTTGTCCTGCACCAGTCTGCGAAGAGTTTCACCTCCTCCCTATATGTCCTCTCATCACTGTCCTTGATAAGACTCACCACTGTCGTGTCGTCCGCATACTTTATGATGTGATTGGTGCTGGAGTGTGCATGACAGTCATGGGTCATCAGTGCGAAGAGAAGACAGCTGAGAACACATCCCTGTGGGGAGCCAGTACTGAGTGAGATGGTGGTGGATGTGTTGTTGCCTACCCGCACAAACTGGAGCCTGTCTGTGAGGAAGTCCAGTATCCAGTTACACAGAGCAGAACTTATGCCCAGTGCGTCTGAGCCCAGCTTGTTGACCCGATGCTGGGGGATTATGGTGTTAAAGGCTGAGCTAAAATTGACAAACAACATGCGTACAAGAGTATTCTTGTTCTCCAGGTGTTCAAGGCTCAAGTGAAGTGCAGTGGATATGGCATCCTCAGTGGAGCAGTTTGGGCGGTAGGCAAACTGAAATGGGTCCAGTGAAGGGGGGAGGGCAGCTGTGATGTGGTCCTTGACTAGTCTATCAAAGCACTTCATTATTATGGAAGTGAGTGCTACAGGTCTGTAGTCATTCGTACTAGTAATGGTGGGTTTTTTTGGAACTGGGATGATGGCTGAGGTTTTGTAGCAAGAAGACACGGCGGCTTGTCTCAGGGAGGTGTTAAATATGTCAGTGAGGACATGAGACAGTTGGTCCACACACTCCTTAAGCAAGAAGCCCAGTATCCTGTCTGTCCTGCCACCTTTCCGTGGGTTGATTTTCCTCAGCACCTGGTGGACATCTGCTGGGTCCAGACTCAGCACCTGATTGCTCTGCTGTGGAGTGGCTTTCCTCACTGGTGTGGTGTTTAGTGCCTCAAACCTTCCAAAGTAGTTGTTGAGGTTGTTAAGCTAATCCATGCTGTCTTCACAGGACTGAGGAACAGTCCTATAGTCCGTGAAAGCCTGGATTCCCTGTCACAGCCTCCTGGTGTCTCTATGGTCATGAAAGTGTCCCTGAATTTTTTGTCCACGGGCTCTATTTGCCAGTCTGATTGCTTTGTTCAGATCGGCTCTTGCAGACCTGAAGGCAGTTCCATCACCTGATTTGAAGGCGGAGTTCCGGGCTTTAAGCAGGGCCATGACCTCTGTTGTCATCCATGGCCTCTGGTTTGCACGGGCCGTGATGTTTTTTGTGACACAGACATCATCCATACACTTGTGAATGTATGCTGATACAACATCAGTATACTCCTCAATGTCTGTGGTATTGTCTCTGGTGGCATCCCTAAACACAGTGCATTCAAAACAGTCCTGCAGAGCTGACATGGCTCCCTCCGGCCAGACTGTCACCTGCTTAGAGGAGGGCTTTGTCCTGATGAGCAGAGGTCTGTAGGCTGGAATTAGCATGACAGAGACATGGTCAGATGAGCCAAGGTGGGGGCGGGGTGATGCTTTAAATACTCCCTTAATGTCTGTATAAACATGGTGCAGTGTGTTGGTTCCCCTTGTAGCAAAGTCCACATGTTGCATGGTTGAAGTCCCCAGCAACAATGAATACCTCCTCAGAACTGGTGGTTTGCAGTTGATTTATGAGTGAGAGAGAACTTTTAAGGCTGCTTTTGAGTCTGCATTGGGAGATATGTAGACAGCAGTGATTATGACAGAGAACTCCCTTGGAAGATAGAAGGGGCGACATTTAACTGTTAGAAGCTCAATGTCCGGGGAGCAATGAGAGTAGATTCTATTTGTGTTCATGCACCATTTGTTGTTGATATAGATGCGCACACCACTGCCTCTCGTTTTGCCACTAAGGGCTTCACTTCTATCTGCTTGGTAAGTAGTTGGCCCCTCAATACTAATAGCGTTCTATACACTGTCTATACAAGCCAGAATAAGTTCTTCCTGGGGGAATGGACATTCAGATTGTCCTTGGCTTGATTTAGAGACAGTCATTTGTAATCTCTTTTCTCCTGTGAACCTGTTGGGTAAACTGAGTACTTCTGGCACCCACCCAGGCAGTACGCCAACCCAATAGCTCTGCACATGTTGTGTTGTCTGTAGTGTTTAAAGAGTGTTTTTTTTCAACTTTGAATTTTTGAACTACACTAGCTGTGTAGAACTTTATGTATCCTATGGATACAATGTATTTTTGCCGACAACATAGTGGTAGACAACTTTATTCAAGGAAGAAGCTGCTTTTACTCTGAACAATGTGATGTGCCAGCATTGTACACACCATACCTGAGGAGCTGAGAAGGAGGCACCAAGGTCACAGAGCCAGAGCGAAGGTTAGGGCTAGGCTAGTGGCTAAGCGGTGGAGGTACAAGCCCTTGGTTCCGTCATAATTATTGGAAATGTGAACTGAACACATTCTGAATGTGAGGACCAACAGGACATTCAGGGAGTACAGTTTACTGTGTCTCTGAAACTTGGCTCACTCAGAACACTCTGCATGCTAATGTGGATTTACCTGGATTTACTACAGTGACAGCAAACAGTGTCTGTAGACGCAGTGGCAAATGCAAAGGAGGGGGACTGACACTGTGTCAAGGACCAGACTAGGACACAGGACTCAGGCGCAGAGATGGTATGAAAAACAGCAGGCTTTATTAAGTGGCAGCAAGTTTCACCTCTTACAAAGTGATAAAACAAAAAGGGCTATGAATATCTCCTAATGCTATGACCAAAGCTATGAAAACTACGGCTCTTAGGAGAGCAAATAAACCGGGTATGAAAGGTATCAAAATAATAATCGCTCCAGTCGGAGAAGTACCACTCAAACTTTCAATGACTACGAAAAATCTGACTCAAACAAAAGACGCTCCAGACGGAGGATAACCTAATCTAGTAAAGAAAATGCTAAACTAAAAATCACTCCTGAAACTGGAGGCACATTAATCTGAGGATGAGAAACAGAAATCACTCCTGAGGAGGAAAAACAAAAGGCTGAACTGAAAATCTAGAACTAGAAATCTCTAAGCTGAACTATGAAAAATACAAAGCAAAACCACTCTAAAGGAACAGCGCTAAGGCGAAAACAGGCTTGAAGACAATTTCTATGGCTGTGGACTTGGGACAAGGCCTGTAGTGAACGCACAAAATGAAGGAGAGTTACCTTTCAAAATAAAACAGGAAATGACAAGAGTTCGACTTCACCGCGGTGTGACACACTGTTTATTAACACCAGATGCAACCAAGGGCATGTTATGGTGAAGGTGATTGTGTGCAACAGAGGCATCAAGTTGCTGGCGGTAGGTCTCAGACCATATTACATGGCTAGAGTTCTTCCACGCCATTGCTGTTTGTGTTTACGTCCCTCAACTTCACATGCTGAGACTGTGTGTGATGTCGTCCACTCCACCATAGAAAGACTACTAAATACAACACCCAGACGCATTTTTGCCACCTCTGGGGATTTCAATCATGCCACACTGGACTCCACTCTACCAGACTTTCAGCAGTTTGTAAGTTACTGCACCAGGAAGAACAGGACTCTAGACCTCCACCTATGCTTCTTCTTCTTCTTTCCATCCTCCAAGCTTGAGGAGCTTGGAGAGGAAGAGGAGTCTGAGAAGGAGTTGGTAGAGGATGAGGAACTTGACTCAAAAGATCCAGATAAATCAGAAGCTGATGCAACAGATGCTTCAGGGGATGGCTCATCATCTCTCATGGTGGTGTTTCTTGATCCTGTATGAAGACAACACAGTGAAATGTTGACCACAATAGATTGTTAGGAGACAGGTTAAAAATAAAGCTTTAGGCAGTTTAGATAGATTGTGTAGATTGTGTTGTATCCAGGGGTGGACTGGCCATCTGTGCGATCTGGAGAATCACAGAATGGCCGGTACTCCAGGATGGCCGGTGGCCCACCACAAGGGGCGCACTGGCCCGGTATGGCCTGGTGGTGCTGCAAATGATGTGCTGACATTAGCGTGTTTACATTTTTCTATCGTCTATGAGGGAGAGGAGTGACTAATTAATGTTAGTGACAAGCATTAATTCTTGGTCTGAACTCGGCCAAAAAAAAAAAAAAAGAGCTTGGGTTGGGCTGTCCATGCCTCTTATTAGGAGCCCAAAAGAACAAAAGAACAGGCAGCCCAGTCCAGATAGCAGAGGGACAGAGAGAGACAACACAGCAAAAGGTGTGTGTGTGTGTGTGTGTGTGTGTGTGTAAGTGTGTGTGTGTGCGTGTGCGTGTGCGTGTGTGTGTGTGTAGGCTACCTGCTGTAAAGGGTAGGCTAATATATTCTATAATTATAGTTGGTTGAAAATCTCAGGACATGTGTAAAGCTCAAGCATGTGGGAGTCTCTTTTCATATTTAATGTCTGACAGTACAGCTATCAAGATACAGATGAGAATAGGCAGAAGTGGTGGAAGAAGAGAGTGTGGCCTAAGAGGCCCATGGTGAAGCGGAAACGGCCCTTGAAAGGCTGGTCCAGGCCAAAAGATTTTAAAAAATGAGTTTTGTTTTTGCTTTCCAGTCTCAGCTCCCCACCAGTTTCATACACTCCAGTCATTCTTGTCATTCCATTCTCTCTTCAGAGTACACCAGAATACCTCATTTATTTGTTAAAAATCACAATTTTTTCTGGGGGAGTGCCCACAGACCCCCTACAGTACTTTAGTTCTCAAGTATGGTGTGTTTGAGTGAGTGAATGACAGAGAGAGAGAGAGAGAGAGAGAGAGAGAGAGAGAGAGAGAGAGACGGGTCTGTGTGACTGGGAGGGGGATGCTAGTCAGGTGGGTGGCTGTAATGTGATAATATTATTTATCTATCTTGCTAACTTTTAGCACAACGCATTTAGACTTGTTTGGCTGTAAAAACATCAGTATCCCTCATAGGTGAGGGTAGGAACGTAGATTTACTGGCCCCCACCATCGGAGCCAACTCACCACCAGGTGGTGATCAGTTGACAGCTCCGCCCCTCTCTTCAAAACATATGTCCAAAACATATGGCCGCAAGTCCAGCGACACGACCACAAAGTCGATCATTGAACTGTGGCCAAGGGCGTCCTGGTGCCAAGTGCACATATGGACACCCTTGTGTTTGAACATGGTGTTTGTTATGGACAATCCATGACGAGCACAGAAGTCCAACAACAGAACACCGCTTGGGTTCAGATCAGGGGGGCTGTTCCTCCCAATCACGCCCCTCCAGATCTCACTGTCGCTGCCCACGTGAGCATTGAAGTCCCCCAGGAGGACGAGGGAGTCCCCAGAGGGAGCGCCCTCCAGCACCCCCTCCAAGGACTCCAAAAAGGGTGGATACTCTGAGCTGCCGTTCGGTGCACAGATGACAGTCAGGACCCGTCCCCCCACCCGAAGGCGAAGGAAGGCTTCCCTCTTGTCCACCGGGGTGAACCCCAATGTACAGGCGGCAAGCCGGGGGGGAAACAAGCATTCCCACCCCCGCTCCGTGCCTCTCACCGGGGGCAACTCCAGAGTGGTAGAGCATCCAACCCCTCTCGAGGAAACTGGTTCCGGAGCCCACACTGTGCGTCAAAGTGGGCCCGACTATATCTAGCCGGTACTTCTCAACCTCACGCACCAGCTCAGGCTCCTTCCCCACTAGAGAGGTGACGTTCCACGCCCCCAGAGCCAGCTTCTGCAGCCAGGGGTCAGACCGCCAGGGTCCCCACCTCCGACTGCCGCCCAACTCTCTAGGCACCCGCCCCCTGTGACCCCTCCCACAGGTGGTGGGCTCATGGGAAGGGGGGCCCATGTCACCCTTTCGGGCTGTGCCCAGCCGGGCCCCATGGGTGAAGGCCCGGCCACCAGGCGCTCACCGATGAGCCCCTCCCCAGGTCTGGCTCCAGGGAGGGGCCCCGGTGACCCATGTCCAGGCAAGGGAGACCTGGCTCCATTGGTAGTTAAATTCATCAGGGGGAATTGAGCTGCGCTTTGTCTGGTCCCTCACCTAGGACCTGATTGCCATGGGCATAAAGCCCCCAACAACATAGCTCCTGGGATCATTGGAACACGCAACCCCTCCACCACGGTAAGCTGTCAGCTCCAAGAGGGGAATATAGTCAACATATTGATGAAAAACAGTAATTATTAACTTACTCTGAGACACTTGGTCTTTTAAAGAATCTCTCTCCTTGGTTAGCTCTTTGATCAGGTCTTCCTGACAATGCTATTTTCATCTTCATCAGCTCAAGCTCATGTGTATGCTTCTGGAGCTTGGCACTCGGGGCTATTTGGGCAGCACCTGACATTGGCACAGAAATAACAATTCAATGGATTATGCCTTGCAGGTCTCCAGGAGGGGTGTATACAGATACAACAATTAAAGACACGGGTAAAAATCACAACACAAACCAAAGTACATAAAGTTAAAGAGGAATAAAATGGCTGTGCTATTAAAATAATCATAAGTCACTGAATTCTAATTTTCCTGTGGTAGCCTAATATTTGTTACAAATATCAGATGTGGTCATTATACAGGATATTTGGTTACATTAAAAAGGCAGGTTTCCATACAAAAATACCTTAATTTATACAGAGAGCAGCAGTAATGGCTATAAAACATATTTTAGTTTCCAGCTATATGTATAATGATGCAATTTACCTTGCAATCTGTGTTTTCATAATAATGAATAATAATTAATTTAAAAAAATGAAATTTTAATTTTCAAGCATTTAAAAGAGAGTGTTAATGAAGCACATTTCAGTATTTGACTCAAATCACTGCTGTATATTAAAGTGTAAACAACGGTCAACGGCATTCTGTCAAGCTGTGCTGAAGTATTACCAAAATCAAGATCTGAACAGACAGCCGGTAAGGTCGCGGTTGCTATGAATGAATGAATGAATTGTTGCGCTGACGAGGCATTGAGACGCGGGGATAATGTTTGTTTGCAGCGTCTTAAGTTTGTAAATATTCACGCGGTGCTTTGTGTAAATGTTGGCTGGTAAGGTTTATTGTAAGGGAAGACATAGGTTAAAAGCATGCATCTTTATACTTGCATATAGTACATGTTAAAAAACGAACTAAAAGTATTTCATTTCTAAAACGTAATTTCATAGTGGTTATGGTTTGTAAATATGTATATTTAAAATTGTGATAAAACTTGCTGGTTAGTTGGCTAGCTGTTTACTAATTCATGTATTGAGTTTAGTAAAATTCATTATGGATCCTGTCGTTAAAAAGGTATTTCATATTTTGATGCACTTATTGAGCAGTTTGAAATTATATTGAAACATTGAAACAGTTCATTTAAAATCTATCCTAACTTAAAGTAATTTCTATCTATTTCATACATGTATTTAATGTTAAGCTTTTGATGATTATTTGTCTTGTGTAAAAAACTGTGCAAATTGGTAAATGGTTGGTTTTGTTTGTCTTTTTAAGGTTTTTCAGCTGCTAACTACTGCTGTTGTAAATATCTGGGCCACAAAGGTTGAAGGAAAAACATATGGAAAAAGATGGAACAACACCTGGTTATTGAGTGGATTCCAGCTTTAACAGTCAGTATTGGTACTACCCTTCAAGTGTGGGATTAGTACAGCAAGAAGACAAAACACTTGAAGACAAAACCGCGTCCAGCTGAGTGAAGAAGCCCCTATCAAGCCGGACTGAAGCTCCTTCCAAGCTGGCCCACAGCCCGCCGCTGCGTCCAAGCCCAGCCCGCTGCTGAGTCCAAGCCCAGCCCGCCGCTGAGTCCAAGCCCAGCCCGCCGCTGAGTCCACGCCCAGCCCGCCACTGCGTCCACGCCCAGCCCACCAGTGTCAAAGTTCTTACCAAAGCCCAAAATGGCTGAGTCGAAGTCTCTGCAGCAGTTGAAGAGAGAGAGAACGACTGCCAAGCAGCGGTTTACCCGACAGGCAAACTCATTGCCTGCAAGAAAATGTCGGCAGAAGAACTGGTGGAAGCCTTTAGCAAGGTCACACTTGAGGCTGAGAAGGTAATGGAGGCAAATGAGGAGGTGGAAATCTTGACTGAGGAGGTGGAGCTCGAATCTGCTGCTAAAGAGGACATAAATGCAGACGTGAAAAGGACAACAGAGGACTGCAAACAGAAGCTTGACAAAGTGGAGTATGCTGTCCAGAAGGTTTTATGGCAAAGTTTTGGCTGCTCTGAACTCTCCCTTGCATTAGAGGCAGCTGAAAATGAGTGCAAGCGGCTGGCAGGAAGCAAGCCTAACCTGAAGCTGGAGGTATACAAGCTCATGCTCAGCAACCTTGAGGGGCTGGTGAAAGCAGCAAAGGAAACCATCCGCCGTTGGACTCGGTGGGTCCCAGTTGATGAGCGGCCTGCCTTCCAGCAACGCATCAGGCATGTGGAGAGTTTGCTACTGGAGTTAACCTCAGAGAAAGCTGGCCTACTGCAGATAAAGCTGGAAAACAAGGAGTCCTCAGAGGAAACGCCACACCAGTCACCTGCCATCAAACTGAGACCAGCGGCACTCCCACAGTTCGACGGCAACAAACGGAACTTCTACCCCTGGAGGAAAGAGTGGGAGGCACTCCAAAGGCAAGGGGAACCGACCGGCTCCAAGGAGGTCAAGAAAGTAGCGAGGGACCTTCGCCTGTCAACATATGGGACGGCGGATGAAATCTTTCGTGTCCTGGAGAACCGTTTTGGAAATAAAACGGCAATCGCACTTGAAATCATTGAAGAGATGCAGGCACTGCCACCAGTGAAAAGTCACCAACCCAGGAAAATTGTGGACTTAATGCAAATAGTGGAAAAGGCCTTGTATGACCTAAGTGGGTTAGGAAACACTGGCGCCCTGAAAAATCCACTCGTTACAAAGTCCCTGGAGAGTAAGCTGCCGGAGGGCTTAAAGAAGGAGTGGCTGGTCCATGCGTCAGAGGGAGATGAAGCCGCCTCCCCTGAAGACAGGTTCGACATGCTCCTCAAGTTCCTGAGAAGTCAGGAGAAGATTTACGAGCAACTGGACCAGCTAAGGGACGATGACCCCAGCAGGAGAGGGGCAAGAGTCCCACAAAAGCATGCACAAGGACCACCAACTCCTCAAGCTCCCAAGCACCCTGTGTCATCTGTGGAGAGAGGGGCCACAGCAGCAGAGTAGCAGAGAAGAGGGAAGCAGTCAAGAAAATTGGTGCTTGTGGGAGGTGCCTGGAGGTCCACGATGATGACGCAGAATGCAAGACCACCTTTCTGTGCAAAAACGAGGGGTGTAAGGACTCTCAAGGACCTGGTCATCATTACTACCTCTGTTTCAAGGCTGGAAACAAGGGAGATGGGCCAAGGAGGCCAAAGCCCGGTCCAGCAAGAGGTGAATGGAAGTACATGGAGACCCAGGAAGAGTTCCTGACAAGCCTGCCCACCGACCTAGCTCAGCAGTAGATTGGGACCTTGATAGACTTGGCGTCTGACACGAACTATATCACTCATGAGGCTGCGGGTGAGCTGAACCTGAGGAGTGAGGATGTGACGCTCATCGTCCATGGAGTTGGTGGGATGCATGTGACAGTGGAGACCAAGCGTTACCTGCTGAAGATCCGGGTCACAACTTCAAAGGGAACCCTCAGATCCCACCAGCTTGTGTGTTACGGGCTGGACAGTATCGCAGAGGTCAATTGCCACGTGCCACCCAAGACGCTGCAGAAAATATTCCCTGACATCCCTCTCCATGAACTGGTCTGTCCCACTAAGATCAAGCTCCTCATCAGCCACAAGGAGGGCCAACTCGTCCCTCAGAAGGTGTGCTCTGTTGGTGACCTTGTCCTGTGGGATGGTCCTCTTGGGAAAACAATGGGTGGTTCTCATCCAGATCTCCTGGAAGATGTCAAAGTCACGGCCCATGGCTCCAGAACGCATTTTGCACGCTCCATGCGCACAGCAGCTGTGGAATACAAAGAAATAACCAGTCACGGCTCAACTCATCTCCCTCAACTCGCTCAAGCCAATATGTCTACTGCCAGCTGAGACTTCATGGATTGGTGGAGGTGGGACAGCATCGGGGCTGCGTGTGAGCCCAGGTGTGGGGGCTGCAGATGTGGAAACTGCCAACCTGGGGGAAAGGAGATGACCATTTCCAAGGAGCGGGAGCTGGAGCAAATAAAGAGTGGACTGACATACATCACTGGAGATCGCCACAGTGAGAAACCACACTGGCATGTAAGGTACCCCTGGGTGGATGATCCAGCAACGTTGCCCAACAACAGGAGAGCTGTCGAAGCAACATTCCTGAGGACAGAGAAGCAGTTGGCAAAGGAGCCAAAATGGAAGGCGGCCTACAAAGCGCAAGTCCATGAGATGGTTGAGCGGAACGCTGCTGTCAAGTTGTCCAAAGAAGAGATGGCAAATTGGTCTGGACCCATGTGGTACATCAGCCACCTGATTGCTCCAAACCCCCACTCTGTGACTACACCAGTCCGCCTCGTCTGGAACAGTAGCCAGAAGTTCAGGGGCCAGAGCCTGAATGACCTACTTATGAAGGGTATAGACGTCCTCAATGACATCCGTGCTGTCCTCATCCGGTTTCGCCAAGGTGTATTCGCTGCGGTTGGGGACATCAAAAAAATGTACAATTCTGTATGGCTTGAGGATCAGGAAGTACATCTCCATTGCTTTCTGTGGAGAGACTCTGAGGAGGAAGACATCCAGGAGTATGCAATCACAAGGGTCAACATCTGTGATAAACCAGCAGGCAGTATTGCACAAGTCGCCATGCGGGAGACAGCAAATCTGCCGATGTTCCACCATCTTGGAGAAGAGCGTTGAGTGTTGGAACAAGACGCTTATGTAGATGACATTTTGACCTTGCATGATGACCTGTGCCAGCTCAAGCAAATAACAGCCAATGTTGAACAGATCCTGGAAGCCGGAGGGTTCTACATGAAACCAAGGGTCTACTCAGGCCAAAGTGGGAGGTCAGAGCCCAGTGACCTTCAAAAGAAGGAACCCTCAGTGATGGTCCTCCCAAACCAACTCTCTGAGGGGAACAATAAAGCCCTGGGTCTTGGGTATGATCCTGAGGGCGACAAGCTTCACTTGATGGTGGCTGTAAACTTCTCCAAAAAGAAAAAGAAAATGAGACTGGGAGAAAATCTGTCAAAAGAGGAAGTTAGAGTGCAGGCGCCAAATCCACTCACCAGGCGAGGGCTCCTCAGTCAAGTCTCTGGGCTGTACGATCCCCTCGGTCTTGTGACACCTGTCAAGCAGAAGGGAGCCATCCTGGTGAGGAGGGCTTTTCAAGAAGCAAAGGTCAAGTACAGTCCATCAGAGGATACATGGGACACACCTTTGTCTGAGGGCCTCCGGGAAGATGCCATCTACCTCCTTGAAGACTATGCTGAGCTCAGCCAGCTAAAATTCATCAGAGCCTTGACGCCACCCGACCCATGTGCCAAGCCCTGCGGTGTCACCTTCTCAGATGGTAGCGAACGCTCTTACGGTGCTGTACTGTACCTCCGGTGGGAATCACCACAAGATGTGACCATACGGCTAGTCGAGTCTAAGGCCAGGCTGACTCCTTTAGACCACAAGGAGGACGCTGTTAAGGCTGAGGTCTGCAGAGCCGTCTACGCTGCTCGTCTGAAGAAACACTTCCAGAAGCACTGCAGCATCCGTGTGAAGACCACCTGGTTGACAGCCAGACAGTCCTGGGAGCCATCCAACATGAGAGCTACGGCTACCAAACATTCTTTGCCAATAGAATTGGGAAAATCCAAGGCAGTACGAATGTCCAAGACTGGTGGTGGATCCCTGGGCCCCTCAATATAGCAGACAGTATCTCCAGAGGGGCAAGCCCTAAGGAGTTGAACAAAGGCACAGAGTGGCAGCTGGGTCCCAAGTTCCTAAGTCTCCCAGAGGGTGAGTGGCCAGTGAAGTCCGCCAAAGATGTTGCTGTCGAAGCCAAAGGGAACCTCGTGCGCATCCAGAAGAAGGCATTCGTTGCTGCCCTGACCCGAGCTCGAGCAAAGACAGAGCCCAAGCTGGAACCAATCTCAAGCTCCGCTGATCTGCACAGGCCTCCTGCCGGGGCTGCAGTCACAAGCCTGATGGACATCCAGCGGTTCAGCAGCCTAAGCCGACTGGTAAAGTCACTTGCACTGGTCTGGAGGGCAGCAAAGAAGTTTCTCCATGGCAGAGCCAGCGGAAAACCAAAGTGGGAGGCGGTCCTGTTTGATGGAACAGTCACCATGGCCGAGAGAGAGGACGCCTTCCGAGACCTCTGTCTGGCAGCACAAGGAGGAGCTACCTTCCCCAGTACCACAACAGACCGGCTGGTTGTGTACAGGGACGAGGCCAGTGGGCTGTTGCTGTGCGGAGGCAGAATTCTGTACTTCAAAGAAGACTGCCGGGCTGTCCCACTGATCCCCTTTGACACCTGGCTGAGGACTCTGCTGGCATGCCAGAGTCACCAAGATGGGCATGAAGGAGTTGCTGGAACTCTGCTCAAGATGCGAAAACAGGGCCTGGGTTGTGCAAGGCAGAAGGCTGGCTCAGAAAGTCGTCAACCAGTGCGTCCACTGCAGGAAGGCCAGAGCTCAAGTTTGCCAACAGGTGATGGGTGACCTGCCAGTGGAAAGATCAAGACCCGCTGTGCCTTTCCAGTTTATGTCAGTTGACCCGTTTAGACCTTACCTGGTGAAAGACGATGTCAAAAGAAGAGTCTCCATGAAGGTCTGGGGGGGTTGTCTTCTGCTGCATGGCAAGCCGGGCCCTGCACATCGACCTTGTCAACAGTATGTCCACAGAGAGCTTCCTAATGATTTACCAGAGATTCAGGGGCCACCCCCTCAAGGTTTGGTCAGATCCTGGGACCAATTTCATTGGTGCAAAGTCCTTGCTGCAGGATTTGTACACCTTTCTGCACAGCCAAGACACAACAAGCCTGGAGGACTATGCAGTGAAGAATGGGACAAGCTGGACATGGAAAGTGCTCCCTGCTGATTCACCACATCGGAATGGAACTGCTGAAGCTGCCGTAAGGGTCGCCAAGAGAGCTCTTCAAAGTTTGAGCAAGTCGACAAACCTTACCTTCAGTGAGTTCCTCACAGCCCTTCAGATAGCAGCTAACCTGGCAAATGAGCGGCCTATCAGCGCAAGAGTCCAGAGTCGGGAGGATCGTGTGCAGTATGTGACACCAAACTCACTTCTCTTAGGCCGAGCATCTCACAGTGGTGACTTCAAGTCCTTTGATTTCCTGAACTACCCCTACAAGCGGCTCAGAGAAATCCAAAGCCAAGTCAATGAGTTCTGGAAAGCATGGTGTCAGCTTGTGGGCCCAAACCTTTTCGTTAGATTAAAATGGCACACTACAGAAAGAAATGTCTCTGTTGGCGATGTTGTTTGGCTTTGCGATCAGAATGCCCTGCGCGGGCAGTTTAGACTTGGTAGAGTCGTCTCTGTAACTCCTGACTCAAAGGGCATTGTGAGGGATGTTGAGGTTCTTGTCACCCCAGGAAACTGTGCCTCAGTCCACCCTCAACAGTCAGTGACCCAGGCCTTGGGTTGTAGTGACGGGAGCAAGAGATCCAATGGTGTGATATTGCGCAGAGATGTCAGGCGGCTTGTGGTTCTTCTGTCTGTGGAGGAGCAGTCCCCTTAGTGTTGTAGTTCGCCTTTTCAGTTTTTGCAACCTTTCTGACTAAGTACAGAAAGCTTGAGTGGGAGGTGTCGCGGCGAACGCCCCCTTCTCATCAGCTGGTGTGCGAGCGCGAGTGCGTGAATTACTTACCTGTGTATCAGCGGAAGGAGAAACTCACTTCCTGGTTGTGGGAGTCCTGAACCAGCAAAAAACAGCGCGAAATATAAAAACTTGTGCATTCCTGCCGAGTATTCTGTCAAGCTGTGCTGAAGTATTACCAAAATCAAGATCTGAACAGACAGCCGGTAAGGTCGCGGTTGCTATGAATGAATGAATGAATGAATTGTTGCGCTGATGAGGTATTGAGACGTAGGGAAAATGTTTGTTTGTAGCGTCTTAAGTTTGTAAATATTCACGCGGTGCTTTGTGTAAATGTTGGCTGGTAAGGTTTATTGTAAGGGAAGACATAGGTTAAAAGCATGCATCTTTATACTTGCATATAGTACATGTTAAAAAAACGAACTAAAAGTATTTCATTTCTAAAATGCAATATCATAGTGGATATGGTTTGTAAATATATATATTTAAAATTGTGATAAAACTTGCTGGTTAGTTGGCTAGCTGTTTACTAATTCATGTATTAGGTTTAGTAAAATTCATTATGCATCTTGTCGTTAAAAAGGTATTTCATATTTTGATGCACTTATTGAGCAGTTTGAAATTATATTGAATTACTGAAACAGTTCATTTAAAATCTGTCCTAACTTAATTTCTAATTTCGTAATTTCTATCTATTTCATACATGTATTTAATGTTAAGCTTTTGATGATTATTTGTCTTGTGTAAAAAACTGTGCAAATTGGTAAATGGTTGGTTTTGTTTGTCTTTTTAAGGTTTTTCAGCTGCTAACTACTGCTGTTGTAAATATCTGGGCCACAAAGGTTGAAGGAAAAACAAATGGAAAAAGATGGAACAAAGGCCTGGTTATTGAGTGGATTCCAGCTTTAACGGTCAGTATTGGTACTACCCTTCAAGTGTGGGATTAGCACAGCAAGGAGACAAAACACTTGACAGTAACAAAAAAAATGGGTGGATTTTGGTTGGGAATTCAATGAGTTTGATTATCTTAATTGGGCAGGCACTTCATTCCTCACTGATACACAGAGGAGCGACCGACTTGTGACTGCTAACGTGCCTCCATCGATTCAATGGGCAGCAACTAGCCTGGCTATCTCCAGACTATATCACAAGTCAGATATAGTCTGGGAGCCACCTACTCAATTTCTCGTAGGGGAGACGTGGTTAATGACAGCCCGTTACGAATGTCTATCATTTGGCGTATACGTAGACCATAGCCAGTCGTGTCAGTTGTACCCGATGACGTATTTAGAGCAACAGAAATTTGACGAGAAGGAAAAGCTGTCATTTTCCTGATCTCCATGAAAACAGAAGGCAAAACAAAAATATGATTAAACAATGGCACCGGACGATTACTGTCGTTTGTGTAAGATAAATATGAGAGAAGGACCCAGTCTCAAACAAACTACAAGCTTCCGTTTGTAGTATGCGTAGTAATAGTATCGTCTTTCCACCCCTCCCCGCTCTCTGATTGGCTCCCTACCTCAGGTGAGCGTTTTGGCCCGGGTTTCCATGCTGTCTTTCGTATCGGAACGATAGCATGGGATTTCCCAGGCTAGGTAGCAACAGTCATGCGTCTAGCTTTAGCTAGCTAGCTACGTAGCTGGATGCGTGTTTGACTTTGCACTAACTAGTTAGCAGCAGTTAAACTTACCAGAGGAGTCACACTTACTATGCTTCCTCTTCTCAGCTTCTTTTTGAGGTCCACTTTGCGTTTGAATCCGACTTGGGGGAGATGTTGGGGTCACTGCCCCCATTTTTCAGGCGGGATCAGAATGACGTTCACGTCGATCGTGTGTGTGTGTGCGTGTAAGTGGGTGTAAGCTATCAGCCGCCCGCTACCTTAAACCGGAACCTTCGTTTTTACTGTCTGCCTTCAAAGTAAAAGCTCTAGAAGCGGAAAAAGACGGAAGAGGAAAAAATAAGTGAGTTTACCAGGATGGCACACCAAGACAAAGTCAGAAAACTGATTTTTGAATGTAGTTCGCAGAGAAAAACTTTTAAGCTAATTAAATTCCTTCAGGAAAAAAAACTTATCATGAAAAAAATCAAATGCCGCATCTAGAGGATGAAGCTCATAAAGAAGAAGGGCAGAGGCCATTACAGCTGGGAATGCTTACTGTCTGATCATCTTTATCTTATTGAGTGGACTGAATGGCTAGGCAGGAAACACAAAGATGGTCCTCTTGGTAGGCTACTACATGATGTAGCTAACAGGTACAGGGTATAGGCTACAATGAAGGTTAAATAGTGGGAATGGATCATAATTTCAAGGTTTGCTGATTTTAGAGATCAGCATACAGAAAAGCACATGATGATTTTGCTGAGAAATGTCTAGATGCCATCTGTGACTGTCCAGATATATTTAGACTGTTTTTCTCCCATTGACCTTCATCAAATAACTTTAATAATGTCTTCATCTGAGACGTCAACCTGTCTCTTAGACCCCATCCCAACCAGGCTGGTGAAGGATGTCTTACCTCTAGTCAGCCCTTCTTTATTGGATATGATTAATCTGTCTTTATTATCAAGATATGTACCACAGTCCTTTAAAGTAGCCGTAATTAAACCTCTTCTTAAAAAGCCCACTCTAGATCCAGAGGTTTTAGCCAATTACAGACCAATATCAAACCTTCCATTTCTCTCTAAGATACTTGAGAAAGCTGTAGCTAATCAGCTGTGTGACTTTCTCCATAAGAACAGTTTATTTGAGGATTTTCAGTCAGGGTTTAGAGTGCATCATAGCACGGACACCACACTAGTCAAAGTCACAAATGACCTCCTAATTTGAAAACAATGTTTACAGTTCCTTGAAAGTGTTTTTTTTCTTTCTTTGAAATGCCTGTTTAGGTGATTTTTATTTTGGTACATTTTTAGTAATATGTCCACAGCAATAATTAAAACAATTTTGGCCTTCACAGTTGAAACAGTTGTATTATGCATTTTTTTCTTCCCATTATATCAACCTTGACCACATTCTAGATGTGGAAGTGGCAAAGCATATTAACCATTAATAAACGCTAATGAAATATTTATTAGTCTTAATAAGGCATTGTTCTCGCATTAGATCTGGTAGCTGCAAAAAGCATAGTGCATAGTTAACTTATAATAGATGAGCAATAAAGTATATTTTCATTAAGCAAACAGAAGATTAATAAAGCCATGGCAAAGACATAATGGGTGGGGTTATGGGTATTTCCTATCTATTTTCTATCTGAATGAAAGGCCAAATATAGCTAAGAACAACCCTTTGATAACAAGTGTACTTTGGGCATGGAGAAAATTAAGAAAACATTTCAAGAACACTCATCCACTAAATGTTCTAACAACATTGGTAGATAACCCTGTAGTTTGACCATAAGCTTGACTGGGAGAGCTGTCGCTATCATTGCTACATGAGATAACATGAGATAAAACTGGGGAGTGTCCTAAACAGGTGAGATAAAGTGTGAGACTGTGAAAATATTAAATATAAAGACTGGCATGGAGGAGCCCCCGGAAGCACGTCTATTTCATGCAGTGCTTACAGTGCCTACCACCCAGATCCAAAATTAAATACTTGTAGAGAAAGAGAGGGAGAGATTGTCCTTGAAACTTAGCAATGCTTTTTGTTTGGACTCAAAGCAGAAGGGACAACAGACATAAGTACATCAGTGCAGTGTGGATTCAAAATAGAACATGTTTCTTTCATTTTAGAGTGCATGTGAAACATTTTTGTCCATTGTAGTAACCAAGCATTCAACCTTGTTCTGCATGAGGTAGGGATGGAAATGAGCCTCATTTCAGACATATTTAGTTTTATTCACGGAGAATCATATAAATGAGAAAGAAGATGATGTGTGTTACTATGCCACACCACACAGGGACTATGCCTGACTCAAAGGTCCATGTGCACCTGTAACAGCGCTACACCTCTTCATCAGGCATGGAGAAAGTGTCCAACTGTAAATACCTGGGCCTGTACATTTCCAATGACCTCACATGGGCCATCAACACATCCAGCATCACATGGAAGATCCACCAATGCCTGTGCTTATTGGGTAAGCTGAAGCAGGCCTCAGCCCTGCTGTCCTGACCTCTTTCTACCAGTGTGTGATGGAGAGTGTACTGACATCCTCCATTACTGTCTGGTACGGTACTGTCTGTTCTGCGGCTGACAGGAAGGCTTAAGGCAATAATTGACGCCCCTAACCTTAGGCGGAAGGCTGCGCAGCCTCAAAGTGAGAACAATAATGCTAAAGTACAGATTCTTTCCAGAGACTATGATGTTTATGAGCTCCCTGACAAAATATCAGAAAAAATATTGTATTAACAACAAAATTAAAGAAGTGTTATTCACAACTTGACATAGAATATATCATGTAAAGTATGTTTGGAAAGGTTTAAAACAAATGTATGTATTATATATGTTATGGAATTTTCTATCTTTAGGTTACACATACATGGGTTTTGACGACTAAATCATATCAGATTTAGTGCTGTCACTCTGCTGTTTGGATTGCTGGACAACAGCAGGTGCCAGCCTATCTCAACACTGTGGTGACCAGGGTCAAAGGAACTGAATGTTGTCTCCATAGATATAATAGATAGCTAAGTGTTGATGTTCTATTAACATGAGCAGACAACAATGTCTCCGGTCTAGAATGTGCTGATGGTAACACTAAGCACACGTTCAGACAGGAACAGGGAAACCAGACACCGACGCTGTTTTTTCAATTCATTTCAGTGGGGGCTGTGCATTTCTGCACCGGCAGCCCTGAACGCAGGGGTTGCCGCAAAAAACGTCAGTGTCCGGAAGAGCAGAGACTATCCAGGTGGATTCACAGACTAAACTCTGATAATCTACCTGTGTGTGTTCTGACTAACAACAACTACTGCATACTTTGTCCTACAGACTTCATTCAAATTACTACTTGTACACAAGATGTTAAACTATTAACCCTGTACTCAACTTTACAAAATCGTTTACCGTTTGTAAACAATTAAACACTAAATTTGAGTATGTTTTTACTCCACAGCAGCGTTTACAATGGGTGTGTATTGCGCCTGCTACAGCAGGTGATGTCAGAGCTAGAGTGAAAGAACAGCTAACAAGTCCGTCATAAAATAAAACATACCAGTCTCTCCTGGCCGCAAATGTCATGCTACAGACATGATTTACCCAGCAAAACGTAGGAAAACTGGATACCTACGCAGTGATGCCATCACTGAAGCTGTCAGCCTTAGCGTTTTGGTGTTATGAGCCTCAGAGCACCAGCTAGTCCCTGCAGCACTCCCATTAACTCCCATGTTAAAAAGGAGCGATTTTTCTTCAGGCACGCAGACAAGCCCGTTCCTTTACCAGACGAATTAAATCCATTCCATACCGGACATTGCATTTTAAAAATACCAGACGGAAAGCCTCGTAATACGCTCGGTCAAGTCGTTTCAGCGACGGTCTAGCCGGAAATTGGTCATTTCTGTCGTGTACTCCCTAACGTTATCAGTCGTGCTCTGAGCTGCAGTCTGGCACACACGCGCAGCTCTAATTGGGGCCCGGCAGATGGTGCTCTTTGCTCGGTAAACTCATGGCTGCACAGTTTGGCCCTAAACCGATCATTTCTCTCGTGTACTTCCTGCTGTTATCAACCGTACTGTGTTGTCTGTGCAGCAGTCTGACACACAGACGGTTAGCTGCCCATTACGTGGCACATTAAAAAAGGAGCGATTTTTCTGCAGGCAAGCAGACAAACACGTTTCTCTACCAGGCGAAAGAAATCCTTTTCGTGGCGGAAATGACGTAAAAAGGTCACCTACAGATCAGGAAAGCCTCGAAATACATCTGGCGAAGTCGGTTGGATGATAACTAACGGTTTGGTCTGTACACGACTTTATCTGCCGTTTGCAGCTGTTTACTCTCGGTCAGCGTCTCTCCCTATGTCACTCAGACACGCGCGTACCTGTCCTCTCTGATTAGCATGCCGCTAACGCTAAGTCTGCCAGCTGATTGTAACGAGCGACAACGAGCGGACCCAAACGGACCGGTAACGGACCGGTAACGTACTGGGCATTTAGCTTTACATAGCTTAACATGGCTAAGCACGAAACTGTTAACTTTGTTAGTGTTTTTATTTAGTTACATACGTGTTTTTATTCTGTTCATGTTGTGATCTGTGCCATCATATTTGATGAGAGCAGTACAGCTGAATTTTATCAGTTAAAGATGCAGTGACAAATATTGCAAATATAGAAAGATAACTCAATTTTTTTTTCAATGTAATCTCACGCTTTCTTAGAACACTGTACAAATTCATAAAATATTTCAAAATATCCTACAATTCTATCTTTTCATACAAATTTCCATCGGGCATTTCGGCAGAGGGCATCCACACCGTATTTCCGCAGGAAATACAATTTTTCTAGTTGAGTGTGCCTGAAAGAGCACACTCTATACTATTCACCCGGCTTATTCTTATTATTGAGTGTGCCTGAAAGCGCACACTATATGTTATCCACCGCGCTTCTTCTTCTTATTGAGTGTGCCTGAAAGCGCACACTATATGTTATCCACCGCATTTATTCTTCTTATTATTATTCTTACGCCCTTTTTTTGGCTCACTAAAAATCCCAGAGTTTTTGTCGCACATACACAAAACGGGTGTCAAAACGACCGGCTCGGCCGGGGCTCGTATGCAATGTTTTTTCAAAGAGTTTCGGCAAACGGTCTTGCCAAAAAATGCCAAAAACCACACCAAAAAATGAATGGGTGTGTATTGCGAGAATTTTCGAGAGCTAGAGTGAGTGATGTCATCGCTAGAGTGCAGAGAGAGAGAAAACTTTGTCGAAAAATAAATTTGTAAACTGCAACTGCGGCCGCAAATGTCAAGCTACAGAAATCATTTATAGCTAGAAACGGAGGAAAATTTGTCGTCTCACTCATATTCACTGTCATAAAGCTGTCAGATGTATAGTTTTGGCGGGAGACGCAAAGATCACCCATCTCCTGCCCAATGTACTCCCATGTTAATTTGACAGGAGAAATTTCCAGAAGAGCTGGTACTCCCTGCTCTTTACCTGACGACACCGGCCAAAGTTTACACAATTTTCGCCTGAAAATCGGCAAGGAACTGGCCGACATGACAAGGATGACCTAAATTTTAACATTTAGGTCTCATACTGGGCAGAGAACTGGTAGACAAGAAGCCCCCACTCATGGATATTTCGGCTTTTGGATACGACACACCTTCGCCACATCTTCGAGGGGCTTCATTCAGAGACTTTCTGTGTCTTTCACTGTGCATGCAGCAGCTGTGACTAATTGCTCTGACCTGCAGCTCACCCTGGCACAGACAGACACACTGCACACAGACAAGACAAAAGTCTTTCAAAATAAGAGTCTCTTCAAAATACAAAACTTCGTAAAACTCTTATTGACAGACACAAGACAACCACACATGCGCACACACAGACACAAACATACACGACAAAAGTCCTTCAAAATAAGAGTCTTTTCAAAATAAAAGACTTTGTAAAACTCTCTCATTAACAGACACAACACCACACACACGCAAAAACACACACACACAGACAAGGCAAAAGTCTTTCAGAATAAGAGTCCCTTCAAAATAAGAGCCCATTAAAAAGGCAATGATGACACAGATTGTTGTATTAATACTGAATTTGCTGAACAGTGCCAATAATAATTTATGGGGGCAACGGGGCTAGAGTCAGGCAGTAATTATTATTATAATATTATATATTACAGGGAGTACCTGCTCTTTACCTGATGACCCCGGCCAAAGTTTACACAATTTTCGCCTGAAAATCAGCAAGGAACTGGTCGACAGGACGAGGAAGCCAACGGTCATTCCGGTTTTTGGTTTGCGGCACACCTTATAGGCTGTTTTTGGCCACCTTCAAGGGTCTTCATTCAGAGACTTTCTGTGTCTCTCGGTTTGAGAGACAGACTGCAAGTGCACACCTGCGACTAATTACTCTGACCTGCAGCTGACCCTGGTTGCTTGGCAACCTCAAGCCTGCCTTTGACTAACTTTGTTGAAGTCTCTGTATGATATCAATGACTAATCAAGACTACATTTTTAATGTCAGCCATGTCAGCACGCACGCACGCACACACACACACACAACAAAAATCTTTCAAAATAAGAGTCCCTTCAAAATAAATAGTTTGTAAAACTCTCAGATTAACAGACAAGACCCCACACACACACAAACACACACACACAGACAGATGCACAGACACACACACACACACACACACACACACACACACACACACACACACAGACAAGACAAAAGGCTTTCAAAATAAGAGTCCTTTCAAAATAAAACACTTCGTAATACTCTCGTATTGACAGACACAAGACAACCACACATGCGCACACACACACGACAAAATTCTTTCAAAATAAGAGTCCCTTCAAAATAAAAGACTTTCTAAAAGTCTTCTCTCATTAACAGACACAAGACCACACAAACACACACAAACATGCTGACAGCTATTTAATGCATGGGGGTGACGGGGCCAGAGTCAGGCACACTCAAAATTTCTTTAGAAATTTTTCTAGTTATTCTTACGTTTTTCCGTGTTTTTTTTTCCGGTTCACTTCTGCTCCCAGAGTTTTTGTCGCACATACACAAATAAGGTGTCAAAACGACCATCCCGGCCGGGAATCCATGGTAAAGACTTTTGCGATGACATCACTCACTCTGGTTCTCAAAAATTCTTGCAATACACACCCATTCATTTTTTGGTTTGGTTTTTGGTGTTTGTTGGCAAGACCGTTTGGTGAAATGCTTTGAAAATACTTTCCAATCCATTCCCGGCTGAGCCAGTCGTTTTGACACCTTGTTTGTGTATGTGCTACAAAAACTCTGGTCTCTTGTCTTGTCTGTGTGTGTGTGTGTGTGTGTCTGTGTGTGTGTGTGCGCATGTGTGTTTGCCTTGTCTGTCTGTCTGTCTGTGTGTGTTGTGTGTGTCTGTCTGCGTCTCTATGTGTCTGTGTTTGTGTTTGTGAGAGAGAAGGATAAATGGCTGACATTAAAAATGTAGTCTTGATTAGTCATTGATATCATACAGAGACTTTAACAAAGTTAGTCAAAGGCAGGCTTGAGGTTGCCAAGCAACCAGGGTCAGCTGCAGGTCAGAGTAATTAGTCGCAGGTGTGCACTTGCACTCTGTCTCTCAAACTGAGAGACACAGAAAGTCTCTGAATGAAGCCCCTCGAAGGTGGCCAAAAACAGCCTATAAGGCATGCCGCAAACCCAAAACCAGAATGACCGTTGGCTTCCTTGTCCTGTCGACCAGTTCCTTGCCAATTTTCAGGCGAAAATTGTGTAAACTTTGGCCGGGGTCGTCAGATAGAGAGCAGGTACTCCCTGCTCTTCTGGAAATTTCTCCTCTCAAATTAACATGGGAGTACATTGGGCAGGAGATGGGTGTTGCTGCCGCATCTTTGTGTCTCCCGCCAAAACTATACATCTGACAGCTTTATGACAGCGAATATGAGTGAGACGACAAATTTTCCTATGTTTACAAAATTTTCTCTCTCTCTACACTCTAGCGATGACATCACTCACTCTAGCTCTCGAAAATTCTCGTAATACAAACCCATTCATTTTTTGGTGTGGTTTTTGGCGTTTTTTGGCAAAACCGTTGTGTGAAGCGCGGTGGATAACATATAGTGTGCTCTTTCAGGCACGCTCAATAGGAAAAAGCCGGGTGGATAATAAAGAGTGTGCTCTTTCAGGCACACTCATTAAGCCCGAGAGATTTTAAAGAGTGTGCTCTTTCAAGCACACTCAATTATGCTGGTTTACAAGGAAAGGGTTAATTATTGGGGAAAAAAAGAGGATCTTACATGTGAGAAATGTTGGTCAAGTTGGCAAATGCATTCTGAGGAATAGAAGAAAGTTTTGTTCGCACAAGCCACCTGAAACAGAAATAAACTGTCTTGGCACTTTTCAATCTTAATACAAATATCACAAGCTGAAATTAGAGTTGAAAGAGTACTTACACCTCCTGTGTGCTGGGATGGAAAACAGGCATGACCTCAGCTCCAAAACATGAAACACTGTAAACGTCTGAGTCACACTGGCAATGAGTTGGACAATATTCCAGAGCAAGAGTCACCTCGACAGTACTGAAAATGAAAAAAAAGACATTCAAATACGGCTTCATTCTAAGAACAGTGATTCAGTGGTGTTGACTCTCAGGTTATGCTGCACAGTAAAAGAGATTCAGAGAGAGGCTGGGCTGTCCTAAGTACAGCAAGAATACAAACTGGCACTTCTGGTCAAAACCTTCAAAATAAAAATTTAATTGATAGCTATCTTAGCTAGCAGAAAAATATAACTTTTATCACATCAATTACAGCTACCAACAATGAATAGTTATTTCCCATTAAAATGTGTCATTTTATTACAGTGTAAATCTGTCAGTGGGGGACAATACAAAAACATGGCATTTATATGAGGCACCCAGAAACACCATATCAGTCAGTAGTAGTAGTCAGTAGTGCCAATCAAGAAGTGACACATGCTGATGGGTGATGTTTCACATGTTGTGTGACATTAAACAGTTGAACAGCAGTGATATACAGTGGTGGAAGAAGTATCTACTAAAAAGTAGAAAAATTTGTACACTGTGAAAATACTTAACAGTAAAATCAAAAAGTCCTGCATCCAAAACAAAAAGTTAGGGATATTCAAATTTTGGGTAAATTTTATGGAACATGAAAAAAGTTCATGCTACAGTGATATATCATGAAAGTAGGGCATGCAATGGTAATTTCGTCATCTCAAACAAATTATTGAAACAAAAGCGGTGGGTATACCACTGAAAGCCGGATATCCCTAACTTTTTGTGAACAGTGTATATATAGACCTCCATACAACCAAACTCACAATGGACTTATAGATATGCAAATGTGGAGAAATGGTAGAGTGTTGGGCAGTCATGTAGCAGGCGCCCTGGGAACCTCCAGTTCCAAAGCCAGATTACTATAGACTGCTACAGACAAACCTACCCTGTAGGTGTTTTACTATTATATATGAAGTTTTTAATGAATGTTGCTGCTACATTAATGTGTATGTTTTTGTAATGAATTGCTGGAGACTAATTTTAACTACTTTAAATACTGTTAGGTTGCTTGATCTACATTAGTGCATCATATCATGTACTGTAACCAACTTTGTGAAAAACCCATATACTCATTACAAACTCACAAAGTTCTTAGAATCTTAGACAGAGGGAGAAGCTCAGGCAATCTACAAGATAATCACACATGTACCCACCTGATTCATACTGTGATCTGTCGAACAACAAGCTTACCCTTTGATCCACTTGAACGAGAAACTGGAAGTGAGGTGGAACATGGAAACCCCACAGATGACAATTCTCAGGTCTTTTTTAGAAGTGAATTTAAGATAGATATGAAGGACAGCCCTTCAGCCTTACCTCCATCCATGCCATATTACTCTACCGGAGATGTCAAAACTATGAAAGACAAATAGAATTATGAAGTAAATACATACAATAAACAAAGCAGTGAGGATGGGATGAGTTAGAGCGCAAGTGGTAATTTAAGTGTGATCTTATATAGAACCAAAAAAAAATTCAATTTTTGAGTAACCTTTTTTCTGTGTACTAACTGTACTACTATAAGGAAAGTAAGAGGGCATATACTTTCACCTCTGTTTGCTGGGATGTTCATAACAGGTAATACTCACAGTCAGGATTTTATGAGACGGTAACTATTTTATCTTTCATGATTATAAGGTAAACAGCACTGGACTGGCTATGTATAAATTATATGTATGAATTACAGACAGATTAGACTAAATCTGTCTATTACAATTTGGGGGTAAATGTTGACTGTAACTAACATTTTGAACTAACAGTCTCCAGCAAAACAGCATTAAGCAGCCTGAATGCAGAGTCAAATTTCTATAAAAGTGATTCTAATTTACACTACTGTTTACAGTCGTCTGAATGACTGCAATTCTCTGTTCAAGCCTCCCTAAGAACTCTCAGAGAATCTGTTCACTGGCTATAAACCCACCTGTCAATCAATGTGGCCACACTGTGAATTATGCATAAATTTAAGCCTTAATATAACTTGAATAGTTGCCTTAAATATAAATTCAGACTCAGATTGTAAATGTTTATTTCTGTTCTGAAGTTGGACATTTTAACATGGAGACTGACTTGTTCTATAACTATAGCTAGCTGTTCTATAAGAATAGCAGGTTTGTTTGTTTTTTTTGCAGTCTTATACATAGTCCTCACTTCACAGCCATAGAAATTACCGCTTGCCTGTTAACTACCAAAATGATTTTGAGATAGCTGCAAGAATTCTCTCCCAATTCCAGCTGGGATAGGCTTCCAGCTCCACACAATCCTGAGAAGCGCTTAGAGAAAATGGCTGAATGGATGGATACCACCAAAAACAAAACCTCACCAGCATCAGAGCTGAACTTGTTTTCTGATTACAGACATTACCTCTTGTTTTAAACAGAAATGTGAAGACTGAATAATTCCCCTTTCTGTCTCCTCCATTTCTGCAGATTTTGCTGCAGTCCTTATCTCTCATTTTAAGTTTTGGTTCTTCCATTTCTCTTTGTGAGCACTGACCTGAGATGCTGGTAGCTGAGCATACAGGTGAAAACAAATTGACGCATCTACACCCTAGTGGACCAATTAGAAAAAATATGAAAAAAAAAAAATGTCCCTCAATTTTTTAGGTGCATTTGGACCAAAATGTCTTCTTCCATATGGTTCTAACTGAAAAACATGACTGGATAAGATCAGCCTCAGAGACAGAATGAGATCAGATCTTACTTGCATCCAAACTAAAACAAGATATCATTAGAAAACTATGATTTATTAACAAAATAAGTTTAATAGAATAAGAAACAATATGTAAAACATCATTAATATACCAAACTCAACACATCGCAGAGGATGACCACACTAATACAACAGATGTAATGCACAGAATTATTTTTCAACTTCTTTGAACTTTTTTTTTTTTTTTTTTTAAATGATGATGATCTGCCAAGACAAATGATAAATGTTTTTTTTTCTTCATATTACAAACATATTACAATACTCAAAATCCAAATGTTTAGTACAAAACAGGTAACAGTGGTACAGCCATTTGAACAGATGAAGTAGTGTCATTCCTTCTGCTGGAACTTTTTTTTTTTTTACTACAGGTTATCCACCCCACGAATTCTTCTGGCCAACTGAATGTCACGGGGGAACACAGTGACCCGCTTAGCATGGATAGCACACAGGTTGGCATCTGAGAATATCATGACAAGAAACGCTTCTGCAGCCTGAGAGGTTGAGGAAGGAAGACATGAAGTTAGATCATTTTTGTCACAATAAATGACCACAGGACAGTTTTCCACTTCACCTCAGTCCATCTTAAATCAGTTTAGGCAATTCTTGTGATTCTAATGGCATTATGTATTGTACACGATGAAATCCACAGATTATTTGAAATGATTTAATTCTTAAATTGTTGCGCTATTTGCCAGTGCAGTGTTTAACAGAGTGGTGAACTCTCCAGGAGACTCCTTTTATACGTACAATCATGTCACTAACCTGTGGCAGTTAACCGCATCGCACTGTGAGATGTTTGTGGAGCCAAAACCAAGCAAAAGTTTTGATAATTTAATTAATAAGTGTAAAAACCAAAACTTGAAACAAAGTGTTGATCCTGATCTAAATATACAACAAAATAAAAATAAGTGTATGAAAAGTTTTTTTTTTTTTTTTTTTTAACTTTACAATATTCTTGATTAAATTCTGGTATATTCTGATATTTGGGTCCCTTTTTTCAGATCCAGAAAGTGAACAATGAAAATAAACTATTCAATCAAAACATTCTAAACTTAAATCACAATTAAATGTAAACTAAAAAAAAAAAAAAAAAAAATTGCATTTTTATTTCGAATACTGATTGTTGTATTTTTCAAAGTTCAAGATCAAACCTTAACTTTCAGTTTCAATTTTCTTTTGAAATTTTTCTTCAAATTATCAATAAGTGATGGCGAATAAAAAATGTGCTATGATACTTTCACAGTTAAGAAGCTTCATAAGTAGTGAGGGTACCTAGCAAGCCAGTGACACTCACAGACCTCTCTGTGACTGTGGGCAACACCATCACAAAGGCCACAGTAGCCACAGCTGATGACTTAAAGTCTGTGTAAAGGTAATTCCATGTTTTCCTTCAAAACACAATAAATATGTTGGAAAATAGTTGCTGAAAACATGTGAAAAAACTTTGAATGATATATTACTGAAATGTGGAGTTTGAGGTTCAAATAGCTTTTCACCAGTTTTCAGTCCAGGATTTTTTGTTTTTACTTTATTTGGACTTTAAGTAATAAGAAGACACCAAATCTCTAGATGATGCGCTGCTCATGTCGGCTCTGTGGTTGCTCTAACCTGTTAACACTGAAATGAAAACCTGTAAGTTCTGCAATTTATTCAATAAACTGGTTGTATGATGGTTAAACCACCACACGTAACAACTTAGCAGTGAAGCCAACTGCTTACCTCCTGAAGGGCTAGAAGAGCATAGACCTGCCACCTGAGAATGTCTTTGGAAAGAGTCTGGCACACCTCACGAACCTGAATCAAGAAGAGGAATCAATATTTTTTCATCAAGGCTGCAGTCATGCACATGAAGCAAACACATATCTTTCAGTTCTGGAGGAAAAGAAGAGCTGAAGAGAGTACAGAAGAACTTAAGGGAGATAAGGAAGGGCAAGGCCACCTGCAGGATAAGTTTGGAGGAACTTCAAATTCAACACAAGACAGGTCTGGAAAGGAGCAAAATCTAAGCTAAATTTGTTCTTCACTGTCAGTAGTTCTCTGATGATACAACCATCACTGGACATGTACCAGAAGGAAATAAGCACAAGTACAGGGCGTCGTCACAGACTTTGTCTCAAATCAACATCAGAAAGAGAGAGAAGATTGACTTCAGGAGGAACACACCTCAGACCACACTGGTCAACATGGTGGCAGCATACAAATACCTGGGTGTTCACCTCTACAATCAACTGGACAACAGAAGACGCTCAGACAACACACACATCCTGTATAAGAAGGGTAAAAGTTGCTTTACTTGCTGAGGAGACTGAGGGGCTTTGGAGTGTGTAGGTCAATTAAATACGTTTGATGACACTGTAGGGACGTAAAGATATGGAAAATTTAACATCTTGATTATAGTGACCAAATCATCTTTTATGGATGCTGTGTGATTCTGTTGTGACAGAGATTCTGACCCACAGTGCATCATGGGAAGTGACAAAGACAGTGTAAACAGTTACCGTCCTACCCAGGTCTCACTGTGGGAAGCAGAGGCTGTTTTTCCAGGACTGTTGGTAGGGGAACTGGGCAAGTCGTGGTGAGGTTTCTACACAGACACTACCTTCAACACCACTGTGGGTTTACACACCACTGTGGTATTACTGTCATTATTATTTATAAATTGATTACACTATCATTTATTACTACAAAATACAAAGTTTTTCATTTCCTGTTGATTTTGTTTCAATATCAGCCTGCTACATGGTCATGCACACATAAGCTAAACTGAGACAACAAGATAATAAAAAAAAATAATATTAATGGTTCAAAATCACTGCAAATATATTAGGAAGAGAAGTGTGGATCAGGAGTACAGCATTTCCACCAAATTAGGTCTAGTTCTTGAAGCGGTTCTGTAAGAATTCAATATGTTATCTTTATCAGGAAAAACGACAAGCATGTCAAGCATTTCTGGTACTTCTTGATAGTTTTGGATTCACCTGGTTTGCACATGAATCTACTCACTGCAGTGGTAACACCTTTGACTCAATGGCTGCACCACTATAAAACAATCAGAAAATAACTTAATTTCTCAAATGAGAACACTTTCAAACAATTGAACACAAACCAAAGGGAACTTCATGGCGTCACTACTTGCAGGATAGACTGCGAGCCAGGCACAGATATAAAAGCTGGGTACACAAAACAAACCAAGTCAGAATACAACATGTAGAGCATCACAGTTTAGTCCATGAATTCTACCTTGATCGTACATGACTGGACGTATTTGACTGGTCTGGTTGCCTGATTGCACCCTCAGTATGTAATCATGCGGCATTTCTCCAAACTTTAAACCTGGCTAACATTCTCAGCCACAGGTCTGCAGTACAAAAGAATGGGAAAATCTGAGTTTTAACCCGCAGCACTGGATTTAGTTTGAATCCGGCCCATCACCTAGGATAGCCCTTTATGCTTCGAACACTACTAAATTTGAAATCACACTAGCCTGTCTTTGCTGGTCCTGCTGTATATCACTCTGTAAACTTTAAGTGCATGTGGTGTGCGACTGCCTGTGGTCCTGACTTTTTTCACTGGAGCTGATTTCATTGCTAAAAAACTGTATACCAGTGACTAAAACACAACCCTTTCTAGACTCCGATATTCATTTGCACCTCTTTTTCTACTACAGTTGACATCCTATATATATATATATATATATAGCGATCATATTTCATGATTTGCTGCTGGTTTACTCACCAAGCGGGCAAAAGGACCCTTCCTCAGCAGAAGGTCTGTGGTGCTTTGGTATTTGCGGATCTCCATTAAGGCCTTGGTTCCTGGTCGAAACCTTTTCTTCTTTGGAGACACAGGAGGCTTCTCTGGAAAACATATATAGTGTTGATGGCAGGACAGGTACAGGACCTCTAACGAAACAAGGTGACTATTTGACCAACTGGTCTGTGAGTAAGGGACCAAGAGTTTTGCACTGGAAGCACTCTGGTTCCCATTTGTAGTCCCGGTAGTATTGACCAGTCACTGCAACAGTCCATGTGGAGAGTAAAAGAGGTGAAATGAGTGAAATGAGCTTTCAGAAACCCAATGGCTATCATCTGATAATGATTCAGCTTCATTAGCATGTTTTAATTGTCTGTATTCATGTGCAGATATCTGTTCATAGAGACTACCAGAAATGTGCTTCATCATTCTTGTGTATCAAGTTGCTAGCTGGACTACAGAGGAAGTCTTGCCCATATAATGGGTTGTTTTCCATATATCCACTAGCTACACGAGAAGTCTAGAAACACTGCCTGTTGCCCTTAGTGGCTAAATTGTCTTTAAATAGTAGCTGATGGGTTCTGAGATTGATGCTGGTAAACTGAAACAAATTAAAAGGCAAAGTATTTTCAACCATACAAATCACATGAGATGTGAGGTCATTAAAACTCTCGTTAGTCCCATATCTATGAATCACCACTTCTTTGTAAATGTTCTTTTAACTGTACTTGTCTGTGAGCAGGGTTTGCTTTCACCAAATGTTTTCTGCTTTTTAACAATGTTGAAAAAATCAAAATCAAATCAAATTTTATTTGTATAGCCCAAAGTCACAAAACACAGTTTGCCTCAGAGGGCTTTACAATCTGTACAGGGAGTGACACCCTCTGTCCTTAGACCCTCGGTTCGAGTGAGGAAAAACTTGCCCACAAAAAACCCTTTTAAACACAAATCTGTGATTTTGACAGATGAATACTGAGAATGATCTACTGTAACATTCAGTAATTTATTCAGTCCGTACCAACATCCTACCCTGAATTTTATGCACTTCTACTTGAGAAACTCTCACTTGAAACTCCACTATGTCTTGGGGGCCGGGGTGTCGCACCAGAAGTCTCTGGAGCCTCCAGTGGGGGACGACGTTGGGGCACCTTGCTCTTTCTGCGTTCGGCAGATGAATTGTGACGCATGACTGCAACACACAGGTCAGGACAACAAGAGGACATCACATACTTCATCACAAAAACAAACATTCAGTCATCGCTTAAAAAGGACATGAATACTATTTCAGCATCTACCTAGCTACCCATCTATCAACAGTTTTAAAATGATTTGCACTGGCCCACACACCTAACAACATCCACCCATTTTCTTTAACTGCTTATCCTTCCCCTAACACCAGGGCTGTGGTAAATTTTGGTCATGAAGGTTCCTCACTGAGTGAAATGACCCGGAAGTATTAACGTAGCCAATGTTAGCCATGATAAGAGCTATTTGAATTCTCTAACTGTTAAGGAAAGGAGCTACAATGCTTCCTTTATTATCTCCTTTAGCATAAGATACACTGGACCATCCTTTAAGAAAGGAAAGGAGGTAATGGTAATGGTATGGTATGGTCCACTAATTGATCCCTGTCTCCTCCAGTCTGCATGTCAAAGTGTCCTTGAGCAAGATATTGAACTCCAAATTGCTCCTGAAGCTGCGCCATCAGTGTGTGAATGTGTATGAATGGTTAGCTCCTCAAACTAATGAGCAGTTGGCACCTTGAATGGCAGCTAATGCCATCAGGGTGAATGCGATATGAAGTGTAAAAGTGCTTTGAGTGGTCAGTGCGAGTACAGTCCATTTACCATTTAATGCCGTACCACAATTCCTTGCTGCAGCGACCCTTTGGTCATTCACAACCAGACAAAAAAAAACATCACTGTATTTAAACAGTGTGATGCAGCCTGCAGCAGAGAGCGTGTGAATATGAACATACATGTTGACGTGACGTAAAAACTTTGATCATTAAGTGTGTTCTGTTGTTGACTGAGCTGCGTTCACACACAGAGTAAAAAAGCTGGATGTAATTGTGACATCCAGCGTCCTGCAGATCATCATAAAGTTACCATTGATTATTAATCATATGTCTTTGCCATAACTTGCTATAACACGGTCAGAGAACACGGAGAGGATCTAGTAAGTATCTCAGATGAGTGTTTTGTAGTCCATCTTATGGACTTTGTAGTTTTACCACAGATCACATCATTAACACTCACCGTCGCATAATGATGTAGTCTAAGTGTAAGTGCAGTCGGATTCTCTGAACACCGCGGCCGTCTTCTCCTAACTCCTTATGAACTCTCCTTCACATATTTACTTGGTATTGTGACCCTTTCCATCGATGTCAAGGAAAAGTGATTAGGAAAGGACTTGGTTGCTATTTTTTTTTTTTTGACTATTCGACCGCACCCCAAGTTAACGTAAACAAGCCAGCGTTATATGTCTGGTCACTTTGACGGTAGGTTAACTTTTAAGTGCTATTTTAAGTTTACAGCGTCATATTAACATACTATTTTTATACGTGTCCCAACCAAGTAAAGTCGTTGTAAACATACCTGTGGGGGTGAACAATATCCACGAATTCAATGGGGTTTTTTTTAACCGAGCAGTCACGCCAGAAGTGGCCACACACTACAGCGTCTAACCGAAATTCAAACGACGTCTATTCACCAGCCCAACCAATCAGTGTGGAAGTGGTGGGCGGGACAGACTCTTTGGAAGCCCATGTCATCGCGCATTCGGTACAGCGCATGTGCGACTCCAAACAAAGATGATAAAGAAGCAAGATGGCTCACTGCGTCAACTACTTCCGTCATGGAAGTCCGGAATAAACGATGTGTTTCATTCAGAATGTTATTGATTAGGTCTGTTTTCCTGCTCTGGATGTAGTTTGATATGATATGAAATGATTGACTAATATGTTCATTATATCTACTGTATTAGCACATACATCATGTGTGATACATACATAGACACTATATGTATCGGCAAGCAGTTTTCAGAAAACTGAGATGTATAAAAGTGGCGCCAAATATTTGTTAAATTATTAATGTTTCCTTCATTAGGTGGGGTAGGAGATGTTGGGAAAACGGTTCCAGCAAGCTATATTTTGAAAATACACACCCATGCCTTTTCTTTAGACCTCCCTCAAAACCACGCCTTCAAAGTAATGGAAAGGTCTCTATTAGTTCAGAGGGGGAGGGAGAAACGGACTGAAGATTGATGGACGTGTCAGGATCCAATCATAATGCGCAGCCTCATCAACGTGATTGGACGGTGTTTTCCCATGATTTCGCCCTCTAGAGTGGACTAAAACATTTTGTGTTTTTTGACAAACCTTCTATTTTACTGGCTGCAATGGGGTTGTGAAGAGGTTTTCAAGCAATATGGTAAAAAAAAATGCTCCAGAAAACATCTCCTACCCCTTTTGGTTGAGCTGTCTGTCATGTCACCCCTCTCAGTTGATGCCATGCCCCCCACATTAGATCTGGGTCAAAAGTCTGAAAAGATCTGAAACTGAAAAAGACAGATCTGAAACTGAATATTTTTTTTTAACTGTAAAAAATAAGATCTGAATCTGAAAAGATAAAACTTGCAACTGAAAGAAAAATATGAAAGTGAAAAATGAAAATAAATGATTTATTGTATTTTTGAAAATTCAAGATCAAAACTTGAAATTTCAGTTTCAGATTTTATGTTTTCAAGTACAAAACGTTTGACCCTAATCTAGCTCCATATTACAATATGTGAGATTGAATTCCAAGCTTGAATTCCAAACAGTGGAGCAAGTTGCCCGCCCTTCCCCTAATGACGCTCACGCAGGGTGCCAGGTTGATGCTGCTGAACCTTCACTAGAACCTTCACTAAACTCTGATACTCTACCGGTCTGTGTATGTTTTGGTCATTGGATTTTACATTCAGAAAAGGATATTAAAAAACAAAAAATTAGTGGTTATTTGATTTTCATTTTAAAATTCAGAAATTTAAATTTAAATTTTCTTTATCAGGGTCAAGAAGGGATAAACAATTAAACAGTTGATTTCATTTCCTGTTTCTAAAAACAAAAGGTAAAATCATTGGAGGACAGAAACAAAAAAACGCCTGTTTTTTCATATTGTGCAACCAGAAGTTGCCGTTTTCAAAGTAAGAGCGGATATGAGGAGGTGCTGTGTATGAGAGGAAGAATTTCGTTCATTAATAAAAGACACAATAAAAGAGTGTGTCTCAGGGAAGAGGACATGCCTGCAGAAAAACTAAGCCGCATATTTCAGGTAAAAACTAAAAATAACTACATATAATCAGGGAATAGTTAGCTACTAGCTAACATTACTCTGCGCTAACAGGGTGTGAAACCTTGCTAGCCTAGTTGTTGTCATGGAGTTTGCATTCTTGAAATCCACCTCGCTATGGTTTATCACTGGAATCTGTTACTAATGTTATTTAAAGGGTTATTTTACTTACTTATTTACACTTTACTACTGAATTTTTTCACAGGTCTCAACTCAAAGTCTATACATGACTGATGAGGCAAACGTGGCCTTGTTTCCTGAAGCATCAGGTGTTTTCAGCTCATTAGACCTTACTCCTTTTTTGTTCATGCAATCACCTGGTACACTAGTACTAGTTCCCCTGCATACAGTAATTCAGCCCTCAGAGCCACTGTCAAAAAAACATTTCAAAGGTAACCTTAAAGTCACTTGTTAAATTACTGTGAAACACATTATATGATTTCAAATGTATTAATAATGAGATGAGAAATTAATCAATTAATTAATTAGATTTTGTTGCACAAGAGCTAGATTTGACCTGATCATTTCCACTCCAGTTGCCATTCTTTGTCTCATTCATAGTTATTGTGTTATAATAGTTAATACCTATGGAGCCCCTAAGTACAGAGCCCCTGAGGGGGCATAAAAAAAAAGATGTACAATTGCAAGATCTCACAAAACCTTTGCAAGATCTCACGAAACAATTGTGAGATCTCGCAAAACCTTTGTGCGATCTCGCAAAAGTACAGAAGACTGTTTATCGTCTGTCATCATCGGTCATTTGGTAATTTGGAACAGTTCCTGCGGTCAAGAGAGGTCCCTCAAGCGGACATCATGCACATGAAAAGAGACAAGGTGGGCATAGAATTCATTCAGTAACCTAATAAGTCAGTGTAACAACACAGAGCTTGGAATAATGCTAGAAACTAACTTGGGGAAAAGTGGAGTTAGCATTAACAGTACGCCAGCTAACAGTACGCTATGTTAGCGCTCTAATGTGAAGTTATGCCAGTCCAACCATATGTCGCCAGGGTTACAGATGTTGATATGTTTTACACTTTGCCGTAAATCGAGCTGTGAGTCTTTTTACGACACAAAAGTGGTTACCATGGTAACCTAGACGCCATGGCAAGAAACGCACACTGTAGAGGCTGGTCTAGTTGAATACTTAAACTGTACTTTTGAAAGGTTTACTAATATTCCGTATTTATCAGTGACTGCTAATACTAAAGAGAGAATAATAGGCATGGTGTGACGTGCCTCAAATGGCTTTAAGAGGCAGGCTTTGATCTTGCTAGTCCCAGTGATGGCTAAACGTAAAAGCTTTGCACAGAAGAGAGTTTAGTAAAGCAACTCTTGCCAGTGATCGTACTTTAATGTGAGCAGTGAGCAGAAACCTTGAAAACACATTTCGATGTATGTTTGCAATTAGTTTATTAACACCCTAACGTTGGGCAGTCCTAAACAAATCCAAAACTACATCAAAATAACAGGGAGGCAGTTAAATCAACCATCAGATAACTGATAGACCATTGTCTTTTGCTAAAGCATTAGTATGAATAGAAAAGTCAAATGAGCTGCCACGTGCAGGCAGGGTCCGACGTTGTACATATTTCCTCTTTTGTCCACTTGACTGGTGAGTCAAAAAGTTAATTTCGGACGCTGCGTGCAGGGCTGTTCATTTACTGACCTTCCTAAATGTATTTGTATATTGTTTTTAACAGGATGAGTTGGATGACACTGCCCAGGTTTGGAACGCACACACCATGAGGCCCTCGAAGAACATAAATGTCCCCAGCGGTCGGCCTAATGTGATGTATGCCTTGCCTGAACTTTACGGGACAATAGACTTCCTTTCCCCGGTTGAAAATGAAGATGTCCAACTGTGCAAAAGCCAATGTGTCTTTTGCCAGACCATACCATGTGATCTGGACGTATATGAAATGTGCAACATCTTTATGGCCAAGTCCCATCTGAATCTACCAACAGATCCATATGAGGCTGTGAACTTGTATATGCACCTAACAGAGGCTATCAATGCATCTCTGTAAGTCACAAGTACTGAGTTGTGCCCTGTAGGAGCCAGAGAGTTGAGCTGTTGGTATAGTGTACAGTATATAATATTTTAGTATTTCTCCTTGCTATCATTAACCATGCTATATGTTTATGTTCTATCATTTTAAATTATTTCAACTTTTTTCTAGAAACATGTATGTTTGGCTTGATGTATGGGTCAAAATACTATAACACTATTGATCCTCATCTGGTGTTGCTTTAGAGATAAAGCAAATCAAACCAGTGTAAAATTCATAACTAGTACCAAAACAAACAGTCTCTTTATCACTTAATTGATGGGAAATGAACATCACAATTTTCCTAACTATGAATTTGTAACTGTTACAATTAAAATGTTTCTAGTCTCTAAATGTTTAAGATACTATTGGATGTTTAATAACATTTCTGCAGATGTCACCCATGTTGAGATTTTATGAACCTGCCTGTAAGATATCTCAAAACCTACTTGGTTATTATCACTCCTCACTTTTGTCAGTGTGTGGTGGTATGTGTTTAGAAGTGGGACACAAATATTGTCTCTGTGATAATTACCAGGACTTTTATTACTTCTAGAAGTAGTACAAACATCAGGTGACATCTAGTTGACATAAATGCACCGTCAAGATATCTGTATGAACAACCTGTGTTGTGAAATGTCAGAGAGAGGTAGAAAACAGAACATGCACTTATAATTTTGTAAACAACATTTTTATTATAATTACCCTGTATTGTTTCCCAGTGTGAAATTAACCATGAATAAATAAAAAAAACCAGTCAGCCTTATCAGTTTGTTTTGTTAATTAAGACCAATTGAGAACTTGAAAATATGAAAACATCAGCGCTGCACATTGTTTGTTGACAGAAGGAAAGGACAGCTACTCTGTCACCATATGAAGTGATATATTTGGCCATTTGCTCATCAGTCATAACGGAAATCACTGCCTTGTCAACCTGCAAGCAGAAAAAAGAAAATATTAGAAGAAATACTTGAAATGTTTACTATGAACATGAATTATAAATGTAAAGAAGGAGAGAGAGAGCGAGTGAGCTGGTTTACTTCACACAGAATCTGTTATATTAATTTCTATTCTGCAGAAAACTGTCTTTTGAATTAAATGGGTTCAGCTCAATAGTACTGTAAATGAACAGCCCTGCACGCAGTGTCCGAAATTAACTTTTTGACTCACCAGTCAAGTGGACTGGTAGATGAAAAAATCCACCGGCCATGCTTATTTTTTACCTGCCAAAATAATAAATTGCCTTTTTGTATTACATGTTCATTTATTTCCATCACTTTCACTGAGATAAAGCATTATGTTGAATATAAACTTAAAGAAGAGGTCAGAGGAAAGTTAAAGCAGAATTACTTTCAATATACTGATGAATGATTGAGTAATTCAAGTCTGAGTACAACTCAGGAATTCAACTGAATGTATTTGCTATCAACAGGAGTTAAAGCAAAAAAAAATCTATGATCAGAAGTTGTTCTTGAGGAAATATGTACAATGTCGGACCCTGCCTGCACGTGGCAGCACATTTGACTGTTCTATTCATACTAATGCTTTAGCAAAAGACAATGGTCTGTCAGTGATCTGACAGAGGGTGGTCTACAGAGGTGTGTGTTGCAAACATAAATAAAATACTTAAAACGTCATCCACCGTGTCCCTGCTGAAAGTACCCACTGTGGCATCAGGCCACGCTACAATAGGTACATAATATATAGGTGCATATATAGATGAACATAGGTGAAGTACACATATGGGTACATATATGACCCTATATGTATGTGTACATATATGCGCATATATAGCATATATTTGAAACCTATATCAAAACCTATAGTAAAAATTATATGTTGGGGCGGTGCTTAGCTCAGTCGGTAGAGCGAAGGCTAACCCTAACCCTAACCCTAACCCTAACCCCTAACCCTGCGGCTGGCCCGGGTTCGAGTCCCGACCTGTGGCCCTTTCCCGCATGTCATTGCCCATCTCTCTCTCCCCATGTTTCCTGTCACTCTTCAGCTGTCTCTATCTAATAAAGCTTGGAATGGCCAAAAAAATAATCTAAAAGAAAAAAATATATATATATTTTTATATAGGTTATTTCCGTGTGGGTGCATAGACCCTATTTATAAAAAAATCATAAAAATAATCCTCTATATCTGATGGTTTAGTCAAAAACGCCTTCTGATTCCACAAAAGAAGCCCCACCAGTTGTTCGTCTCCCCATTATTTCATTAAGGGTTTTCCAGAGCTCTTTACCATCTTGCTTTACAGCATTTATCCTTTGCATGTAATATTAGTTTTTCATTGATCTATTCAGTTTTGTAACCTGGTTTCTCAGTTGACAGTACTTAAATCTGTCCTCCACTAATCCAGACTTTAGTGTTCTAGATTTGGCTTCATCTCTTTCCCAACCATATCCTTCCCAACCAGGGGAGCCTGACCCCCCAGGGGGGCCCGACCCCCCAGGGGGGGTCACGAAACCCTCTTGATTTTAAGGGGTGTAATAAATCTAATGCGTTAAATATAGATGAGTCAGCATTCAATTCATTAGTGTGACAAAAACAACTACATTTAAGGGCTACATTTAATGTTTATTCATTTATTCAAATCACAATAGAAAAGTTTAAAAATATAGGCTATATTGCGAGAATTAGGGCGTATGTAACATCCCTCCTGCAGTATACACAGAGGTGACCTAGCAACAGAAACAGAGAGCTAATGGAAAAATGGCGAAGCGTCAGGGAGACGAGAATGCTGAATATCTCAAAAAGAAAAGGAGAAGGTACCATGAAAGTTATATTTAGTTTGGCTTCAATGGACAAAATTAGTGGAATTCATCTTTTGCAGTGAGAAACTGGCAAATGAAAGTTTGAAACCCTGCAAGCTGAAGTGACACCAGACAACTAAACATCCCGAGACGGTGGGTAAACCCAAAGAGTTTTTCCTCAGAAAAAGGGAACTCGTTGTCACAAACAGGCCCCAAAACATTAAGGGCAGTATTAATAAAGCTGGAAGCGACCAGAAGCAGGCAACGGTTGCGTCTTATGAATGCTCTCTCCTTATTGCGCATGCCAAAAAGCCAAACAACATTGGGGAAACACTGATTAAACCTGCTTGTATTAAAATGGCTGAAATACTATGTGGGCCGCAGGTAGCTAACAAATTTAAGACTGTAGCACTGTCCAATAACACAGTGAAAGACAGAATTGACAGAATGGCAGGAAACGTTGAGAACACATTCGTCGAAAAAAACAAGACGGGTCCGTTTTCAATCCAGCTGGATGAAACTACCATTGCGGCAGAGGAGGCAATTCTCATTCTATATGTACAGTACATTGAGGAAACCAAGCTAAAACAGGACATTCTTATGTCTGTTAATCTCACAGGTACCACAAGAGGAGAGACATTTTCCGTGTAGTTGTAGTTGTATACGTACTTCACAAAGCACAATATTCCCTATAAAAATGTAGTTGCATGCTGCACAGATGGAGCCGCTACAATGATGGGGAAAAATAAAGGCTTCAACAGCCGTTTGAAGGAGAAGGCGCCCCACTGCTTAGTGTTTCACTGCATGATACACAGACAGGCACTGGCAGGCAAACACTTCTGTGAAGATGTGAAGAAGTGTGCTGGTTGTCCCGGGGCAGAGTGCCTACAAAATGGTCTCCGGTTTTGCACCCACCTTGAATGCCTTCATACATACATTACTTCTCAACTGCTGCGCCTGGCTCTGCCGCCCGTATGCTCAGTGCAATCCAAACTTTTCTTGTCTGCTGGAGATGCTATAACTATCTAGAGTCTAGTGACTAGAGCTGTCACTTGATTCTTTGTGAGTCATACGTATTGCTGCACTAAAATATTATTGTCCCAGTGTACCATGATTGTTTCAGGCATACAACAATGTTGTCCAGGCTCTGTTTATGTCAGCTTGTTGCACAAAATTTTTCCATTTTATAAAATCTGTGGGACTGAGTAATATCTGAGGGGCCTGAGAAGAGAAATCTGAGGAGGTCTCTGCAGTTGCACCATTTTGAATCGGGTTGGGATGTGAGTGACAGAATACACTAGATGAAAAAGAATGAAGATTATTGGAAATATATTTAAAAAACCATTCATGCAGATTTTTAACAGAGTAGAATGTTTCCATACTCAGGTCAGTAGTGTGATAATAAAAAGAAAGAAAAATTCAAGCTGCAGTAAAAACAGTCTTCCAGCTCTGTGAGGTCACAAAGTAACTGCCAGGCACTGATCATTCTACAAACAAAATCTTTTATTACGTAACCACTTCCTTTATAATCACTTATGCTTTTTAGAGATACTAGTACAACAGCTGCCCTGTTCTAAATTCTTGGACCACACCTGTCTTTCTTTTCATTTGGTACACTGACATACACTACATATTGAATAGATTTTATTCCATCAGGAAGATTTTATTCAGTGTCCATGATCTCAACAGATTCGTTGATCACATCCAGAGAGAGCGGGGTTACAGTTTTGGTCAGGACAGCCGTGGTGCTGGGTTTATACTTGTACTGTCCCTCTCTGAAAAAAAGACAAAAAAAAAAAAAAGAGTCACATTCAATTGTACAAGCAGTACTGCCAGAGGAGGATATTAAAGTCATGATTCCTTCATGTAACATTTTCATTGTTAATTAAATAACTAAAATATGACCTGAAATGGTTTCCACTTTTTATTCATAGTCTTTACTCTTCTCCAGGGTGATGATTAAAGTATAATAAAGAAAATGAAGTAGGGGGTAAAATCCACTCAAAAATATGTGGCTATGCTGTTTCAACACTGAACAGACAGAAATCTGACATTAATATATGTGTCCACTGTCCACACACAGATGTCCTGTTACAGAGCTCATCTAGGAGATGATGTTTTTATATTGCAAAACTGCTCTTGACTATGAATGACTTTTTGTGACAGGGCTATCTTAAAAACTAATTTTCAAATGCAGTCCTTTGTCAGGTCACAGTTAAAAAATATAAATACAGGGACACAATAGCACTAAACACAATGGGTGCAATGATACACAAAATTCATGGTTTGGTTCGATTCGATACCTTAGTGTCACAGTTCGATATTTTTTGATACAAAAAAGAAGAAGAAAGAGAAATTTCCATGCCTTTTCTAACTTGTAGTTTATTGAAATTACCAAAATTTGTTTCAACACAAAAGTACAGTTTTTAACTTGGTGCAGCTCTACCTGCCTCATTTTCTGCTGTGCATACTAAGAAGTTAGAACCATATAAAACAAAAACAGCACCTTGTATAAAAGGCATTAGCCTTGTTGCGACGAGCTAGCTTTGCATGTAGCTTCTGTCTCACGCATGCTTTCAGCACAGAGCGCATCGTCAGAAGTTGATAAAATAAATACAAAATTGCGTATTCTTCAATTCGTAGTGCTGACCGAACCAAGACCACTGTACTGAATGGTTCAATACAGATACATGTATTGTTGCACCCCTACTAAATACATAAATCTATAAAAAGGTATGCATGTAATGGCTCACCGTTTTCCCTTTGTCGTGGGTTTGTCGTAGCTTCGCAGGTACTCTACTCCAGCTTCAGTGATAACACACAAGTCCACGTTGCTGCCTGAACCCAGGTCACAGAAAATCCCTGCAGCGATGGCATCTTGCACAAGCTGCTTTGCCTCCTCCAGCTAAAAGAGAGAGCAGAGAGAAAGAAGAGGAAAGAATTGAGTAACTACTGAACACTGAAAAGCAAGTGATTTTTTTTTTTTTTTACAGATTCATTTTCAAGACAACTTTCAGGCCACTTTGAAAGGATAACTTTTCAAACCACCAGTGACTTCACACTGAAAGATGTTACTCTACAGGCAGAAATCTACTTTAACTAAAGCTACATAGTTCAAACTACTTAGTAATGAACATGTTATATGACATTATGTCAAAGTGACTTATTATTATTTATATGGAGCAGCATGAGGTAGAGGTAGCGGGTCGTCCACTAATCAGATGATTAGCGGTGAATGTGATGAGCAGTTCAAGGTGCACAAACACTGATACTCACATACACAGTCCAGTCGAGCTAAATGGTAAACGGACTGCACTTAAATAGCACCTTGCTAGTCGTCTGACCCCTGAAGGTGCTTTTTATACGACATGCTGTATCTTATTCCCCCATTCATACACATTCACAGATCGACAGCACAGCCTTTGGGAGCAATCTGGGGTTCAGTATCTTGAGCCAGGGATCGAACTACCAATCATCTCAGTTAAGTTCATTGCAAAAAGTGTTCAGAGGTCGTACATAAATGAAATACAATGAACACTGTCTTCAAGAAACTACTGTCCAGATGGGATTGCACCAAATAGGCTTACTCAGTCAGCCAGGTAACTTCTAGAGCATGTGATAACTTCTCTAAACATTTGTTAACAAACAGCATAATCAATACTTAGTAAAGTTTTACAAATTTGGATTAAAAATATTAAAAACCGCCAAATATTTTTCACAGGTAAGCTGACACCTTCATTCTTCATCCATCCACATTCACCAATCCATAATGGTAAAATTAAAAGATAAATAAAATAAGATCGAGAGGTGCAAAAAAACATCAGAGGGGATTGATCAGAGCACTCAGTGCATTTCCCTTTTTAATTATTACACCATCTATCAAAGGAAAGTAGTCTGACCTCCATATTAGGTTTGAATCTGTCCTCAAATACAGAGACAGCAGCTGCAGCTCCAGACCCTGAAACCAGAATCAAACTTGTTTTCACTTTTTCATAATGTGTTTTAAAATTTTTGTTCAATGATTATTTGGGTTTGAAACTTTATTTATTTAGCTGGATTTATATGATCAAAACAAAAAATAAACTTTTCTCTGTTTTTTTTCTCAAAAATCCCTTCAGACATCAGCCCAGCCACATAAAGAACTATACAGTGCAGTACACACATAAACACATACCCATGGTGAGGAAAGGCAGTTTGTCGTAGGAGCCATGTGGATAAACGCTGAACAGGTGAGCTCCAGTCACATCAACTCCTCCAATAATCAGAGATGAACCTATGTGACCCTGATATCTGAAAAAACATGCAGACGTGACCACAGCATCCTGCAATCTCAATTTCAGTGGGAGGAATAAGAGTGACGGTCTGCTTAGACACGTGTGGATGTTAATGAACAGAGGAAACCCGAGAAAACCAAAGAGAGAAGATATGAGGATTCATAATGAAATTAGAAATAACTAACATATAACCATAAGTGATTTGAGTTATATATCTCTGTTACCCTCACCTGAACAGCATCTGTTTTAGCTGTCGGGTTACCATGGCAACAAGGGGGGGTCGCCCTGTGTTGAGAGTGTGCAGTTCCACATTGGATGCCATGATCTGTGTGGTGATCTCTGCATCTGCAGCCACACCAGCCCCACAGCAGCTGCAGAACATACAGGGGTTTAACAAGTTTAACACGTCGAACCATGGACACCCATGTATGTGATACAAATATGTAATACAAACACCATCAATCTATGAAAATGAATGCCACTAATACAAAAAAAGTCATGTGAAAACACTGACAGTGAAATAGTGTCAAGAAAGAGTTACAGTGGAAACACGAGTGAGGACACAGCCAGGGTCATCCTACTGTGGATTTACTCACTAGATCTTTGGAGCAATGTAATGAATCTTCATGCAGTTTTTGTCAGCCACCACCATGTCGTCTGTAGCCCTGGTGTCTGCTCCCAGGATCACACCATCCTGACAGACAAGAACAGAGTATACAAAAAAAAAAAGAACTGAAACTGAAGGCAGATCCTCCCTCATGTTGTATGCATGAGCCTCTCTCACCAGTATGTAAATGTGTGTGACTATGTGAATGTGACAAGTGTTTTAAAAGTGCTTTGCATCTCTTTCTCCCCACATTCCTGTCACTCCTCTGCTGTCTCTGTCAAATAAAGCTCAAAAAGGCCAAAAAAAAAAAAAAAAAAAAACTTAAAAGTGCTTTGAGTGGTTGGCAGTTCAAAAAAAACATTTACCATTTACCTTGTAAACAATACCAGCGATGGTGGTCCCTGTCTTTCTGGCCTTGGGGGCGTTGTAGCCGAGCTTTGACAAACTAGACTCTAACACTGCATTCCTGGAAATGATGAATAAAGATGAGATAAACAGATAAACAGAAAGGCAAAGACGCTCAAATTAGGGTTGATTCACTGCAATCCTCCTATCTCCTATTGTCCTTCCATAAACACCCTATAACTATTTAATATACTGCCCAATACCATGTAAATGTCAAAGGTATGTTACAGAGACATAATACCACATGGAAAGAGAGAGTTGTATGTGTACAAAGTAACATTTGAGCAATATATAATCAGATGAACGATGTCTGAACCTTTAGTAAATATGAGCAAAGATGGAAAAACTTTTTCTCTGGTGGATGTAATGACATAAAAAGGGCAATTAAGCGCTGAAGAAAGAGTAGATTCACAAATTGAAAACACTCTTAAATCCAAACACTGAAGAAGAATTGTGCTTTCCCCCAGTTTATAACATTTTAAATGTATAACACTGACATGTTTGTCTGTCCTGAAATATGAATCCATTCTCTGTTGATCTTCCTGAGGTTTCACTCAGACTTATCATGGCAAAGTTTCTCTTCCAACCAAAGGTTCTAAGGACAAGTTTATGTTTTACTGATTGTGATGCCCTAAATTTGGGGGCTTACATTTTACAGTTATATTGGTCCATATATTGGCTGATTGTGGAATTTCTTATATTCACTGTATAGATTTGACAAATTTTAGTGAAATAATTAATCAATACAAAATTTGAAAGAAATGTCTTTAGTGTTTTCAAACCAAAATTGTGTTCCACAATAGTGTAGGGACAGCTTTGAAACAACAGTAGATCTTCTTGAAAAATCAAATTACTATTAGACAATGTTGTAAACAAAATATTGTCTGGGACTTGGAAGTGAACCCATGATCAAGTATTTTTTAAAATTCAGGCTTCAGCCCTATGTGAAATGGGTTGCATTGCTCTTATAGTACTTCCTCATAAACAGCATTTTAGCCTCAGTAACAATAAATAACAATAAGAGTCCATACCTGCGGCTGTTTTCAAAGTAGAAACCAGAAGTCTGCTGCTCAAAGGGCTTCAAAGTGTGAAGCATCTTCAGTTTGAAGACAGAAGAGGAGATGAAGATGAATTTCAGAGCTGACTCTGCTAGACTGCGTGTCAGCGTTTTCCTGGATTTTTACTTTTACTTTCCTTTTCTCAGCATAAGCCAAGCCTTCCTGTGTTCCACTGTAAAAAATATCCAGATTTTTTTAATCTCATATACCAGTTATGAGTGTAAAAAAGGATTCTTATTATTATCACAGTCAATTTTCTTTTAATGTGAAGCAAGACTGTATTAATGTTAATGTTAATTAATGTTAATGTTAATGTATGAATGTAATAAGCTGATTTGTATGAGAGAAAACATCCAATCTCATTGTGCCTCTTGAACCAGTATTAACTGATATTTCTTGCAGTGTATTAAAGTTTGTCAGTGTCAAAATGGAATCTGGTTCCCAAGGTGCCTAAAATGTCGGTTCAGGTAACATGTATAACAGAATGAACAAACTGTTGAGTTTCACTTTTTCTCCTCACTTTTTAAAAAGAAGTTAAGCAGAAGTTAACAGTTAACCCAAACCAATTGACAATATATCACGTCAGACATAGAAATCTTTGAAAACACTGCTTCTTAAAATGACAAACGAAGTACAGTTATTACTGCCGTTTAGTCTTGTTTAGTAACATTTAATTACTTTTACATAAAAAGTGAGATTGGAGAATCATAACAGTACTGTGCTGTAACAACAAAACCATTTCCACTCATTAGAGTGTGAGCATCAATGGTGGGACCCTATTGATTTTATAGTGATCCATTACTAATAGAGCTCAAGGGACTTAATTCAAATCAGGAAAAGGTAGGTTAAAACAGAGGCCTTAATTCAATGCAATTAATTTGTGGTTCCATGTTTCCCTCTAGTGGAGTGTCTGTATTTTTTACAGGAGTGATCTGTTCTCCAGTTCAGGCTGCCAGTAATGGCCCTTTCTATGGGCTGACTGACACATTCTTCAGTTGGACTGGGTGAAGCTCTATATTTGCAGCATAATATATGGTGACCTGAGCGGTGTAAATTTCTAGAAGAGTTGCAAAATAGTTAATACTAATCTGAATTGTCGCTTGTCGCATATATTTACTGGACTTCATGAGTAAGTTAATAAGTGGTTTATTAACTATATTTTACTTTACCTGACAAAACTGTAGGAGCCATTTGTGCGTATATTTTGTTTGAGCACTAGGGTGCAGTATTTTCGTTTTTTGTCTGATATAATAAGATCGAAATCAATTTGAGTTGAATGGTGGTGGGGAGCACACCAGTTCTTAGCAGCATCACGACATCCAGCTGAAAAGCAGCTTTATGTTAAGCTCTAGTCACCAACAACCTTGCACAGTATTTTGTTTTGCCTAAACCGAGTGAAGAACAATTCTCAAGCCACCATTAGTGACTAATCGAGTTTCTTTTTGGTAGTCACAACAAAACCATTCACAAGAAAAAGGGGGCTGAATATAATTGCATATAAATGTAATATGCATTATGCAGGAGTGAGAAAAACTTCTTGAAAACAACAAAAGTGTGTCAGAAATTTTATTGATTCATTGGTGAGCAGATCTTATTCTTATTGAATCATTCTCATCAAAATATGCTTATGCTAATACTGCACCAGATGACACCATTCAGGACAATGGAGCTATTAATTTACAAATCTCTTACTATTAATACTGTACAAATTATTAAATATTTTGTAAAATTTTCCCACAATAAGGATGAATGGAAAATCGTCAAATCTGTCAACAGACCCACTACACTTTAAACAACAACAACTACTCCATACTTTATCCTACAGACTTAATTCAAATTACTACTTGTAGACAAGATGTTAAACTATTAACGTTGTCCACAACTTTACAAAATCGTTTACTGTTTTTAAACACTAAATTTGAGTATATTTTTACTCCACAGCAGCGTTTACAATGGGTGTGTATTGCGCCTGCTAGAGCGGGTGACGTCAGAGCTAGAGTGAAAGAGCAGCTAACAAGTCCGTCAAAAAATAAAACATACCAGTCTCTCCTGGCCACAAATGTCATGCTACAGACATGATCTGCCCAGCAAAACGTAGGAAAACTGGTTACCTACGCAGTGATGTCATCACTTAAGCTGTCAGCCTTACCGTTTCGGTGTTATGAGCCTCGGAGCACCAGCTAGTCCCTGCAGCACTCCCATTAACTCCCATGTTAAAAAGGAGCAATTTTTCTTCAGGCACGCAGACAAACCCGTTCCTTTACCAGACGAATAAAATCCATTCCGTACCGGAAATCGCATTTTAAGAATACCAGGCGATCAGGAAAGCCTCGTAATACGCCCGGTCAAGTCGTTTCAGCGATAACGGTCAACGGTCTAGCCGGAAATCGGTCATTTCTGTCGTGTACTCCCTAACGTTATCAGTCGTGCTCTGAGCTGCAGTCTGACACACACGCGCTGCTCTAATTGGGGCCTGGCAGATGGTGCCCTTTGCTCGGTAAACTCCGTACTGTGTCAGTCTGTGCAGCAGTCTGACACACAGACGGTTAGCTGCCCATTACGTGCCACATTAAAAAGGAGCGATTTTTCTGCAGGCAAGCAGACAAACCCGTTTCTCTACCAGGCGAAAGAAATCCTTTCCGTGGCGGAAATGACGTAAAAGGTCACCTACAGATCAGGAAAGCCTCGTAATACATCTGGCGAAGTCGGTTTGATGATAACTACAGCGGTTTGGTCTGTACACGACTTTATCTGCAGTTTGCAGCTGTTTACTCGGTCAGCGTCTCTCCCTCTGTCACTCAGACACGCGCGTACCTGTCCTCTCTGGTTAGCACGCCGCTAACGCAAAGTGTAAACAAACCGTGCGCGTGTAGCAAACGGAGTCTGCCAGCTGATTGTAACGAGCGACTACAAGTTAACGGGCGAGTCATTAACATAAAGACTGCACACAGAGTTTGCCAGCTGGGCATTTAGCTTTACATAGCTTAACACGGCTAAGCACGAAACTGTTAACTTTGTTAGTGTTAGTTTAGTTATATACGTGTTTTTATTCTGTTCATGTTGTGATCTGTGCCATCATATTTGATGAGAGCAGTACAGCTGAATTTTATCAGTTAAAGGTGCAGTGACAAATATTGCAAATATAGAAAGATTACTCAACTTTTTTTCAGGTAATCTCACGCTTTCTTAGAACACTGTACAAATTCATAAAATATTTCAAAATATCCTACAATTCTATCTTTTCATACAAATTTCCTCAGATGCATCGGGCATTTCGGCAGAGAGCATCCACACAGTATTTCCACAGGAAATACAATTTTTCTAGTTTTTATTTTTCTTCTTCCGTACGTTTTTTACAACATTTTAAGTCCCACAAATCCTGTCCTACCAACACAAAAATAATGCCACCATATTGTCAAAGGGTATGGTCGAATAGTCAAAAAAAAAAATAGCTCCTCCTAAGTCCTAAGTCCTTTCCTAACCACTTTTCCTTGACCTCAATGGAAAACGTCACAAGGTCAAGGAAAGATCTGAAGGAGTTAGGAGAAGACGACCGTGGTGTTCAGAGAATCCAACTGCACTTACACTTTGACTACATCATTATGCGACGGTGAGTGTTAATGTAAAACTACAAAGTCCAGAAGATGGACTAAATAACGTGCATCTGAGATACTTACTAGATACTTTGCGTGCGCTCTTAGCATGTAGTTTAATGCAAGAAATATAAACGTGGAAAACCCAGTGAAAACTATTACTTCATTATCAACGTCAGAATTCAAATAATAAATGAATATTGTCCACCTGTCACAGACGTCAGATGAAGTGTTTGTTACGCTGGTATGGTCGCTGACCTCCCGGTCCTGTCTCATATAGAAACATGGAGATGAGACAAAGATATGATAATCAATGGTAACTTCATGATAATCTGCAGGACGCTGGATGTCACAGTTCCAAACAGTTTTTACTCTGTGTGTGAACGCAGCTCCACCAGTCAACAACAGAACACACTTCATGATTAAAGTTTTTACATCACATCAACACGTATGTTCATATTCAGACAAGCTCTCTGCTGCAGGCCGCATCATGCTGTTTAAATACATTAATGTTTTCTGGTTGTGAATGACTGAACAGTGTTTTTGTTGCTGCCGAAAGGAATTGTGGGGCGGCATTACCTGCTTTCCTTTCGTAAAGGATAGTCCGGTGTATCCTATGCTAAAGGAGATAATAAAGGAAGCACTGAAGCTCCTTTCCTTAACAGTAGGAGAATTCGAACAGCTCTTATCATGGGAGCTACGTTAATACTTCCGGGTCATTTCACTCAGTTAGGAAGGTCCCTAAGCAAATTTGACTATTCGACCGCACCCAAACTCTGAGGGAGAGATTCCTAACCTTTTCAGATGATCTGTGACGATGCAGTCACAGTTACATTTAAGAGCTGAAAACAGGCTGGAGTACATTAATAAATGCAATAGATACAGCATGTTCCTGGAAAATGTTTGTTAAACTTTGAAAACAGGGTGATATAAAAACTCTCCAACAATCCAAAACAATGAAAATAAAGAGTAAAATAAGAAACATTTACATGTAACACTGCAACCCCTTCAGAACCATTTTGGATCTGTTTCTGTAATGATATGCACAAGAAGATGAGATCTCCTTTATGTCACATTTACATCTCCTAGATATAAATGAGCACTAATTGAGATCAAAGTGGTTTTCTCGTTCTTCTCAAATGTCTCTCCTTGGAAATAAGTCTCACAGTGAGCACTGTGCGACTTCTCTAAATTATTTCACAGCTGTCTCTTTTCCTGATCTCAGCTAAGAGAAAAATTAGACAAATTGTGCCACTTTTCAAATATGTCTCAATTTGATATCCTTACTTGGAAGTGCTATCTCAGTTTTGTCTCAGTGAGAAATAATACGTGGTTCTGTCTCTCACTGCTCACTATGAGTTCTCAGATTCTCTTACAGTTATCTCTTTTCTACATCCCAGCAAAAGGAAAAATGAGAGTAGTGCAAGCTCTCAAATGAGCCTGATGATGAACTGATTTAATATTATACTTCAATCATATCTCAGTTTATCTCATGCCAAATTTTGAGAAAATAAGTAATCAATTCAGGCAAATAATTTATGAGATATAATCATTTATTTACATAATGTTCAACTTACAAAATTAGTTGATTTCCTATTTCCTGATTAACGGTATTATGCTGTTTAAATTACAGTTTTGGTGGTGTGTACTTTTAAACTTAAGGTATAAAACTGTTAACAATTGAGCAAGAACACACATTAATTTATACAGAGAAATTATGTTAAAAATATGGTAAAAAATGTTCAGTATGGACACTAAAACACCAGAAACCAAAAATAGTATAATATACCACCCCAAGCCAAGAAACGATACATAACTGTGAAAATATGTGGAAAACGCACATTTTCACAGTAATAATGTGAAATACCATAATGTTAGATTTTGCAGATGTGTACTTCGAGTACTTTTTGAGTTCAGCATTATAATCCTCAAAACAGGCCTGCTGTGACTGCAGAGTTTGTGGACAATATTGTGTGCACTCTGCTCTCAGTTGACTGGTGGGGGGAGAGGGAGGAGGGGGCGGTACCTGCTGAACCTGTGAGGCCCGCCAACCAGTGACAGAGGCAGAGACGCGCGTGTACACACAGGAGAGAGAGACATGCACAACATAATGGTCACGCAATTCAAACTGTGCGGCAGTTCTGCACAGAACGGGTTCAAAAATGGGTTCATTACTCAAAGCTTCAGTTATGGTGACCTCTCCTGGTGAAGTGCCAGGCTGCAGTCAAATTAGGCTAGTTGGTGGACAGGAAGCTTTTAATTACATACACGCACACGGACACTGATTATTATTTTCTATTGACAAATAAAGATCAATGAGACGATGAATGTGTATATTGTGTTAGTGAGGGTGAAAAGGTTTTCAATTTGTATCTTTTTTTTTTACATGATTTTATCAATTGACTATCTCTAACATTACCTATAGATGATTGATTTTCAACATTTCCTGTTGCTGGTTGAGCTGATGTGGAGGGCTCTTCTGTCAGTTTCTGTCAACAAATTTTCCTACGTTTCTAGCTATAAATGATTTCTGTAGCTTGATATTTACGGCCGCAATTGCAGTTCACAAATTTATTTTTCGATTAATTTTTCTCTCTCTCTCTCCACTCTAGCGATGACATCACTCACTCTAGCTGCAAACATTCTCGCAATACACACCCATTCATATTTTTGGCGATTTTTGGCAAAATGCTTTGAAAATACATAACACACCTCACCCGGCCGAGCCGGTCGTTTTGACACCTTGTTTGTGTACGTGCGACCAAAACTGCGGGATTTTTAGTGAGCCAAAAAAAGGGCGTAAGAATAATAATAATAATAAGAAGAAGCGCGGTGGATAACATATAGTGTGCGCTTTCAGGCACACTCAATAAGCGCGGTGGATAAAATATAGTGTGCGCTTTCAGGCACACTCAATAAGCGCAGTGGATTTTAAAGAGTGTGCTCTTTCAGGCACACTCAATAAGCCAGGTGGATAGTAAAGAGTGTGCTCTTTCAGGCACACTCAATAACTAGAAAAATTGTATTCCCTGCGGAAATACGGTGTGGATGCTGAAATGCCCGATGCATCTGTGGAAATGTGTATGAAAAGATAGAATTGTAGGATATTTTGAAATATTTTATGAATTTGTACAGTGTTCTAAGAAAGCGTGAGATTACCTGAAAAAAAGTTGAGTAATCTTTCTATATTTGCAATATTTGTCACTGCACCTTTAACTGATAAAATTCAGCTGTACTGCTCTCATCAAATATGATGGCACAGATCACAACATGAACAGAATAAAAACACGTATGTAACTAAACAAACACACTAACAAAGTTAACAGTTTCGTGCTTAGCCGTGTTAAGCTATGTAAAGCTAAATGCCCAGTACGTTACCGATCCGTTTGGGTCCACTCGTTACAATCAGCTGGCAAACTCTCTGTGCGTTAGCGGCGTGCTAACCAGAGAGGACAGGTACGCGCGTGTCTGAGTGACAGAGGGAGAGACGCTGACCGAGAGTAAACAGCTGCAAACCGCTGTAGTTATCATCAAACCTACTTCGCCAGATGTATTAAGAGGTTTTCCTGATCTGTAGGTGACCTTTTTACGTCATTTCCACCACAGAAAGGATTTCTTTCGCCTGGTAAAGAAACGTGTTTGTCTGCTTGCCTGCAGAAAAATCGCTCCTTTTTAATGTGGCACGTAATGGGCAGCTAACCGTCTGTGTGTCAGACTACTGCTCAGACTGACACAGTACGGAGTTTACCGAGCAAAGAGTACCATCTGCCGGGCCCCAATTAGAGCTACACGTGTGTGTTAGACTGCAGCTCAGAGCACGACTGATAATGTTAGGGAGTACACGACAGAAATGACCGATTTCCGGCTAGACTGTTGTAAATATCGCTGAAACGACTTGACCGGGCATATTACAAGGCTTTCCTGATCGTCTGGTATTTTTAAAATGTGATTTCCGGTACGGAATGGACTTAATTTGTCTGGTAAAGGAATGGGTTTGTCTGCGTGCCTGATGAAAAATCGCTCCTTTTTAATATGGGACGTCATCCGCTTTAGCAGGCTTAATACACACCCATTGTAAACACTGCTGTGGAGTAAAAACATACTCAACTTTAGTGTTTAATTGTTTAAAAACAGTAATTTGAATTAAAGCTGCAAGCAGCATTGGACAGGCCCTCGCACCTCCGTGCCCGTCGGGGGGCACCGGCCTGACACCGGGTAGAAAATATGCAAGCCTTCGAAGACTTCGAAGTACTTCAGTTCAATTGACCACACACATTAGCCAGAAGTGGGTCAAACGGTCAAATGTGACGGAGAGCCACGCCCACACCGTTTCATCAAAATTCATAATTTTGATAACTTTTACTCAGTAAGTCTATATGAACACACCTACCAAGTTTGAAGTCAATTGGATAAAATCCCTAGGAGGAGTTTGTTCAAATATGACCCCTTCTCAACCAGCCCGCAACACCAAAAAAGGTGATTTTCATTCTTAAATATCTCACTTCCTGTTCATTTTAGCCCACTGCTCCAAGAGACTTTTTTGAACGTCTTCCCATGATCTACATGATCTCGGCTGAGGTTTCATAACTCTGTGTCCAAAACTGTGGCAGGGCTGCCTCAAAGAAAAGTTCAAGGGGGCGCTATAAAGCAATTTTACCCCGCCCCCTAATTAATTATGCAGCCGAAATTTGCATAACCACAAGAAGTTTCAGACAGCTCTGAGAAAGTATATGAAAGCCCAACACTTTTGGCTGAAAATCAGCCAAAAAGTCAATGTTCCAGAGTTCCAGATTTTTTAGAAAAAATCGGCACTGTTGACTTTGACGGGCCGCCACGGCCATGCCCTCTGATGAAAAGTTGAAATTCTTTCTCAAATGTCAACACCAAGGCCTTGACAACATCCACACCTAGTTTGAGGTGGATATACTCAAACACTTTGGAGAAAGCTATCATCAAGTAAAATGGACACTTCCTGTCGCCAACAGGTGGCACTGTGAAAATCACCAAATGTTGACATGGAAATGTGTTCTAGGCCAGACTGCCATTATATATCAGAGGTTTGGGGAAGATTGGAGTATTTTTCGCAAAGTTATAGCACGTTGAAATTTCATGAAAACACACCGAATTTCGTGGCCCCGCCCCTCCCACACAGTAAATCCAAAAGTCACGATTTTGATAACTTTTCATTGTCGAGGCCTTAAGAACACACACGCCAAGTTTCAACCAGATAGGATGAAATCCCTAGGAGGAGGAGTTCAAATATGACCCCTGGAAATGACCCCAAAAACACGAAAATCCCAACTTTGAAACAAAATGGACGGCGTACGCTTTGCTGTAGCCCGGGTCACCAAGAGACTTTTTTGTAGGCCTGGGGGAGATACATGTGGACACAAAAAACCATGTCTCTACTTAAAATTTTGTCAATGGCGGAGGCTCCGTACAATATGTTATAGGTGGCGCTGTGGAGCCATCTTGGTCCGAGCACCTGTGAATTCTAAAAATTTGAGCATACTTTACTGCTTGAGTTTCTAGTTTCGGCGTACGGGCCCTAATAATAGTAATAATAATAATGAAATAAATAAACATTATTTATACAACATAGAAATTCAATAGGGCCTCGCACTGCCAGTGCTTGGGCCCTAATTACCTGTCTGTTGTCTGTTGACTAGATGTAAAACTTGAAATTTGGGTTACTGTTAACCTCTCCCCACACGCTTTAACACTGCAAGAAAGTGAATGAGGGAGACAGACGCTGTGACTGTCTGGAGATGTTAGCCAGATCTTCTGTGATGAAACTTGGCTACCTAAACCATACAAAAAAAAACCAAACAAAAAAAAAAACAGCAAATGTAACTTCTGTAAAGCAAAGCATGGTGAGGACCACCACATCAAACCTTTATTGGCAATTGGACAAGGGCAAAGATAGCTAAGTAATGTTAGAAAGCTGTTTGTGTATTAAAAAATCTCTTCACTTGTCACTTAGTGATTTTGCAAATAGCACTTACTTATACATATTAGCTAGCTCTAATGTCTGGTCCTGGTCTCATCCCCTGAGAGAGTTTGTCTCTCAGTCTCAAGTAAATGAAATAATAAAATAAAATAAAGATCTACTCGGTTGGTTCCAAACCGAGTAGATCTCTTAAACTGGTGTTGGTCTTTTTAAATGGGTCAGACATGTATTCTACAGCGTGTCTCTAAAGCCAGCATTGCCTCGCACCATGCTGCTGTAGACTGATTGGTACACTTTCAGAACATCCAGAGCTGAAGGGCGAAGCATGGGGTCTTCCTTCTTACACTCCTCGTGGATCTGAAAGAGATGGAAGTGGACTAAATCTCCTCCAGGTGTCCTTCCCATCAAGAACCACGTCACGTCTGGTATCTTCCAGATGTCTGTCCTCTCATCATACTCAGGCATGAGATTGTCAGAAAATGGCTTCCCTATGTTTCTGAATGGCCACAGCTGCTCTGGGGCTACAAAGTCCCCAGTGAGTTCCCGGTGGCCACATTTTACCAACAAGCCTCTGGAGCGGTCCACTTCAGGCAGGGCATCCACATCATTCACTACCAGATGAAAGTCACTTGTCAGCAGAAACTGTGAGAGAGTTTTCTCCAGGCTGTTGGAATCGCACATAACACGGCGCCCAGCCGGGCTGTTATGGAGGTAATGGAGGATAGACACGTAATCGGTAGCCAGCCTCAGCCGGATCTGCCATGTGTTGTGTTGCTGGTGTTGCTCTTGTGCAAAAACAGAATCCAAGTTAAGCAGCGAACCATGTGGGTGGTGCTCCGTGACCAGAGTGTTGTCTTCAAGACAAAATCCAACCAACTGCACCACCTGGGGGCCCTGCAAGGCCTCTAACATGAATATTCCATGGAGGAAATCATCCTGGTATTCCAGAGAGGATAGTTTAGACAGAGCCACCTTTTGAGCCCTCCACTCTGCCAGATAGACCTGGAGAAACAAGAAAATGTGGATGCTGAAGTCAGTTAAGTCTGCACTACTCAAAAAGTTAAGGATATTTGGCTTTCAGATAATATTTTTTAGGTGTATTAGAGTGTATTTTAGGTGCACTCTAAAATTTCCTTACAGGTGAACTTTATTTGACCTCTAAACTTTTGAATGCACATGTCCAACTGATCACTGTTTCAGTAATGACACGCTGTTCTCTAACAAGGTGAATAAAAATCATCACACTAACCACTAAACCACTAAATGTTCTGCTTCAATGACAGATTGCATTTAAACAGTCAGAATCACTTTTATTCGCTAGGTATCTGTACACACATGAGGAATTTGACTACGGTTACACTTTGCTCTCTTAGTACAAACATCTAACATATATAGACAGGCACACAAACAACAAAACTGAGAACTTGACAGGTAAAACGTAGACATAAACAAGAAGAAAAACAAAATAAAAATCTATGTACATGTAAAAGGGTAAATATATACATAAATATCTATGTGCATAGACGAGGAAATTTTCTTTTTTTTGTGCAATGGTGCTTAGTGCAAGGATGAAATAATAAATATAAATATACACTGTGCACACTATGACAGTCCTCTTTATCATGCTCTTCACATTCTGACTTCTGACACCAAGACAACACCTAACAATCCATCAACAGTACCTGGTCAGTGTGAGGCTTCAAACAGCAGGTTGGAATAAGTCGACTTGTGAACAGCGTGAGACATCTATTAAATGTTTTGTGGTATGCACACCACTGTTGTTATCTTTTGTTTCAACAAATTGTTGAGATGAAGAAATTGCTTCTATTTAAATGTCCTACTTTCATGATATAACATCACTGAAGCATTAACTTTTTACAGTTTCCATAAATTTCACCCAAAAGTCAAATATCCCAAACTTTTTGGAAGTATTAAAGCTGCATGTATGTATGTGTGTTTTTACTAACCAACATCTTAACGTCTTTGAAAAACAGAAGTTGGTGTGTCTTTTGAAATGACACAATATTAATACAGATTAATACAATATATAGGAGCATATGTAATGCTTGTGTGTATGTGGAGCTTTCTGATTATTTTATTTAATCCACTTCCTATAATTGAGGTCACACAATAAACTAAACCAACACACAGTGTAGAAGAACATCTACCTTCTTAACAGCTCCCTGGCCAATCAGCTTCAGCTTGCGAACTTCAGCATGTATTTGTAAACACTGGAGCCAGGGGGTGCAGTTCTTCATGGTTGTCATTTTAAAGTGTTGTGGCATGCAGCCTACATGGGAGAAAACCGGTGGGTGATCGGTATAATACACAGAATCCAGATGAAGGTAGATCAAGACATTACTGAGGAACAAAGCAGCAAGGCACAACACCACCACTGGAACACTATGGGATAAGGTCCGACCCATGGTGCTCTGCATCTATGGACAAAGAGGTGGGAGAAGATAATATTAGTATAATTGTTACAGTTTAAAACATTAAAGTGCAACTTAACACCAGGCTGCTCTGCTGCCTCCAAAGGTCCAAGCCTGTTTCACCATTGACATGATGACCAGAGTTATCAGTGACAGACTTGAAATATTCATTCAGAAAGGAGAGTGAATGACTCTTTTGAGCTTGATGTTGAATGTTTCTCAGTTTCAGACATTTTATTATACATGGTAAAAATGATATTTCTAAGTAAAGCCTTATTCAAGGAAACCATTCCCACCGGGCGTGCCACAGAATTTTTTTTTTTTTTTTTTTTTTTATCTACACGAGCCGTTGCTAAACTGCGTGAATCTCAACAGAGCAGATTGCACCAGACAGGAAATCCGACACAAAATCAACGTAATACACTTCTGCCCCCTTTCAAAATAAAACACAATACGCAGTCATGTAGCCTATCACAACTTCACATCAACATTACATCATGACTGGTGGCACCAGATCAGCAGTCGATAAAAGGGTCTCAACATGGACGACACATTGTCGACTAATTGTTGAAGTGGAAAAACACACAATAATTTATGACACAACAGATCCTTTTTATAATCTCTTCCATGTCGGAGAAGCAAAATTAGCTGTTTGTTGTTGTTTCCTTTATACACACAGTTTATCACGGGATCTTGTGGTCTCACTTACATTCAGGATTATCGCATGATCTCGCGTGAATACGGCTGGCTTGCAAGGCAGTGCTACTTATGTGCACTTTCGTGTGGTAGATAAAAGCTGAAATAAAATAAATGAATTTTAATACAGCCTGTCTCAAGTGGCTCAAGGAATGACAGTTTTTAGCACTTCTGCATTGGCTTCATTTCCCAGCACTGGAGGTCACTGCTGAGCGGGCAGTTACTCTCTCCACCAGTCCTCATCCAGCCTCAGCCGAAGCTTGTTCTCATGTATCTTTTAACCATAAAAGAGGAGAGAAGATTGTAAATTGATCCTGTGCTGTTTTGTGATGTTGATGAAGACATTATATTCTCTTCTCAGGTAGTTCAGGGAAACACATGAAGTGAATTATTACAAAATTATGGAATTGTGGAATGGAAATATCTTAATGAATATCTTAGTGTGCCGCCCCTTTAAGAGTGTCAGGGAATTGTTTAGACTGCTGCACAGTTTGTTCCTGCAGGCTTACAATAGTTTGTTCCAGCCTTAATCAATGTTGTTATCTCCACTGACACTTCATTTTTCTTCCTGCTGTGCCTAGAAGGGACATAAGTCTTTTCACAGATCTTCTTAAGTAATAGACCAAACCTACCTGAAGATTCTGCTATGTTTTATTGAGAAACAGTTTAACTATCTGCCAAGTTAGAAGTCAAGTTAGGCAGAATAGTGAAAAGACTTATTCCTGACAGGTTACCTACAGAGAAGTGGATCTTTGTGGAAATACACAGTCTCCCTCTGATGTTAAAGCGGCAAGATGGACAATAATGAAGACACATTTGAGACAAGATCAGTGTGTTCCAACTCCTCACGTGGCAGTCAGTGTTCTTCAGCCAGTGCCATTGCAGCCAGGGCGCATGCAAAAGCAGAGGCTGCTCGTGCAAAGGCATCATTTGCACAAAAAGAAGCAGACATGGTGAAAGCTCAAGCATATGTTGAAGAGCAACAACAAAAAGGCAGCAAGAAAGAAAGCAGAGCTAGAAGCTAGTCTACACACACTGAGGGTGCGGTCAAATAGTCAATTTTGCTTAGGAACCTCCGCCACCGCCATGATAAGAGCTGTTCAAATTCTCTAACTGTTAAGAAAAGGAGCTTCAATGCTTCCTTTATTATCTCTTTTAGCATAGGATACACCGGATCATCCTTTACGAAAGGAAAGGAGGTATTGCCCCCCCCACAATTCCTTGCAGCAGCGACAAAAAAAAAAAAAAAAAGCTACACCGTTCAGTCATTCACATCCATAAGAAAATACATTAATATATTTAAACTGTGATGCAGCCTGCAGCAGAGAGTCTGAATATGAACATACGTGTCGACGTGATATAAAACTTTGATCATGAAGTGTTCTGTTGCTGACTGTGGCTCTGCGTTCACACACAAAAACTGTTTGTACCTGTGCCATCCAGCATCCTCCAGATCATCACGAAGTTACCATTGATTATTAATTATATATCTTTGCCATAACTTGTTAATATGTTTATACATGAGTGGACAGGAGGGTGAGCGACCACACCAGTGTAACAAACTCATTTGACTTCTGTGACAGGTGGACAATATTCATTTATTTGAATTCTGACGTTGATAATGAAGAGTGATGAATAATGAAGTCAAGGAAAGGACTTAGGAGCTGATTTTTTGACTATTCGACTGCACCCTGAAACTAGAGAGTGAGGCTGCTGCTGCCATCGCCGAAGCTAACGTTTTGCAAGCAGCTGCTGAGAATAACCTTGGAGAGCTAGATAGCGCTAGCCTAAAAAGTGAATGTGCTGAGTGTAGGTACATTGAAAATCCAAGACCTGAGCCTCACCAAGACTCAAAGCCACTGGAAAAAACAGCAACACCAATGCGCCAGCCAACAATGGACAACGGTGAGACAGCTGAAAACAATGTGGAGGAAAGTAAAGACAAGTCAAGCGAGGACAGCAACTATGAACTCAGCTACTGTGACCTACCTGCTCATCCAATGTTCAAACAGGAGGACGATTCCACTTCATATCATCCTCACGCTCACACTCAAAGTGTATCCAGAATTGACTCCCTGAAACGAGAGCGCCCCCATAGTTCAAATCCACGCAGTTACAGCCATCGGATGCAATCACACAACATACAGTAAGACAAACCAGCAGTAGCTACCAACCTCCTCACTGGCATACTGGTTCCACTCACAAAACCAACGAACCCAGTTCATCGTCTACAACTGATCTGGCCAAGTACTTAATTTGTCAAGAGATGATAAGCTCTGGTCTGTTGAGGTTCGATGACCATCCCGAAAATTACCATGTTACGGAATTTTCTATTCTTGAGGTCTTGAGGTCCTCGGCAGTATTAATTGTTTGGCTTTGATTGGGAACAGTAGGTGCCAGTCTATCTCAACACTGTGGGGGTCAGGGTAGAAGAAATCTGGTGCTGCCTGCTTAGACATAATAGATAGCTTGTTGTTTATGTTCCAATCTGCGTAAACAGACATCTGTGTCTCCAGACTAGAATATGTTGACAATGACACTGTTCTTGGTAAAAACATTCTCTTTGTCTCATTTGGGGCGTATAGTATTTGTGGTGTTATCTTGGGGTTTAAAGTCTATTCACCAGCACGAGTTCGGCAGAATGTGAGACCGACTCAGGCACTTCTGATGTACTCTGATGAGAGTGTCTCTAATTCTCGTTGGCCAAGCGTCAATAAATAATACAACATAAGACACCAGAGGGTTCTGAACACTTTCTTTCTTCATGACCTCACCATTGACCTTTGACTTCAACAATTTCTCCACAACATATTGGACCTGGAAGGAATCCTTTCACAGTTGTACAGTGGATTTAAACCTGACTGCGAGGGAGGAGCTTGATCTGCTGTGTAAATGGCTCCGACCAAAATCATCAGAACATGCAAAGAGAATGCGGGCAGTTCACATCCATGATGCAGCAGCAGCAGCAGGTGTGAATATGGTATGGCAAAAGTATACCATGAAAGACTGAAAGACTGCTATGGATCACCCGAAGCTATAGAAAATGCACTCATCAAGAAGGTGGACAAGTTTCCAAGAATCTCAAATCGAAGACTAAGAGACCTTCTCTTGGAGCTTGAAGTGGCCAGGGTGGATGGAGTTCTGTCTGGTCTCATTTACTTGGACACTTCTTGTAGCATTACTCCAATAGTCCAGAAGCTGCCATATTCCCTGCATGACAAGTGGGTCTCTGTAGCATCACATTACAAAGAAAACATCACTCAAACCAAAACACTCAATGATCCAAGCTTTGCCCCACTCACAGGTGGTACGAGCATGGGAAAGATGGAGCAGTCTTTTAAACACAACACAAAAAGTTTCAAAACAGTTTCTGTCAAAAATACAGAGGTCTCAGCGAACTCTTATAGCAACCACAACAGTCCTGCAGAGAAAATGATGGTTGACCCAGATAAGCAATGTCCACTCCACAACAAATCACACCCCCTTAGAAAGAGCTGTGGTTTTAGGAGCAAAGCTTTGGATGAGGGGAAAGCTCATCTTAAAGAGAAGAATATTTGCTATAGGTGTTGTGCATTAACCAGCCACCTAGTTAAACACTGTGAGAAGGATATTCAGTGCAGAGAATGCAGGAGCGACAGCCACCCTACAGCATTACACCCAGGGCCGGCTCCATGGATGACAGGGGTCTCTGTGACCATGAGAGAGCAAGATGAGGGACTCCCTCAAACTGTCTCATCGAAATGCACTGACATTTGCGGGCTTACAGTTAAGTCAAGATTATGCTCCAAAATCTGTCTCATCAGAGTGTATCCAGCATGTCAGAGAGAGAGAGAGTAGTCAAAGCTTATGTTGTTCTTGATAACCAGAGCAATAAGTCCCTGGCAAGATCAGAGTTTTTTTTTAACTATTTGGTATTACAGAGGGCGTGGCAGCATACACCCTGAAGACCTGCACAGGTGTCATTGAAACCGCAGGGCGGAGGGCTAATAATTAGGGCCTGAGCACTGGCGATGCAAGTTTATTATTAGGGCCTGAGCGCCAAACAACGTTCAGGCAGTGAAAGCCCTATTGCAGGGGTCACCAACCTTTTTGAAACCGAGAGCTACTTCCTGGGTACTGATTAATGCGAAGGGCTACCAGTTTGGTACACACTTCTGAAAATTTGCTCAATTTACCTTTAACTAAATGTCATTATTAATAATTAATGGTATTCATCTCTGTGAAGACACTGATCATGTTAATGATTTCTCACAATGAATATCAACAATGATTTAACAAGATAGGAAACAGATAAATATCAATATACAACACTTACAACACTTTATTTCTATATTTTGTCTTAGTGCAAGTGTTTTTCAAATTGAAAAAAAATGTTCAAAAACATTTTAAAATGATCACTTCTACAACAGTCCTAGGAAATCACAATGTCCCATTTTCACTAGCTACTAATAATTTTTAACAAATCATGAATTACTTTGCACCACGTTATGTACGAATAATAAATCATGTAAAATATCTTTCAGATAGCATGGTAGCTTGTGGGTTGCTGTGGGCGTGTCTATACCTGCTGAATGTAACTGTTAAATCCAACAGTCTTAGATCAGTGTCCTTTTTGTCCTGTCAGAGAGACTATATTTCATTGTTTTGTGCATTGTCCAAGGCTATTGTCTCTTTTTGGAGCACTTTGCACTTTATTGTTGACCTTTAAAGAGCAGTTTACTCAACAAATGTTCATTTTTGGCTTCTCGTACGGTAAGAATAAGAAAAAAAAAAGGTTGATTATTGAGTTTTCTGTTTGGTCAGGCAAAGTTGGCTATTTATTTAAGTAGAAAGGTTTGTTTACGATAATATCATCGTTGTTTTAACAATGTGCAAATTTACGTTATCGAGTATGCAAATTACGGATGAACAAGATTTACGTAACTTGCGAGCAGCAGCACACCGCAGCAGGCCTAGGTGGTCACATGATCTCTCACCGGCATGTTCCCGGCAGGTTAGTGTGCCTTTAAACATAATGGACACACCGCCCGCGGATGCTCCAGCTTCAGAAGGTTTAATTCCAAGACGTGGAACGACTTCATTTGCATGGAAGTACTTTGGCTTTGAAAAGAGTGATGTTAGATAAAAGACATTAATGTGCAAAGTTTGTTGAAAACCTGTTGCCGTTAAAAGCAGCTCGACAACCAACTTGTTTCACCACTTGCGAACTAACCACACGAAGGAATACATAGAGTGTCAAAAGCTAGCTGCCAAAGAAAAAGCTAACTCGGCGAAAGTAACGCTGCACAACATGGCCAACATGGCCAACAAACGTTAGCGGACTCCTTCAACAGAAAACTGCCTTATGACAAAAAAAGCAACCGATGGCGAGATGTAACAAACGCTATAACCAATTATATAGCAAAAGACATGGTGCCGATTCAGGTGGTGGAGAGAGAAGGCTTTGAACAACTTTTGAACACGCTGGACCCGAGATATACCGTGCCTGGTCGGAAATATTTCAGCGAAACTGCTCTGCCCAACCTGTATGATTCATGTCGCCAAACTCTGATGAACTGCAGAAGGTGCCACACTTTGCAACAACGGCAGATTTATGGTCCAACAGGACATCTGAGCCATACTTCTCCTTGACGGTGCATTTCATCAATGAATCCTGGCAACTTAAGAGCAACTGTTTGCAAACGTCGTATTTCCCAGATGACCATACAGGCCACATTATTGCCCAGGGTCTGAAGGATGCCCTCGTGTCATGGTCGCTGAGTGAACAACGCATGGTTTGCATGACAACAGACAGCGGGGCAAACGTCGTCAGTGCACTCCGAAAGATGAGGCTACCGTGTTTTGGCCACAGGCTGCATATTGTCATTGGTGAGTAGACCAATTTGAGTATAAAATGCAGTTGATGTTAAATAGTTATATTGTTTATTAGAACAACAAAAATATAAAGAGAAACAATGAAAATCAGCAAAATTTTCAATAGGCATGTGAAATTGACAAATTAACAAATACTACAACAAATTAAGTAATGCTGAACTGCAATAAACTAATGAATACATTAACAGTGTGATGGTACTCTAAGGCCTACATACCAAGGCTATTACAGTCCACTAAAACTGGACTAAAAACTAAAACTAGGTGTGAAAAGATATTTCAGTTAACTGAAATGAAACAGATGCTCTTTCAGGTGAGCAACTTGTAACAGTCTCCTACCTAAAACCTATCCTGACATTGTTCACCTCGGAAGTCCGAGCAGTGAAACCTGATGACACAGACCTAAGCAAAATCAAAGAAACCATTTTGCAGTACCTGAACACCAAGTACAAAGAAGACAGTGTGGGTGACCTGTTAAGTTTGACATCAACCCTTGACCCCCGCTTCAAAAACCGCTACAATAATGATAACCAGAGTACAGCCATAACATCAAAAATTACCACTGAACTAATGACTATGGCAACAGAGGAAGACAGTCTTACTCCAGGCCCCTCAACAGCTGCAGCTCAGGATACAGCTGCAGAAGGTGGAGCAAGTGTCGATGATGACACCAGGGAGGCAGCCAAAAAGGCAAAAAAAAGTCTTTTGGGAGTTACTTCAAAAAGCAAGAAGTCAGGTAAGGGGACTCACTGGCCACTGCCATTGAAAAGGAGCTGAAGAGCTACCTGATAATACCTGAGGTGGACAGTGATATCAATCCACTTGAGTGATGGAAATCACAAGAGGTAAATTTCCCCAGTCTGGGGAAACTTGCTAAAAGATATCTATGCATCCCTGCCTCAAGCAGCCCTTCAGAAAGGGCATTCAGCACTGGAGGCAATGTTTTTACGTGTCACCCGGCTGCACTTAAGCCTGAAGCTGTGGACAGACTGGTGTTTTTGGCTCATAATTTGAAGTAAATTACCTGTACATGTGAAGAAGAGTCAAAATTTGGCCTACAATATTCAATATTCTCTGTAAAGTTCTAGCATTGGTTCATGCAAGTGTTTCCTGTAATAATAATAATAATAATAATAATAATAATAATAATAATAATGACTCTTTTTTTACTTGTATGAAAATCACATTTGTTTTATTACATTTGTTTACAAATCTCTCTCTGGTTTTTGTACAGTATTTAAGAATCTGATATTGGAACATTTTTGACATATATTCCTCTTTTGTTTGATTTTTGTGCAATACTGGACAGAACTTGACGTTAGCCATTGTTCTATATGACTAAAAGCTAGATTTGTTTGTGTGCAAATTTTGCATAACATGCTGGAGCACTTTGAACTTAAGTCATTGTTCTATGACAGTAAGTTAGATTTGTTTGTGTGCAATATTTTGGTATATGGTATACCAATGGTGTTTATTACTTTTATTTGCTGTTGCAGACAAATACAAATAAAAAAGGAGCATTTTTCCTTTAAAACGTTGTCCATTAATATCATCATCCAAAAGAAACAATTAATGAGCTATAACTCAGGCTGTTAAAAACACACATTTAAAAGAATATCGTTTAATTATCGTCACCGTCAAAATAGGGATATTATTTTTTGCCTATATCGCACACCCCTAGTGGCACGTAATTCTGAACGTAAATGGAATGCCACTAAACTGGAAGAAGTTTAGTCTGGCAAGATAATCTTAAAACTTACAGGAACGCTCTCCGTAATGCCAGAACAGCCTATTACTCTTCATTAATAGAGGAAAATAAGAACAACCCCAGGTCTCTCTTCAGCACTGTAGCCAGGCTAACAGAGAACCACAGCTCTATTGACCCATCTATTCCTTTAGGTCTAACCAGTAATGACTTCATGAGCTTCTTTAATGATAGAATTATAACTATTAGAGACAAAATTCATCACGTCTTGCCTTCAGCAGGCACTGATCTGCATTCTGATACAGCAAGTTTGGAAACAGCTGCAAAACCTGATATATATTTAGAATGTTTTTCCATTGACCTTCGTCAAATAACTTCAATAATTTCTTCATC
>CM053992.1:0-20708 GCA_028641955.1 Protonibea diacanthus
AATAATAATAATAATAATAATAATAAATAATGATGTCATTCATTTTAATAACAACTAACATTTTTGTTAATAAAATGCACTGCTATTCTTGATTTGTCCACCTAATAAAGAAGGGGGTAAAATTCTGTATGATTGTTCAGTTCAAAATACATGTGACTATGTTTTGTCCTTTTGTAGCTCCTCAATGATCTGTAAACTGAAATACATGTGTAATGACAGAAACTGAATGAGTAAAAAATATGACTTATTGTTGAATTTGCACATGATTTGCACAGCTTTTTTTTTTTTTTCCTCAATTTAGCAGTGCTGTTATTTATAGGTCATTATGAAGTGGTTTTACTGGTCCAGCTCACTTGAGATCAAATGTGGCCTCTTATGAGTTTGACACACTTGACCTAGACTCTGCTTCTCAAACATTAATGCAGTAAATTCAGTAAAAATAATCCAATAATATAATAATATGTTAATCAGTCAGGCCATTTTCTGTACATGAGTATAGAAATAAGACAAAAAGACATCATTTGCACCTTAATTTACTTTTAATTTACTGTACGTTTCAGTCTGCCCACATAGTATAGAGATTATAGAACAAACATTGTGCGTACAGTATTACAAAAATGTCAAACTTTTCCTTTAAGGGTTACAATGGTTATCTATTATCTTGTTATCTTTACACAATATAACATAGACACAGACACTAGAAATTAAAATAAACAAAAGTAAAAAATATTATCATTTTATTTTCGTAAGTAAAGTTTGTCTAGTCATTCATTTATCATTTCCAACATTTATCTCCATGTATGTAAAACTGTATGTTTGTTAGACAAATTTTAAATCTTTTCTTTGTTAGCTGACCTTCTGTGGGTGACAATTAGCAATTGTGCCAAATGAATCCTATTGAATTAAAGACTGTATTTACTTAGTTACAATTATATATTTCATAAGAAACAAACACTTAAAAATGATTCTGAATTTTTTTTTCCAGAAATAAATAAGTGTTACCAACTTTTCATAACCTACAAGAAGTTATGGCTCTCTTACAACTTTAATGTGTTCATATTTGAGATCTAAGATTTCATCTGAAGTCTGTTTACCTTAAACACAATTGTGACATGAGCTGAGGGTGGAACACTGCTGCTGCATGGGCGACGAGCTCATTACCATCCATGCATATTTGTAAAATCTCTCATGCATGTGTCCAGCACATCCCAGATGCTGTGGAGTCATCTGCCCTCCACACCTCCCCCGCTGTGAGGAGAACCAAGTCTCCATGCTGCTATCACACACACACACACACACACACACACACACACACACAAACAAAAGAAAGTTTGTCCCCATAGATTTGCTTTTTAAAGATACAGACCTCATCCTTGGATGTTTTCTCTGCACCTCTTATCCTTATTTATTCCTCTTCTCCTCACAAGCAACTCCATTGCTTTGGATCTACAGAGCAGAGCATCTACAGTCTCCTCCTGTTTCATCCAACCTACTCTTGACCCTCACCAAGGGCTGGGCAAACTCCATCAGGGCATGACAGTGGGGTGGGGTGGGTTTGCTTAATATTCTTGACCCCTTTGTGGTAGGCGGATCGATCTCTTGCTCCCCAAACTACATTCCCCCGTGCAGTTGATTTGGCACCGCCATGTGCACTGCAGGACACAGAGGAAGGGGGGATGACAGCGTCTCCAGCAGAGTTTGGGAGAAGGTAAACAGCGACGCCTGCCAAGAGGGCCCAAGGGAACTGGCCTAATGTGGCCTGGGTGGTGGAGCAGAGAGCTCCCTCTCCATCCCTAGGGGATATGAATGTTGATTAAACATGTGCTCAGCCTTGGATATTGAGTAATTGGACGTGGAGCAAATGTCAAGCGTTTGTTAATTTCAGCGTTACGCAGGGGTTTATAGTTTGTGATCAGTGGAGGGAGCTGTGCTCAGGGCTGATGAGGTGTGACTGGGAAGTTAAGGGTTGGAGGGCCTGACGAACACACCCTTGCTTTTAAAAGTCAAACTTGTGAATACAAAATACCAAAGTACTTGGTGTGTCTCTGCCTGCTACATCTCCATGTTCAAATGTTTCCTGAATGAATTCCTGGATACTAAAGGAGACCGCTTGGGACAATAATGTGAAATATTAAAATGAGACGATCAACAACAATATCAAATTAAAGCATGTTAATAATTTTGAGCAATATGATGATTTGACCCTTTTGACTGACTTGTGTGGTCATATGACTTCTTACATGGCTCTTGTGTCTGTTGAAGCTTTGCTGAAGGTGTTGATCAAACCCTGTCTCTGTGAAATTACATTCATTTATCATTTTCCAATTAGTTGTGACAAATGTAATCACTGAATTCTGTTCTGATTTTGCATGACATTAGCACATCTATGTACTAACATAGTGAGGTGGTTTAAGTAGCTGAGTTCATAATGTGTCTTGAGTGTGGTCAAGTAGGGGAAGATCATGGTTTTGGTTAAGTGTTAGTAAACATGGCTCATTGTCTTGACTTTACATATTGCATTGCAGGCTTTGTCCCAAGACAATGAAAGATGCAGTGAGTGAACATTCACTTCAGCATTAACATGTTGTTACTAAGCTCATGTGCAGACAGGTAGTGACACTGGAATATGCACCAGAAGCAGAGCTGGGCGAATGGACAATGTAATGATTGTAATGTAATGAGCACTAGATGAAAAGTTCATGACAGCCATTAATGGCTGCACCAAGTTGCATAGTAATTCATGCAACAGTTGTTGAGACATCTTACTCTGAACAACAAATGTCAACGTCATGGTGGTGCATGAAAAGTCTTCATGGTTCATCCTCTTGGAAACATGATCGTCTGTACAAAAATGTGTCCAAATGGACCTTGTAGATACAGAGAGAATTTGAGAAAGTGGATACCAAATGGTTCATCCACAGGGTAAAGTGAATGCCTGTACCACATAGACAGAAATAGTTTCTTCAAATAATAGTTCAAGTAAAATGCACAAAAAAAAGTTTTGAATGTATTGAATGGATAGTTCAGGGTTTTTGATGTGTGGTCGTGAGGTGCTTATCCACAGTCAGTGTGTTACCGACAGCAGATGGTGGCTCCTAGTGTGCTCGCAAAGCATTGCTATGGACAGGATCAGCAGAAAAATGTGTTTTACGCCAAATTAAACCATGATATCCGTGATAGTCTTACTGTGTTACCTGCCTGTCAGACAAAACTAAAGTATTTCTACACATAAACCCAACTGTGCACGCACAGTGTTTTAAGCCATCAATCTGACTACAAGGTAACAGGCATGCATGAGCACCTCATATACCCTCAAAAGACAGATTATGGTGAAAATTTGACCTGCTAAGATGCACTAACTTGCCATAGACTTCCTACATACCAAACTGTACGATCTCAATTCTCATTTGTCATAAGAATAGTTTTGAAAACGTGGACCTTGTGTTGAGAACTTTGTGTTGAGCAAAAATCGTCATGTTCATCATGAACATTTCAACATGTGTAAGCATGCATTGTTCAAAGCAGCACAGTGCCAACATATAGCCTCACAGAGCTTGACTTACATCATCATTGTTCTAAAGATGATATTGATCCTCTACTCTATATCTGTGTGTTTTTTCTGTCAGACACTTCTGTTAACATGTTAAAAGCTATGCAACGTGCACAACATCTTCTAGATTATTTTTGTCCAAAGAACCTGCAGCAATACTCATGCATACATTTTAGCACTCGTGGGGATTAGGAGGCCTCCCTGTGGCAGCGTTAGTACCTCGCTCTGCCTACTGAGGTACACAGGATGAAAAAAAAGCAAATCTCTGCTCCTCTACTTCCACTTACAGAACAGTACGCACCTCACGTTTCCATCATCCGTATTGTCTTTGTTCTGTGTGCTCTAAATGTGAACCCTGGGCTTGCTTTATTTCTCCCAGTCCAATCTAATGAGCATCATCTCTGTCTAGGGATGCTGGCGGAGGCTCTCAAGTCTCCTTTGTGTGGCTGGACAGGTGTCTAACTGAATGATGAATGACCCTGTTTCTCCTCACATAATTGGCTCCTCACTGTTTGGCCTTAGACTGGCTACATGTCTGCTGGGCAGCCACCTTCATCTGTCAATCACCAACCTGCTGCTGCCTGGCTGGACCTCTGATAGCTATGCTAATGCATAGTCCTCACACCCCATTGGCTGAACCTGTGCTGGTCCAAGCTAATCCATTAAAGCTGTGACAGTAATAATCTCCCCCCAAACACAGGGTTCCCAGTGTGCTAAATGTTATTTGACCGTTCCTGTCACGTTGGTGCTGCCAGGCGCACCGGTGAAGTGATGGATGAGCCTGGCCTCGGCCCACTCATTCATCACCTGCTGACTTGTGTTTGTGTGCTGTTTCAATAATTTAAAGCTTTCTGTGATTTCTGATTTGTTCCAATTAAGACATGTCCTCCCGCCTTCATATTACTGTTAGCGTGGCAAAGTTGTTTTTTTGGTCTTTCCTCATTTCTTTCCTCATTTACAAAGATATGACTCATACATTGTAGGATTTTTTTCTTTTTTTTCTTTTTTTTTGTCGGTGTAGATGTTTATGTGATGAAATATCAATGGCCGGGATCAAATGTTCTGACAAGCAATAATGCCAAGTGGGCTGGCTGACATGTTTATGTTTGGAGTAATTGCGCTGGCTTACAGTGATAGATGTAATCAGCATCAAATGGCCTCACCTGACAAGACCAAATATACAGTCAGTGCACTCTGGAGCACACCCATTAACTCCACTGGTTTATTTTGCTTTCCCTTTCAGCAGCTGTGGAGGGAAAGTCACACTGTTCCCTTCATAGATTCAAGTGCAGTTCTCCCACCTGTGTGGGAATCTCTTTTACTTACTTCAGATACAAGTTAGAAAGCTTGCAGAGCATGTGATTCTTCCTAAGTTTTCGAGTCGAGTCGAGTCCCATGACAGCATAACTAAAGGATGACCTGAGCCAGCCCTAACTATAAGCTCTATCTTAAGTCTACTCTTAAAGGTGTTGACTGTGTCTACCTCCCGAACCCAGAATAGTAGGAGGAGCTTGATAGCTGAAAGCTCTGGCTCCCAATCTACTTTTGGAAACTGTAGGAACCACAAGGAACCCAGCATCCTGAGAGCACAGTGGTCTAGAGGGGTAGTAAGGTACTATGAGCTCTTTTAGATATGATGGTGCCTGGCCATGAAGAGCTTTGTATGTAAGGAGAAGAATTTTAAATTCTATTCTAGATTTAACAGGTAGCCAGTGCAAGGAAGCCAAAATGGGAGAGATGTGATCTCTGATCTTGGTTCCTGTCAGAACACGTGCAGCAGCATTCTGAATTAGTCCTCAGAGACTTATTAGATCAGCCTGATAACAAAGAGTTACAATAGTCCAGCCTAGAAGTAACAAATGCGTGGACTAGTTTTTCTGCATCCGCTTGAGACACAATGTGTCTAATTTTGGCAATGTTACATAAGTAACAAGAAGACTGCCAGTTCAAAGATTGAAAAAGGAAAACATTTTTCAGTCTAGCATTGTTTGAACCCTGTAAGTCAGTGGCCTGGAGGCTGAAGAGCTCCAACAGAAGTGCTCTTGGAGCACTTGGTCAAGGACTGTAAAACAGAACATGGAATTTTGAGGAGATAGTGAGGTTGAAACCTGTGCCTCAGAAATGTACCTAAAAATTCCAGATGTAGCCTCGGGAACGGCAGAACACCCAGCTGTCTTTTTTGCCAAACCACGAAACCAGAGGCAGTGGTGCACCATCCAACCACAAAGGCTTGGCAATGTGAGTTTTTGGGGCTGTAGAATTGGTGTCAGTGGAACAGACGAAATGGTTCAAACAATCACTAGGAGGAAACCAAGTTGGACACAGGCAGCTTTAATCTCCAGCACAAAATGATTACGGACATCACAGCAGTCTTGATGTAACACAGTGAAAAATGTAGCATCATTGTTATGTGAGCTGGTCTGAAAACTCATAGAGATGTGTCTGTGTTTACCTACCCGATCATCCATTCTTTAACTTGTGGTGATTCAAAATTTGGTTACAGTCCAATATGACACATTAGAGATACACACAGTCCCTGATGTTACATGTTACTGATCTGATGTGCCCACTTGCCCAGTTCTGGTCCTGTAATGACACCAGCTCTGCTCCCTCTCATATTATAGTCCAGGCAGCCCGGCTAACAAGCTGAGCTAACATTTGTTAACAGCAACTATAGTTCGCAGCAGTTTATTTCATGGTCGATCAGTGAACTCTGTAAATGACAGAGTTGATGTGCAGCAGCCAGATGATATCAGAAAAAAAATGTAACATTTTATGTGTTCATTTTATCTTGGCACATGTTTTGTATCTGAAGTAGAAATATTTTTAATATTATTATTATTATTAGAATTATTATTTGTATTATTATTAGTATTATTATTATTTTAATTAAGTTTTTGTCTGCCAAATGTATATGTTAGTCATCCTTAAATTAACACATCTGTAACATCTGTTATTGTAGAATGGAATGTAACCAATGCAGCATTTGTGTCATATGGGAGTTATTGTAATTTATATTATCATGTCAAGATCCATGTCATAATTCCCAAATGAGGAAGTCAGAATTTCTGAAAGTATCCAACTTAATAAAAATGTCTGAAAAAATAAACAAATATAGAGTCCACATTCAAGTTCATTCAGATAATGGACCTACACAATATAATATAATCTGAATTGCAGTGCAGTATTTTGACACACATATAACCTATTCTGCACTAATGAGGATGGTGAGCACACAAAAATCCTGTCTGTTTCTTTGTTTTGGTTGATTAATCTATGACTTTATAGCGATACAACATATCCTCTCTGGCCAGCCTGTGAGATTTATGTGATGCTAGTGATCAGGGTGCACTTCCTCTTTAAGTTGACCCTGTCAGGTCTTATTGCAGGCATGAAAGATTCTCACCAACAAAATTCATTCTATCCAAAAGACGATTCATTGTGAAGCCTATTTTTTCCTGTACATGTCAAACCTTGACTCCACAGGTTTAAGGCTGAGATAAACTGCTTATTTTTGCACATCAAACAGCGTACACGCCACTTGCTGCCGAACCGCCCAAATATAATACGAACTCAGATTTGGTAACACTTAAAATGCTGGCATGCTGACCAGGCGCTGCTGTTGTCAGCCCTGCCTGTACAAGTGACAGGATACGAGCTCCTGTAATCTGAGACTGTGAGTTTAAAAACGCAGCCCGACTCATGTCCTCTGCCTCAACCCCCGTTCATTCCACTTAAGTGATTCCCTGCAAATGTTACCTCTGTCTGCGCCAACCATCCGTCAGACCAGACCCACACTGTGATACTGTAATGGACCAGATGAGCTCAGCCAGGCCCCTCACTCTCCCCTGCATCACAGGCATTTGACCTGAGGGAGGACCATTCTGAGGGGTCTGAGCTGGGATCAAGTGTCTCTGTCGTGCTGTTGTATAAAGGAAGTTGGATTCTTTTAACCATGAGCAGATCTAAACCAATGACTTGTCTGATTGTACAGGTTTTCTAAGATACTGCCAAACAATGCTGCTGTTTGGACTGCCAGAGGAACTATTAACTGCTTTCATCATTAAACAATATTCTAACCTATGATTGAGAAAACAATCAAGCAACAGGCTTTACTAAAATGGGCAGAAGTAATGCACTGAAGTGTCTCCAGTGTGAAATTTAAAGCCGGAGTCTCATGTATCGAAATGTTTTTAACTGTAAAGTGCAATGGTTCAACCTTTTCAGAGTGCAGCCATTAGTAAAGTAAAGTGTAAAGAAAGAGTAATGTATCAGGAGGCTGTAACAAAGAGGGTACAGATTCCCACACCATGCATTAAGCACCAGTCTGTTATTAAAGCTCTACCTGTTCAGTCTGAAGTTGCTCTGGATAAAAGCATCTGTAGAATAAAGTGACAAATATGGAGAGAGCATCCACCTTGAACCCTTGTGGTACTCATTCTTTTCATCATGAAGCAGTCAACACGGTGACTAAACACGCCTCACATTTTGGTCCCTCAGCCTGCCTGTGACTGGCCTGACAGACTGACTGTTTGTGACAGATACACCCAAACACAGCAGCCTGCTAATCAAAGTCACATGTGTGTTCTAAGAATTTGGTTTCAACTCTGACCTTTAATTTCTCATTAATTTATGCTGACATACAATATCTCATTTATCAGCGCTAAGTCAGGCACCGCATTCCACATATGGGAGTAATTAAGTAACACGTCAGATGCTCATTTCAAACCCAATTCAAGCTCAGTACGTTAAGTATATTCTTAAGAATCAACCTCAGTGGCTGAATGCACAATGTCCATCAAATGTGTGGAATTTGTTTGTACAATTCACATTTCATGTAGGTTCTAATTTTAATTGCTCGACTTAAACTGGTTCCTGTCTAATATGTCATCTTCTGTAATCATTGTAGCTGTATTTGAATGTCTTTAGTAATATAATAATAGTAATATAGTAATAATAGTTATATAATAACAGTGATGGCTGCTTCATAGAAGTTTGTCCTCCAGCATGGCACCCGAATTAGATCTAATATCATTACTGCATCAGGGAAAGATAACAGTTATGGCTGAGGCCAAGCTATGCTCAACAAGAACTAATTTGTTTAAAGAAAATGTGGGCTAGAGTGATAAGGCTTTTCCCTTATCACTCTAGCCCAAATAGCCTCATAATAATAATAATAATAATAATAACGCCATTTGGCAAAACTTCACTTACAGCACATATTATGTTGTATTGTATGTTAAATGTTGCTGTGTCCTCTTCCATGGATTCTGCCATGTTGCACGGCCATGTTTCTACAGTAGCCTAGAATGGACAAACTAAACTCAGGCTCTAAACGGGATCTTTCCTTTTTTTTCTCTTTCTTTTTTTCTTTTCCATGGTTTATCCCTCAGTGGCACTACTAAATGCCACTAAATTCTACAGGTACAAAGGTTTGTGTACACACTGAAGGAATGCGTAATGCACTAACATAACAAAAGTGTGAAAAACGGTGAATATATAAAAAGCACCAATGACCAACCGACAAAAATAAAGTCCTATACAAATAAAACATGTGTAAGTTCAACAATTCAAATAGTGTAAAAAAGGTGGACAAAGGTGTAGTGAATAACAATACATTAAGTGCATATATATATATATATATATATCATGTAGGATTTAAAGTGACAGCACATGATGTGTAAAAAATAGTGTTTTGTTGTATGTATTGCTTTAGGGGGGTAATCGGTAATCAATCAGATGATCAGCGGTTCGATCCCTGGTTCCTCTAGTCTACATATTGAAGTGCCATTGGGCAAGATACTGAACCCCAAATTGCTCCTGATACTGCACCATTGGTGTGTGTGTATGAATAGCTAACTCCCAAAATGATGTGCAGTTAGAATGAATGTGTGTGAATAAAATGTGTAGTGTAAATGCACTTTGAGTGAACAGAAGACTAGAAAGGTTCTATATAAGTACAGTCCATTTCCATTTGCCATTTTGGAGGACAACAGAGTGTGGACTGTTTGCTGAAGAGGTGATAGTAGGTACCTCCTGGGTGCTGCCCTTGGTGCCCTTGATCAATTGATCCAAGTTAGATGAACAAAATATTTTTTATTCTTCTGTCAGTACATACTATCTCTGGATGAATAAAAGTCAAATAAAGAAAGAATAAAGGCATCTGAATGGGATTTACTGGCCTTGTTGCAGACTGCCCCCTGTAGATAACACAACTAGTGGTGAATTTCTACACATGAAGAGGAGAAGGAGAGTTTGATTGGTGGGTGGGGGCAGCAGGGTCAGGGGCTACAGAGATGTGCTAACTTTAGTGTGAGGGGCTGTCACACAGACTGGACAACAGTGGCAACAAAAATGTCAGGTGAAAAACCTGGCACGACATGTGTCACTTTGATTCCAGAGTAGAGGCCAGTGCTACAAGTTCAGTGTCCAGCGTGCCTGTCTATATCGTCCTCTGTGTCTCCCTAATCTGAAGGAAAACACTTCTGTCCAGAGCCAGATGGACAGAGCTGCAGGGGAGGAAGCGCCTGGCTGACAGAAAATACTGATTTCTTTGTAAAACTAAGGAAGTGGGACACTGGATGATTTCCAGCCATCTGTTTTCTGGACATTTTCAGTGAAAATGTTGTAAAAAAAAAATTAAATATTGCAACTATGTGTTTTATGTTTGACTTTGTTGGTTTATCCATAAAAGCAAAATGTGATAAAGTGCACTGGAAACACTCCTACCTATCACATACAGTGTGAATCTGTGGGTACCCTAGTTTGGCATGTGCAGGCCTCTGGTTAGCCTTTCAGAATAAAACTTGCTCAGATGAATTTTATGTTTTATGAGGTTCGGACAAGCAGGAATAGATGAAGTCACGTGACCTTCATTGTCATGGTAACAATGGTAAGGTGAACTTTAGGTTTAGGTTAGGTTAGGTTTAGGCACCAAAACTACATGGTTAGGTTTTGGAAAAGAATATGGCTTAGTTTAAAATAACTGTTGAGGAGAATTCTATTCATCGATGGTCACTTCAGTCAGTGGAGAGAAAGTGCACTGAAGTCCAAGATGTGTTATGCTGAAAGGTTTATTGAAGTTGACCAAGAAGAATGGAGGATTCATCAGTACGTGATGCAGCCTCAGTTCTGGAGAAGCTGTCTTCTCTGGCTTGTCTATATGCCTCCAAGACAGTGACACAACTACGATGTCCATAAATGATCATACTCATAATAGAACTACAGTATCAAGTATTTGCCAATTGGTCTACAAACAAGGAAATATGTTTATCCTCGAGACTTGGACTAGACTTTAAACCCCAAGATAACACCACAAATACTATACACCCAGAATTAGTCAAAGAGAATGCTTTTACCCATGCAGGTGTTATTGTCAGCATATTTTAGTCTGGAGACACAGATGTCTGTTTATGCAGATTGGACCATCAACAGGTCAGCTCTACTCCATCCCACCATGAACCCTGGTCCCTGGTCGGTACCCGTAACAAGGGAGCGAAGCCCTCCTCTCTTACACCTCCTAACCGTGCGATCCAACTGGAAAACAGATTTGACATCTTCAATCTGCATGACTTCCCCTCCTTGGATGGGGAATCACGGCCGTCGTCTCCATCCCCTCTGTCTCCTGTCTCTCCACCAGCCGTACCTGAGCGCTCTTCTCGCCCCAGGACTCTTCTATCCCGACCACACTTCACACCAGCACCACGGATGGTTCCTGCCCTCCTCTCAGTCCATCCTCTTCCATGCAGCCCATCACCACAGGCGTGACTTTCTCCACCATCCACTCCCCCTCCAACCACAATCATCATTGGAGACTCCATCGTGACTAACGTTAAGAAAAAGTCTGTGGCGACGTTTTGCTTCCCAGGTGCTCAGGTGTCTGACATCATGGAAAAGTGACCTGGCATCATTGCAGAACACCCACTCTCCCAAAATATTGTTATCCACGTTGGCTGTAATGACATTGCCGCTCAGACTTCTGAAATCTTAAAATGTGACTTCAGCAGACTCCTGGATTCCCTCGCAGCCCTTGAAAAACGGATTTTCATCTCCGGTCCGATCCCTTCACTCAACTGTGGCGTAAGTCGCTTTAGCCACACTTTGAGTCTCCACTCTTGGCTGCAATCAGCCTGTACTGCCCGCAACGTAGTTTTTATTGATGATTTTAATCTCTTTTGGAAACGCCCTGCCTTTCTCCGTCGTGATGGTATCCATCCCAATGGCCTTGGCTCACGCAATTTGACTGATAATTTATTCCACTCCATCTGGAGCTCTCCTTCACACTGACTCCACTCCTGGCCACTTCCGGTCTCCACCTGCAATCCCCTCGCTACTCTACTGATAATACAAGTTCCCCCTTGTGGTTAGAAGGGTTCACTACTGCCCCTCCTGCTACTCCCTCGTCCTTTATTACAGTCATCTCTGACAGCTCCCAGATCCCGGTACACTGGACACATCGCCGTTTCTCCGGTGAAGTTCACGCCTTAAGCCGTGGAATAAACACAGCAAACCTCCGCCCATTAAAATTTGGGGGAAATATCATCTTTTTATCATCTGGATTTCCTATCTCCAATCTTGTTGCTGTTGATGTTGGTGTCTCTGATCATCTTATGGTTATGCTGACTGATTGATTGATTGATTCCACATTGTGCCCTCCTCCTACTCCATTGGAGCCTCACTCCCTTGTCCGATCCATAAACATGGCTACAGCCTCTCGCTTTTCTAAGGTTTTTACGCTTTCCTGCCCACCTCGTATTTTAGATGTCCTTCCCTCCTGCAACGATACTCAGGAGTTAGTTAACCTCTTCAACTCATCCTGCTCTGCCACTTTAGATTATGTAGCTCCTCTAAAGGAGTTTAAGGAGGTTTTTGTAATGATCTGTCCACTTATTTCAGCCATAGTTAATAGCTCCTTAACAAATGGCATTGTCCCTTCGTGTTTTAAACATGCAATAGTGCAACCTCTGTTAAAGAAAACAAGCCTAGACTCCATTGACATGAATAATTTTAGGCCCATTTCTAAATTACCATTTATTTCTAAGCTTTTAGAAAAAAGTTGTCGGGTTTCTTCTTACTTAAACACTTTTAACATCCTTGGAAATTGTTTTAAAAATATCTGCATTCCTTGTTTTGTGCCGATCCATAGATTTTAAGATGTTCAACACAGTACTGTGGCTGAGCATGAACCGGGTCTCCTCGTCCGTCCAGAAGTGTGCTGTTGATTGAACTTTTCCGGCAACAACACCACTAATGTGACGCCTCCTTTCACTTCCGGGTGAAAGCCCCAGAGGAAATTCTCACGCATGCGCAGAATGCAAAATCCCATTTAGATCCGATTGCTGAGTATACATGGTGTTGAAATGCTGACTATGAACGAATTATCTAGGTGTTATCCGATTCTGAGATGTCTGTTATGGTCCAAAGTAGTCCGAAGTAGTTCGGACTAAAGTGTTTACAAGCATTTTAAAAGTCCAAAGTATGTCTGATATGATCAGAAATTCATATTTTCATAAGTAGCAGATACACTGGCTGTAAGCACAGCAGAGGATTTTCACGTATGAACACTATCATTTCACCAATCGGAATCAGCTTAAAATTGACAATCTGTCTTGTTTGATGTTTATAAACCTAGTGGGTCCACCACTAGACATGTGGAACTCAACCAAGCATGTTAAGAAGTGGGTTATGACCCGGAGGTCAGCAGACCATATAGAATGTAGACAGAAACAGGAAAGGCAGAAGAAGAGAGATCTAAGTCCTACTTGGAAAGTTGTGAATTAATTGTAATGACTGGCGACTGCTGATATTTGGTTTGATGTTGTGACATATAAGAAAGTTTAGCAAACAATTGATTTGATTGATGTAGATTGATGGTGTGAGATGAAATTAACTGTGACTTTATGGTGTGAGATGTAAATAAGTAATGCAAATAATAGTGTAAATTGATGGGATGTAAATAAATATTGTTATGTTATATGTGAATTGATGGTGTATATTGTGAATAGGTTTTATAATATGTATTAAACAGATGGTGCAAGGTAAATACAAATGTTTTGAAAGATATTGACCACTGTGAGTACAAAAGCCAATTTAACCACTGATGGCAGCTAATGCCACACACCTTCCTGGGTCTGACTACCTACCGGGTGCGCCGTGCTTCAGCAGACACGCCCCCACAGTCCTGGAGCTGAGAATACTGCCCATTTTTACCTCATTTTGACACCTAATTTCATAAACTTATCGTTATTTTTAATCATTCAAATTTGGCTGGGTGGTTAATAACACTTTCTTCTTTAGTCTGACAAACTCAGAACACATATTTATTTTGACTTCACACAGACTTTAAGGGCACGTAGGTACGGGGATCCGTACATATGCTATTGCAGGTTCTAGAGAAGGCGCACTCAATTTGCTTACCCAACTGTCCAAGAATTATATTAATATTATAAATTAGTATCTTGTGTGCGAAATGTCAAGGTAATCCTGCCAGTTGTTTTGTTGTTTGACTTTGTCTTCAATTTGGACCCAGGCCTCTGTTTACATTTGATTACATTTAGCCTTAAAGGTGGGGTTGGAGATGTTGGGAAAACGGTTCCAGCATGCTATGTTTTGAAAATACACATCCATGCCTTTTCTTCAGACCTCCCCTCGAAACCACGCCTTCAAAGTAATGGAAGGGTGTCTATTCGTTCACGAATGGGTGAACATGCAGAGGGGGAGGAAGAAGCAGACTGAAGTTTGATGGACGTGTCAGGATCCAATCATAATGCGCAGCCTCATCAACGTGATTGGACGGTGTTTTCCCATGATATCGCCCTCTAGACTGGACTAAAACATTTAGTTTTTTTGACAAACCTTCTATTTTACTGGCTGCAATGGGGCCTGAAGAGGTTTTCAAGCAATATGGTAAAAAAATGCTCCAGAAAAAAATCTCCTATCCACCTTTAATGGCTGCAGAAAAGCAGAACTTCATTTTTTTCTCCTCTTTTTTAAAGTGTTGTCTGCTGATTACTGTATGTTGTGCCTTGACCTGAGTCTTTGCATTTATTTAGTATTTATTTTGTTGAGATGAATGTATGGCTTGACTGTTTACAGTTTACAATGAATGTACTTGTACTAATTGGCTGTCTTCTAACTGCTAGTTGTATGCTGTAATGACTTAACTAAATGTGAAGAGTCTGCAACTTTAGTATAGGGAACAAAAGAGGAACATATTTTGAATTAAAAATAGTTAATTTATAGTTATTCAGAAACAACAATGCATTAATTTACAGTCAATAAGCGATAATTAGGAGTTAATATCAGGAAAAATCTTAATTCATGGTGTAATAGAGGTAGAATGAGGCTATGTAGAATAAAGTGTTAATATGTGCTTAATAATTACTAATAAAGGGCTTGTATGCTACTTATATGCATATTAGTAAGCACCTAGTTAATGGTGAATATGTGTACCTTAATATAAAGTGTTACCAACACACATTGTAAATGGTGGTTCTGTCTTGAATAAGATACTGTATTGGATACATATTCTGGGTATTTTTTTTGAGAAATGTTTCTTGATGTGAAGGTCACCATTTGATATGAGTAATGTAATGCAAGATTCTGTCTTAATAGCATGAGATATTTCAAATTTGATAGCAGGGTGAGTGTATAAAGAAACTGATTCATCAAACATGGCCATGGCCTCACAAGAAGCCTGCACACTGCTCTCTTGGTCGCTTTCTCAACTTTGACCTTTGACCTTTTGCATATATTACTCCAAATAAATCTGACATGAAGGCCATTTTTTTATTTCAAATTTAAACACTGGGCATGTTCAGTCTACAATTCATCCTGGGAGTAAACGTCCGTCTGCGTCAGTGCAGGGTGGATCGGGTGATTCAGAAGTAGAAGATATACAAATGTCAAATTGTGTTTGACAGAGGTGATCCAGAGGTTTGGTCATACCTCGTCTACCCCATTGCCAACATTCAGGGCCATTAGTGTAGAAGGGAATTAGTTGTTGGAACTGAGGAAATTTAAATGGCACTGACCAAAATAAATGGCAGACAACTGACAAAAAGTTTGTGTCATTTAAAGAAAGAAAGTGACAGCGGGTGAGACGGTGTGGTAATGGTTGTGGGTGATGTCAGCAGTACATATCTGGGACGGTGGCTGTGGCTCTGGGCTGGAAAGTGCCTTGCTCAAGGGCACATCGGCTGTGGCAATCTTTTTTGAGCAGCGAGAGCAGGGATCAAACTGCCAACCTTGGGGTTATTGGACGACCCCACTCTACCACTGAGCCACGGTCTCCACAGTTTACCCATGTACAGATTAAAATATTAAACATTATATGATCATGAGCGCATGCTTTTACTTGTTTTTTAAGTACATTTTAATGATAATCTTTTGTACTCACCCAGCACTGCTCTGGCTTATATGGTGAGGACATGATTGAGAAGATAAGATAAGAGTAGAAGACACCTACTCTACTTCGCTGGTTCTCAACCCGGGGGTTAGGATCCCTAAGAGGGTCATTGCAGGGATTTTAATGACTTTTAACACAGGAGTATACAAAAACATTGTACTGTATACTCTGTTTTTATACATATTAGCAGGCCCAATTATCTCAGTAATATGAACACACTCATGTCTTTTAGGCCCAAAGCAGACATGTGGACTGTTGACTGTGACAGTGCTGTTATTTCAATAAAAGTATGAGATCCACTGCTCTAGATGCATCACACTACGCTGCAGACAATTTCACAAAAGACAGAAGGCATCTAAAAAAAGAGAGTTTGGAAAAGTTCTGTCAGAGTATATGAAGAGAGTGATGATTCTCTGACTATTCACTGGTCTTTATTGTTCTCACTCCACCGCTTAGTTCATCATTTGGAACCACACTGAATATGATACTAACACAGCCAATGGAATGGCACTTATGCCAATTCTAATTAGTCAGTATTTAGAATACTTTCTTATTTTTACTTTCCAAGATGAAGCCTAGAACTAAATTCAGTTTCAAAGCCACTCTGGTACTAAACTTATGCAAGAGACACAGTGACATCATTGTTTTATTTACTTTATGGTTTAAAGGTTACATTTAAGGGATCAGTGTGAAGGATTTGGTGGCATCTAGTAGTGTATTTGTGGATTGATAACCGCTTCATGTGTCCTCTCTCTCTGAGCATAAAGGAGAAACTACAGTAGCCACAAAACAAGCCACAGAACCAATGTGGTGAAAAGTGTTTCAACATGGCAAACTCTGTTTGAAAGATGAAAGATGACCTGTCGTGTCTTTTGATATAATGGTCTCATTCTAAGGTCACAAAAACATAATGGTTCTTTTCAGGTGATTATATAGCAATGAAAACAGGGTTAGAAATATTATATTCTATAAATACCCGCAGTCTGGACCTTTAAATATCTGTATTGGAGTCTGTACTGGAATCAGTCATGTGAAATGACAGTTACATGAAAGACTGGAGTGTCTACCTTCTTGCCTCCAGGTAAGACACGTTTTTTTGAAAGAGAAAACAAAGGTGAACAGTGAAATTATGACTAAGACTGTCAGTCAAAATGTATAGCCACACGTCCTGCTTCAACACTCACCTACTGTACGTCCTGTGGCTGTGCTCACAGTTTCCTGTACATTTCCTGTGATACATCAGTGATCTCACTCGCTCAGATCATCTGCTTTAGTCAGTCTGCATAAACTGTTAGGACAAATCTAGATTTTAAAAATCTGAGTCTTAAATACTGGTTTTCAAATCATCAGATTCAAATGTAGAACGGTATATGATTACAATGTAGCCTTTCTAAAAGATGATGGACTGATATAAAGACTGGACTATAATGAGTTTATGATGATTTGTTCAGTTTTGAAATCATGTCACAATATTTTTTGTTGTTTGGATGTAATGGTAACATCGTCCTGTTATATGATTATATTTAATATTTTGGTCATTTGCGTGTCTTACATGCGCGTTTCATTAGGTTAGCTTCTATATAATATAGATCTATAATATTTCTGCAGTATCATATTTTCATGTCCTCATAATCATGATAGAATCTTCCTATAACGGGACTGATTTTAGAAGAACGGCTTTGGATTCCTTCTCTCTGTGAATCTCAATGATTCTGTTTCTTCTTCTGTATTGTTGGAGGATTCGGAGTTTGTGCATCATGTGATGCGGCTTTCTGCGGGAGCTCTGACCTATATTTCAGACGATCCGCGCTTGTTTCCGGCAGCCTTCAGAACGCATTTATCTTGAGCACAGTCGGCGGGGCTGAATGAATTAAGCCTGTTGGAGCTGCTCGCTCTCTCTCTCTCTCTCTCTCTCTCTCTCTCTCTCTCTCTCTCTCTCTTTCACACACACACACACACACACACACACAATTATTGCATTCTGTGTTCGTGTTTTCCTCTCAGTCTTCTACACTTTCATACACGCAGTTTTCGCAGCAGAGCATGGAGCTTATTTTAAAGCTGTGTTCATTAGTCACGTTAACAGACGCGGTTTGGACCTGCAGCATGTTTATCTACTGAAATATGAAAATATGAAAATTTGAGACTAAGTGTGGGGAAGCTGCAAACTGCTGCTGTTTTTACAATCTGATTATCAGTCGGAAAGTCAGCGAGACAAACCCTAATCCAATAACCTGCAATAAACGTTGTTCTGATGTTGATTCCGTGTTTTTTGTGTTCTGTTTGACTGCAGCACGTTTGGACTTTATAACTGTTTTTTTTTTTACTCTGTAAATATGAGAGAATAATATTTTATTATTTGCTTGTTATATCTTACCGTCTTGGTCTGAAGCACACCCACACACACAGAGGCCCGGCACACTCTGATGCGGCCCGCAGCTCCGCATAGACTGAAGTGATCCAGATTATTATTATTATTTATAAAAATCTGTTTCATTGTTCGCGTCATAAGTGTAAAATAAAATGTAAATATGACAGAAATACGGAAACTAAATACTGATACCTTTTTTTTTCAACAAAAAGACGTGAAAAAATTGCCATCTCTAAAAGTCGGATTCAACAAAATATGACGACCATAATAATAATAATAATAATAATAATAATAATAATAATAATAATGTATGAAGCGCGTGATCGTTTCGGTGTATTGTTGTCGATTAAGATGAATATTTATGAAAAATGGCGCGTTGAGGCCTCGTGCAGCTCTGCAGCAGTCTGTTGTGCTGCTTCCCTCGTCAATACGAAACACAGAGAATCGTTAGAGGCTGACAGTGATAAATGAGCACCACAGTCCCTCCATTTATTTATTTATTTATTATGTATATTTTCTGTATTTATTTATTTATTCTTGTGACGCACGTGCAAAGATCTCCTGAAAAATATGAAAAATATTTGGAGGCCAAAGTAAAAATGAAAAACATCAGAATCTTTGAAAACAGAAGTTTATTCCACTTTTAGAGGAAACAAATGTGACTCAACCATTTTTTTTAATCACTACATCTTTTTTTATCTCTCTGTTTTACACACACACACACACACACACACACACACACACACACACACACACACTCACACACACACACTCACACACACACACACACAGCAGAACAGCTTATATAGAAACTACAACATTTAGTAAAAGCTGCGCGCCGCGCCGCGCCGCGCCGTGCCGCCGCAGCCTCGCAGACTTCACTCGGCTTTTCTTGAATTTCTCAGCCGGTCATCCATCATTCCTGTCACCATCAATCGAATAACGCGAGACAACTGCAATCCCGTCTCATATCGAACCGGAGCACGGCTACGTGACCTGCTCTACCAACTAATGCTGTTGCTTAAAGCATTTTCTCCAGCGCCTACACTGACCTTTCTTTCTCCGGTTTAAAATGAGTCCAGAACAGAACGGAAGCTGCTCTTCATAGTAAAACACGCTGCTGCAGCCAGCTTCAGTCTTTATGAATCAAGTCTTTATTTTGGTTTTAGTGCAGACTTCTCTGTGTTTTGGTGCTATAAAATTATTTCAAACATTGTCAAAAAACATACAAATAAAAATGGAATCAGTCCTCCATCAGATCGCGTTCCTGTTCCCTCAGAGACTGACAGAAGAAAGAAACGTTCAGAGAACTTTAAAAAAACACGAGTGGTCCAAGCTCAGTCTAACTTCTAGTGGTCACAAACATGGAGAGAAACAAGCAAATCAAGAGCACAGGTCTATACAGCACGACACGTACAACTCTCACAGAGTTCTCATGTTTTTCCACAGTGTTTTTGTTTCGTCCTATAAAGTGTATGTGTGTGTGTCGTAAGTGTGTGTGTGTGTGTGTGTGGAGGGGGGGGTTAAAACCAATTCAACAGTAAAGAGTCGTTGTCCCCGCGTGCTCCGCTCCACCCGCTGTAGAAAAATAAATAAATAATTTAAAGGAGGTGGAGGAGGTGTGTCAAACTGCTTCTCTTCACTCTCAGTCCTCACTCTTCTCATTTCCCGCGCAGCTCCTCAGCTCACAGCCACTCTGTGTCACGTTAAGTCAAAGTTTGTCGGCGGCCTCCTGTTGCAGAGGTTAGGCATTTCCATGGTGATCCTCTATGCGCGCGCTCCGTGCGGATTCGGGCAAGGTGATGTGGGAGTGGTCAAGGATGGGTGTACGGGTCAGGTGGGTTTGACGTGTCGGCTGCAGAGGCAGCTCCCGTACTGAGCTCCACAGCCAGATGGAAGAAGATCCCTGAGCCAACCATGGAGGCCTGAACACACACGCGGGACAGAGGTTTGAGTGAGGAGGAGGAGTGAGTCCAAACACAGCCTGCATCAACCACACAGACACACACCACAGTAAAAAGTATTAAAAAAGTAAGTCCATATCTGATTTTTTTTTTTTTTTTGCATTTTTGATACATAAAAATATGAAATCAAATGAAACATTTCATTTTTTTTATTGTCTGTACAGAGAATATTTCAGTCATTTTCACTGAACTCACACCATCTACAGTATTTTTCTTTAATATCAGTCTTCATGTCAATAATATAAACCATGCTGCAGGATGACACGAAATAATTCTCACTTCATTCTGCATTTTTTAGTTTGAATGGAATGAAACATTTCAACATATGATAATATTATTATGTATCAGTTTATAGTTAGTTAATGATTTACTGCTGCTGTGCATCTGTGTCTCTCTATCTCTATCACAGGTTCCACT
>CM053992.1:21208-44673 GCA_028641955.1 Protonibea diacanthus
GAAGTAACAAATGCGTGGACTAGTTTTTCTGCATCCACTTGAGACACGATGCGTCTGATTTTGTCGATGTTACGTAAGTGGAAGAATGCAGTCCTCGAAATTTGTTTTATGTGGACGTTAAAGGACAAATCCTGATCAAAAACAACTCCAAGATTCTTTACGGTGGAGCTGGACGCCAGGGTGATCCCGTCTAAAGTAACTAAGTCTCTAGAAAGAGTTTCTGAGGTGTTTGGGTCCAATTACAAGAACTTCAGTTTTGTCTGAGTTTAACATCAGAAAATTGTAGGTCATCCAACTTTTTATATCCTTAAATTTAGTTAACTGATTGGTTTCACCACACTTGATCGATGAATATAATTGGGTGTCGTCAGCATAATAGAATGGTCCTAGTACAGAACCTTGTGGAACTCCGTGACAAACTTTGGTATGCATGGAGGATTCATTGATCATTGACGAGATCGATCTAAGAAATATGACTTAAACCAGCTTAGGGTGGTTTCTTTGATACCAACTTGATGTTCCAGTCTCTGTAAAAGAATTTGATGGTCAATGGTGTCAAATGTGGCACTAAGATCTAACAGGACAAGTACAGAGATGAGTCCTTTGTCTGATGCCATTAGGAGGTCATTTGTGACTTTGACTAGTGCGGTCTCTGTGCTATGATGCACTCTAAATCCTGACCGAAAATCCTCAAATAAACTGTTCTTATGGAGAAAGTCACACAGCTGATTAGCTACAGCTTTCTCAAGTATCTTATAGCAGGGGTGTCAAACTCATTTTCACAGAGGGCCACATCAGCATAATGGTTGTCCTCGATGGGCCACATTAACAGTATGAATGTAACAAAATGCTATGTAATTTAAAATAAATTAAACTACATCTTATGATATTGTTAAATAACTGTTTCTGTATTTATTATGTATTCAACTTACAAATATTACATATGCATTTGCATAGATGTAAAAAGAAATGTTTAGTTTGAAACCCACATTAATTCAATTCAATCAGTGTTCAAACTATTTAAGCAAATAAAGAAAAATATGTGAGCTTCAATCTGACTGGAGAACCGAGGACCCTCTGCTAATCAGATTGATGCTCACAGCGTCATATATCACCGTGATCGGGTTATTATTGGAGTGAATGGACGGCATCTCTTACCGCTGCGGACGGGTTTACAGTCAACTGAGAACCCAGAGCATTTCGTACAGACATGGAAGGATACCTTTTGCGTAGTATCAGACGCCCAGTGACAAATTGTCGGTGGTCGAGGATTATGGGTAATGTAGGCCTTTCTGCTATCCAAAACATACAAATAAAACGTTTTTGTGTTGAAAAATGTTGATGATGTCATTCAAAGAAATCCTTAAAATAGTGAAAAAATACAGGCAGAGAATCCTTGGTTCTCCAATCACATATTTTTGGAGTGAATGGACAGCTGTAGCTTCCGCTCTGAGCGTCTCTTACCGCTGCAGACGGGTTTACATTGGAGTCAATTGAGAACCCAGAGCATTTCATGCTGACATGGAGGGTACCTTTTGCGTCAGTATCAGACACCTAGACGCGTGACAAATCGTCTGTATTGAGCCACATTTGGCCTGTGGGCCATGAGTTTGACATATGTGTCTTAGAGAGAAAGGGAAGGTTTGATATCTGTCTGTAATTGGCTAAAACCTCTGGATCTAGAGTGGGCTTTTTAAGAAGAGGCTTAATTACAGCTACTTTAAAGGACTGTGGTACATATCCTCATAATAAAGACAGATTAATCATATCCAAGAAGAGCTAACTAGAGGTAAAACATGACGTAGAAGAACAAAGTCTTTTTCAGTTAGGACGTCTTAGCCTGGCTTCATGAATTTACCCTCCATCTTTGGATTTCGGTCATATAAAGACCAGCCTGGATGCTGCGCTCAAGACCACTCAGAGGTAACCGAGAGGTCACAGTGTACACGCTACAGGTTAAGTTGGAGGAATGTGGCATATTGTCACTATCCGGTGAGCACTGAAAACCTATGCAGCAGCAATTTATGTTATTTTGGAAGAAGAGGAATATACATGTAATTTCAGAGTCTGATGCTGTTCAATTCATTTTCCACAATTCACAGCCCGTTTTTTCCCAAGTTGTGGAACGCAGCATAAACTGCTGCTGGCCCTCCATGGTTACTGTTGCTACAGTATGTCTGTCACAACCTTCTGAGTACATCCATGGTCACAACAATCCTAAACTATGCATGTCATTGCACATGTTGTTACAATTGCTAACGTAGGATTGGACAGTAACAGTTTGAGGGAGGGGCTTGCATCAACAAGATTTTTTTAATGTTTAATTTTTTTTATTTATTTTTTTTTTATTATTTTTTTAATGAATCGCAGTCAAGCGCCACACACTGGAAATCCGGCACGTGCCAGAATACTTTAAGGCCTGGACATGGCATTGAATTCAATACTGAAGGAATCACTTCCTTAAATTTGGGTACAGCACTATCAGATAAACATCTGCTGTAGGAGTTTCTGCAAAAAGGCTTATAGTCCAGAAATATGAACTCGAAGGTTATTAAAAAATGGTCAGATAGAAGAGGATTCTGTGGAAAGACTATTAGATGATCAATTTCAATGCCATATGAGAGAACAAGATCAAGAGTGTGGTTCAGATAATGAGTCGGTTTATTTACACTCTGACAGAAGCCCATTGAATCTAATAAAGAGATAAACGCAGTACTAATTTGTATATAGTGTTCTTTTTTTGTTTGACAAGTGCATGTCTTGTTTAGTTATTTATTATTTATCTGATCTTTTGCACTGACGGAAGAGCTGTGCCCCAATTTCATTGTGCTAACGTATTATGTACTACTGTGCAATGACAACAAAGACTCTAATCTAATCTAATCTAATCTAATATAATATAATATAATCTCTCTCTCTCTCTCTCTCATTAATGCATGTTAATGCATGTTACTAACTAAACTTCTTCCCCGAAGTTTCTGTGCTCTCTCGTCCAGCAGGTTCTCATGGAGTTTATAGTTAATCATTTTATCATACTATAAGATAAACAATAGACTCTTATCTAAATATATATATATAAAGTAAAATAAAATAAATATATAAAGTATAGAGTAGACTGTAAACAATACACTCTTAACAGTAAACAGTAGAACTCTTAGCTAAATAAACAGTAGTACAATAAAACTCTTAACAGTAAGCACTAAACTCTAACTAAACATATAAAGTAAAATTCAAGTAAAATAGGATCCAGATAAAATAAATGTAGAGAACTGTATGGAGGGTGCATATAGAACACAAGACTGTGTATGGCAGACTTAGATTAACAGTTAATTAAAATATTGCACTTAAACCCCCATTCATTGTCATTTTATCATTCATTGTAATTCATTGTCATTTTATCATTCATTGTAATTGTACAATATGTTTGTGTTGATTTGTTCTGTACACGTGACATCCATTGCACGTCTGTCCGTCCTGGGAGAGGGATCCCTCCTCTGTGGCTCTTCCTGAGGTTTCTTCCACATTTTTTCCCTGTTAAAGGGTTTTTTGTGGGCAAGTTTTTCCTCACTTGAACAGAGGGTCTAAGGACAGAGGGTGTCACTCCCTGTACAGATTGTAAAGCCCTCTGATGCAAATGTATTTTGTGACTTTGGGCTATACAAATAAAATTTGATTTGATTTAATTTGATATATTGAGAGCAATATGTAAACAGAGTCAAATGCCTTGCGTGTACACACACCTGGCCAATAAATGATTCTGAAAGTTACTACTTGCTAATTCTTTCAGTCCAGAAGCCTGCATGAACAGCCAGCCTGACATGTGTCAGGCCGGAATACACAGAGGACTCAGAAGCAGAGGTGTCAGTGTGCGGATTTATTCAGGGGAAAAAACCTCTCGAAAGAGTGATGCTTCACACAGCTGGGAAACTGGCCTAGAGAAGTCTCCCAGAGGGGGGGAACAAGACAAAAACTAAGGTGAACAAAAAACGCTCCAGAGGAGGGAAAAACTCTATACAGGATAAGCAAAGTATCAAAATAAAAGTCACTATCAAAGTAGGCTGACAAAAATACAACTGAATTAAGCACAAAGAACCAAAAACAAGGCTGAAAAGTAACAACAAAAAATCACTCTTACGAGGTACGAAGGAAACTCACGAATGGATACTGTGGCTAAAGTAACAACAAAAAATCACTCTTTCGAGGTAAGGAGGAAACTCACAAATGGATACTGTGGCTATGGTAAAGGCTAGGAACAGGCTTTGGTGCTCAGCGAGGGACGAAACACTTTGGCACAAGACAAAGGGAGACGCAGACTATATGAACACATGGGGGTGATGGGGAACAGGTGGACACGAGAGGAGAGTTACCTTTCAAAATAAAACCGGAAATGACAAGACATGGAGACCGAACAAAAACCCAGCTTGACTTCACCGCGGTGTGACAGTATGTCACTAAAACTGGAAAATATCCAGGTGGAGCTCATGGACTGAACTGATACTGTCCTTAGTCTTGTATTCAGGGCTCTAAATTAACACCTGCCAACCCTCCAAATGGGGGTGAAAATTTGTTTTGTCATGTATTAAAAAAAACTCACTAGCCAGCTTGGCTGGTGATAAATGAGGCACTTACCATCTATTTCACAGGACGCATTCAGTGTCACATTAAAATCACATTAAATCATCAAATTTCTATTTAAAAAGAAAAGTTTTAATGTTTATGTGCAAAAAATGGGTCAAATTAGACCCTGACCCTGATTAGGGTAAATAAGTAATGAAATGTTAGGATAATTTTTGTATGTAGTTAAGTTTCATTTTATTGTAGTTATTTTAATTGGATATACATTCCCAACTTTGTTGTAAGATTAATTTAAAGCTTAATAATAAAGTTAATAAAATGATCAAATTAATTCAGTGGCTCTCATAATCTGTCTTTTTTGCACCGGAAAAAATGTGGCTAGTGGAAATTCTGATTGGCTGGTAACTTCAGAAACTTACCGGCCATGTTGGCTGGTGATCAAAAAAGTTAATTTAGAGCCCTGCTTGTATTGTAGCTTTGTTTACTTTATGTACCCAGCTCCCTAAGACTGGATCTAGCTTCAGACTGTGCTGTAAAATAGCGAGGGGTCTCTCTTCCTCTCAAACCGAGGGGGACACAGACAAAGTGAGGGGGTGCCGTTAACAGAAAGGTGAATGAGAGAAAAGTTATTTTCTTATCATTAAGGACAGCTACGTTCAACACATAGCTGCATGTGGGACTGTGAGAACAGAGGGTGAGTTACACATGTCTTTCTTTATCTCTGTAAACTGAGCAGGAACAAAAAGTGTTCATCTGACAGAAGACATCCAACTGAAAAACTACTGTCATGTACAGCTGAAATGAGACAGTAAACAGCGGTTAGCATCAATTAGCACAAGCTAATGCTAACTAGCCGTTTGGTACATGCATTACTTGCTTGCTACTTAGGCTTGCAACTCTAGGCTCTAAGCATGCACCAAAATGATCTGCGCACCTTATTCCATGCATTATGGAAAATGCCGACAACTGGAATAATGACACACTGATGATGGCAGCAGGATACGATCGGTGGCTCTCAAAAGCATCAACCTGCTTTCTCCTTATGATGTATGAGGTCATTTTCAATGAAAATGACGCACTTTTTAGAAAACAAAGTAATGGACATTGAATATTGTCGTGCACACATCCGCGACACCGTTGCAGCTCTCAAGCGCATGAGACTGAAGTTCGACAGTTTCTGTGACCAATTTGAGCAGAAATGCAGCGCACTGGGCTTGACGGAGAGTGGAGACAGACAGTTGGTTAAATGTGAATGAAAACGAGTGTTTTGTAATATTCTGGATAACGTAAGCTGTGAAATGATGGCCAGGTTTGATCATTTTGGTGAGCTGGCTTTCCTTGGTTTGGTAAATTCAGTGAAATGTCGCAACATTTTGATGACGTGAAACTTCAGAGCCTGTCAAAATATGCCAAATTCTTTGACTTTGTGAACCTAAAGGTGGATCTCGTTGGACTGTATAGCTCACAAACAGTGTGGGATGAATGTAAATCTCCTGGACAGCTTCTCAGCTTTTCGGCTCAGAAGGATCTTATCCCAACTGTTCCTGAGGCGGCAAAGTTGCTCCAGATCACGCTCACTGTTCCAGCTACTACAGCGTCGGTGGTCATTCTCAGCGCTGAAAAGACTGAAGACATACAGTCGGAACAGGACTGATCAAGTACAACTTTCTTCACTGGCAGTGATCTCCATTGAGACAGAGAGACTTTTAAAACTGAAGAAAGAAAAGGAACACTTCTACAAACAAGTTATCGATTCTTTTCTTCAGAAGGAGCGGCACATGGACTTCATTTATAAGTAAAGGTAAGACGATAATAATAATAATGTAATGTTTTTTGTGCTTTTTTCTATGCTACAGTTTGTATATGGGAAAAAATGTTGACATTTTAAACAAAACATGTTAACTGTTGCCAATCAAATGGTGAATAAGCTACTCTGTAGGGTTCATATGTTTGTAAATCTGAATATGACGTCAGTGCCTCACCAGCCATGAACCTCACCGCACGTCACTGGAGCCAAGTCTTCAGCTAAATTTGGTGCTTCTTCTTCAGAATCAGATTCTGCAGCAACAAGCTGTGGTTCAGAGTCACTGGAATCCGGATACTCAACATATCCAAAGTCAGCCCCATCATCATACGTAGATTCCTCTTCTGCAGAAACACCCATATCCTCATCTGTTGGCAAGACAGTATGTGTAGACCACCACTCTATTGGAGATGAGTCAGAAAATGCATGTGCAGAAGTGCCAGAACCCTCATTTGTTGATGTGTTGAGTTCCCTCATGTGCAAAAGATCCCTCCATCATCAGTTTTGTCAGTTGTGGCTAATGCGTCTTTTTTTGCCTTTTGTGCCCTCCATTTCCGTAAAAAAAAAATGGAATCCATTGTTTTCGGTTCACGTTTGCTTACTGCAATGTAAAATTAAGCCTAGTTAGATGCAATTTGCATTGAGATTAGAATAAATTCACTTCCAAAATGAACAAGTCACGCGTTAAATTTGTAAAACTTACCGTTTTGACCCTCATCTGTTTGCTTATACCTTCTTGTCAGTTGTCAAAACCTGTAAATACAAGTATTAAAAGAAGTCTAATCAACAAGGAAAGGGTAAAACCTTTGATCAATATAATTGTGCATAAATGCATTTCTGTAATTACAGGTGGAGACACTCAAGTTCAAGTATGTTTAGAGAAAAAAAAATGTCAATCTAACAATACAATCTCTTTTGGGAGCTACAACTGACATAATTATCAACCGAAATTAAACAAATATGTATTTTGTGACACACTGATGATGTAACCGCGTTTTAAACGGTTGAAAAGAGGTTGAAAAACGTTATATCAACCTATCAACCTGTTTTCAACTGGAAATCAACGTTGAAATTACTTTTTGTGTTTGCTGGGCAGGCTCAGGAGGAAGATGGATTAAGAGGATTTAGTGGGAAATAGAGGTGAAATGAGCAGGGAGGTAGCTGTCTGAAACAGAGGGCAAGAGGGCGGAGAAGTATGGCTGGACTGACTGGAGTGGGTGGATGAATGAGGGAGAATGACGTGGGTTAGCCAGAGATAGTAGGTGGTTAGTGGACTGGAGAGCAGACAGGCAGGTGAGTGACAATCTCAGATCACAGAGGAGGGAGACAAAGTTAGGCAGGAAACAGAAACAGAGAGACAGACAAAGAAGAATAAGAGACAAAGAAGAGAGACGAAGAAAGAAAGGAAAAGCAGCTTATGGTCAAAGGTTCCTGCGTAAAATGACCCCCTGTCAAATTCTCTAAAGGCCGAGGAAAGGTGTTTAACTGCTTGCTTTCTTATCTCCTTTAGCATAGGATACAAGACCACCCTTTACCAAAGTGTAGCCCGGTGTAAAAGGAAAAGCCCATACAGTTAAGTGAATATGCTAAAAGAAAAGAGACTGTTTATTTTCTGTATCTTTATTTGTTCACATCGGCAAATTGTTAGTTGTCCTATTGCAATTGAATGCACCACACAGTTCTCATCAACGAACTGTGTGGTCTCAGCAGCCAAGCAGACGTTACGCAGGCCACGTTCAGCCTGTCGGCGCGAAAACGGAGTGCAGGGCACAGGGTTCTTCCGGTTATTCCCAATCTCAGCCAGAGAGCGAAGGCAGCTGCGTGCCAGGAGAAAGAAAAAACAGGAGAAAAACTGGAGTTTACCTGTGAAAAGGAAAGAAAAATGGAGTCGTAGTACATCCACTGGAGGTCCAGAGCCGTGTGACGGAAGGAGAAAAAGTTACGTCGGTAAGACGAGTCAATTATCCGATGAAAAAAAGCTTGTTGATGTTTTCCGTCGTCGTCCATGCTAATGCTAGCTTTGTGCCTAACAGGCTAACCGCTTACCTTTCATCTGGAAAGTTGCTACGAAGTCCGACACCGGTGTGCTCCACCTTGATATACACAGAACAACGGTGAGATATGTTCTATTTTAACTGCTCTGGTGCCATTGTTCCCTTGTTTTCTGTGTACTGAAAGAAAGCAGTGGTGATGTTATTGTTATGAGTGAACTGAAGTGAATAATGGTGCAATGTTTCTGAACATATTTACAGGTTATCAATTCATGCTGATGTGTGTGTATATAATTAAAGGGGAAGTGTTTTATTTTCCTAATGCCAATTTAAAGGGGAAAAAAGAGTAATTTCATATGTTGTGATGAATGTAAAACCGTTTTATTTGTACTATGCAATTTAATGAACACATAACTCAGCTGAGTTTAAAGTAACTGGAGAGTAATTTTTTGTGCATTTCTTGCTCATGAAGAAAGAGATTTGAGATTTGAATAGAGATGAAGATTCATGTATGTAAGGGTGTACGTCCTTTTGACAATTGATATTGTTCAATTATGCATCTGAGAATGAATGAATGGTGTTGAATGTAAACTTTCTGACCCTGCCTGTAGGTCAGGTTTTTTTTTTTGGAGGACTGATGTGGTCCCGGACAAACTTCTTGCTGAAACCGAAGGCGAGCCAAGCCCCCTGAAGAAAGTCCAGCACCGAGGAGATATCCACGTACACACACCCATTCACATGCACATTACACACTTACATTATAATACAAGGATCCTTGAAATCAGGTGAACTGCAGTAACTCTACAACAAATAGACCTGAAACAACTTATATATTTTTTGTTTAAGGGCCCCAATGGACATTTTTTTTTTTTATTTCCAAGTGCGCACATTTTATTTATTTTTCTAACAGTTTTGTATTCTGTACAAACCAGACAATTATTTTGTCCATTGTTAAAAAAGAGTGGCTACTGTTACTCACACTGTTACTCGTGTCTGTCTCATTATTGTTGCTCAGTATTGTGGCACCTGTCGAATTTAGCATCCTCTGATTCTGGCCCAGGTTTCATTACTAGTCTAAGTCATCATTACACTGTAATTCACTTTTATATCTTTAAAATTTTATATCTTTAAAATTACAAGTTACAGAAGGAAAGGAGATAATGCTGTCACATAAATCTGTATGGTAGCAACATTTAACCTGATGCATTCTGCCACTGGGCATTATAAAAATCTTCAGTTGATTTTAAAAAAAAAAAGTGTCATACAGTGCCAACATGTTATAAAAGTTTCTTGTTCATTTCCTGTTCATTACTCTGAACTCTGTGTTCTACACAACATGCTGGATGGACAGACGGACATCCTTGTTGTAGTTTTAGAGGAGTAGATTTAGCCAGAACAGGCTGTGAATTGTGGAAAATGAATTGAACAGACTCGGAAATTACATGTATATTCATCTTCTTCCAAGATAAGCATAAATTGCTGCTGCATAGGCTTTCAGTGTTCAGCGGATAGTGACAATATGCCACACGTTTTTTTCCTCCGACTTCACTATGACCTGTCAGTTACCTCCGAGTGGTCTTGAACGCAGCATCCCGGCCGTCCTTTGACCGAAATCAAAAGATGGAGGGGAAATTCATGAAGCCAGGGGAAGACGTCCTAACTGAAAAAGACTTAAAAATAAGTGGCGCTGGGCGTGGAGCCAGGTGCGTGTTTCTGTGTGTCGTGTGCGAAGAAGTTAATATATACATTTAGCGGCAAAAAAGTTCTTCTACGTTGCCTACCGTATGACAGGGCCATAGACGGTCCTTAACCCGCTCCTTTGTGCAAGGAGGAACAGGATGAGCACTGCCAGAGCTCTACAAAATGACCAACAGGAGGCCATTGGTGTGAATGTCTCTGACCAAACAATCAGAAACAGACTTCATGAGCGCCGCCTGAGAGCCCAACGTCCTTTAGTGGACCCTGTGCTCACTGCCTGGCACTGTGGAGCTCAACTGGCATTTGCCACAGAACACCAGAATTGACAGGTCTGCCACTGGTACCCGGTGATTTCACAGATGACAGCAGGTTCCACATTCAATAAGTGAGATATGCTGAAGAAAACAAGGTCACACCATGGTGCAGAGTGGAGGGCTGTTCTTACCTTACATATTTCAAGACACTGAGACATCCCCAAGGTCTTCTAGTCTTCACGACTGAACATTCCACACCTGTCACACGTCAGAGGATTCAGCGACCTTTGGGTTGTCTGAAAGAGGACTTAACAATGATTTAGCACTTTATACACACAAATGCAATGGCAACTATCTCCATGGAGTGTGTATGTACATAGAACACAGGTTTGTTCCAAAGGTGTTTGCTTTCACAGGTAAGTGAGGTAAAGAGTGAGACAGAAAATGTGCATACTGTCGACATCCAGCATATCCAGATGTCATTCACACTCTAAGATAACATGGATAACCAGAGAACATTTGGTGTGAATAGCTGCATTTAAGTTCTATATGGATTATATACAGTTTATAGTTTGCAAAGTGCAGTCACAAAATGCACTTCATCAGAGTTATAAATATCATGGAGCTCTTCATAACTGCTTCAAAGCTTGGTACCTCACATAAACATGAGACAAATTATGTCACCAGTCCTGAAAATAATAATACAATACTAAATATGCAGAAATATGAAAATATGTACATTAAATAGACAATACAATATTTTATAAGGGGCCGTTCAAGACATTCATTCTGGCCCTCTCACACATATATTCCCACTCTTGCATCCCTTATTTACATATATTCTCACTCTCACATACATATGTTTATGTTGTTGTTGTTTATGTTTGTCTGTGTGAAAGGAGGATGCATGTATGTGAGAGCTAAAGTTTAGTGGTAATGGAAGGAGTACAGATGAAATGGAAGGCAGCTCTTTTCTCGTGTTGTGATTGGCTGAGAAGCTCATGCCAGGTTACGTGGATGGTGGAGAGGAACAACGAGCACTGCAACAAGTCATCGGTATAATAAAAATATATTTTATCATTGCAGGAAACCGTCACATCTTTGTCCTCGTCTGTTGAGCGGCAGTGGACAGGCTCGTCTGTACTTCACGTTGTTCACAGCTCAGCAGAAAGTGAGATAAGACAACTTTTCAGACCTCCAAGCTCCCAAGTCGCTTCAGCAGGGGAAGCAGTGAACGCCACCCAAGGACAGCCTGGAGGATTGTGGGAGCCTCTGCGGTATCAGACGCAGCAACACTTTGGCAACAGAGAACAAGGAAAAGGTAAGAACAACATGTGGTCATTTACCTGTAAGTTGTCAGTCTACTAAATCATAAATGTCTGTCAACACAGCTAATGCTAGTCAACATGTAAACAGACTAACACTACAATATCCAGCTCCTCTTATTTCATCATTCAATACAGAAGATCATATCATATATCTTCTAACAGCATATTTGTTTGAATCTGTCATGTGACAACTGCATGAACTGATAACAAGCAGGAAAAAGGTTTGTTAGCCGGATAATATTTTATTTACCTCAAGCCTTCTTATTCAGTAGACACTGGTCCTATATTTTCTTTTTTATGCATGGCATGTTGCATTATTTATTTATTTATTATCTACACTATAAGTATTTTAGTTTTTTTTCCACAGTTACAGTCCATGCTTATGCTCAGCCAATCACAACATGAGAAATGAGCTGCCTTCCGTTTCATCTGTACTCCTTCCGTTACCACTAACTTTAGCTCTCACATACATACATATATTCTTGACAGACATAAATATATGCATGTTAGGGGGCGGCTGTGGCTTGGAGGTAGAGCGGGTCATCCACTAATCAGAAGATCAGCAGTTCGATCCCCTCTGCATGTCAAAGTTTCCTTGGGCAAGATACTGAACCCCAAATTGCTCCTGAAGGCTGAGCCATCAGTGTGTGAATGTGTGTGAATGGTTAGCTCCTCAAACTGATGAACAGTTGGCACCTTGCATGGCAGCTAATGCATTCAGTGTATGAATGTGTGTGAATGGGTGAATGACGTATGTAGTGTGTAGTGTAAAAGCGCTTTTAGAAAGTACAGTCCATTTACCATGTGAGAGTGAGAATATATGTATGTGAGAGGGCCAGAATGAATAATGTCTTGAACGGCCCTGTCTCTTCATTCATAAAACTGTCTTAAATGGAATTTATAAAAAATAAACGTTGAATTAATATTCCAAAATAATCACCTCAATCCAGAATACTGTTTCTTTATTTTTTTATTTGATATTAAATGTTCTGAAACCTGTCATTGTTTAATCCCATCCCTTGATAAATGACCTGTTGTAATAATTCATGTTTCCCTTTTAGCTGTCCATCATTGTGTTTGTAACCCCCCTGCACCTGTTACTGAATAGGTTTTAAGTAGAAACCAGGGGTTCAGCTTCTAATCTAGATTCGATTAGGAGATTGGCTGTAATCTATTCATTTGACTGTTTAAGTAAACAAACATCCACCCAAAATAACACACAACAACGAACAGGTCGTGTGGAAAAGAGATAAGAATGTATTATTGCCAATAAGACACTGTAAAATCAGCATATCACATTATATGAACTTGACCTTAAGATTGTGAAAATAAATGACAAAAATACAGAAGATATGGCCAGTCACTACCTATCAGTAATATATAGGATAAGCCACGAGCTGGTAATAGAAAATTTCAAAATTTGCCAATAACTAAAAATAACCCCTGTGAGATCTCACAAAATATTTCAGGTTCAAAGTTCAAATGAATGGAACAAGAAAAAAAATAAACAAAAAAAGAAAGGAAAATAAAATGAGTGCACTCAAAAGTCCTACCACTCTCTTTTACAACAAATGTCCAACAAGATTGTCCGAGGTGATGGTTATGGAGTGGGTTGAAGGAAGATGAAGGTGTTTCCCGGGGTGGAGGTGGGATGGCAACGGCAGGGAATGTGGATGAGACAGCAGATGAGATGGTGGACGGCGACAACTCTGGATCCAGATGAAACTCTACAAAAAACCAGTCTACACAAATATGCTGGACAGTTACTATTCACGAGTTCATTATAAACATCCATTAATACTCGTTCCAAAAGTCCCAGTTCAACAATGTCTTTTTTTTCCCTCTCTCTTCCTTCAACTCATAACTATAGACACAATAATTCAACTTACAGTATACCTCAAGGTGCATAAACTTACATAACCTCCAAATGGAACATACTTTCAATTTATACCACAGTATGCAGTACAATTTGGATACACATTTTACAGTCGAAACTACAATTATCACTATCTACTTTTTTTTCAGTTCAAACACGGAGACTGGCAAGACTCCATACCTAACTCATAATACATTCCAGCAGCATGGAGACATGCCTCAACACCACGTGCGGCTACTAGTTAACCACAATGGCGATTAACAAAAATTACACACATCACCTGACTGGTAATTGAGCAAGATTCATAGAACACACAACATTATCATCACATTCGTCATAAATAAACCATATCCCCATCAAGATTATCCCGACTGGTTTTGATAGAAGTTCAGGGTTTCTCAGAACTTTTCCTCTGCATGTATGGCTTGCTAATTTAGTTAGCATGCTAATTCGACAGGTGCTGAGTTGCTAACTCACCGGGATATCAAATGTCCTAAACATCCATAGCAAGGTCGCAGCTCCTCTGTCAATTCTCGTAGCTCAAAAATAAATTTCCACTCTTAGTTATTAAAGTTCAACTTTTCTTCATGCTTATACTTCAACTCCAAATTTCACGAGACTGACAACGTCATCGAAGGTGGAAAAAAACAAAGATCGTCTATATAGGAGGGATCACCACTCTCGGCACTTTTCCAGTGCCGGTCTAGGACATGACAAAATCTATCGATCTGATTTGAAGGGACAGTGGTTACTATACCCGGGTTACATGTTCTTCACTCGTGAAACCTAACCCTAACCCTAACCCTCTGTGAATGTTCTGTCTTTCACTCCATTAACACTGCAGCCTGATGGCAGTTTCAACAATGTGTATTTAAAAGTGTGAGTGTGAGTGCTGCGTGTGAAGACTGTGTGTGACTTTTGTACTGTGAAGATGGAAAAAAGAATAATAATAAAACAATAACTGAACAGCTGGAGGGACAGAAACAGTACCAAAGACAGCACTGAAAGCAACTGAAACATTAGTTGATCTGGTGCAGTGGTATTATGAGATACAGATGTGTGTGACAGAGAGAATGATGAAACGGTGGAGTCAGAGCAGACACTGGAGGTGTTCATCATAACAGAGGAGACACTGAAGTTTGTCCTTTAATGTGACACTGATAGAAGTTGTACAGCCATGTCGTACTGTTGAGGGAAGTTTTTTCTTCTCCTGTTATACAACATTTAAAATGAGATGGTCCAGGCAGCACCTTGGTTGTTAACTGGTTGTGTGTTCATATAAGAGCATCAGCTCATTTTTCCTTTTTTCTCTTTTTTTTGTCATCCTCCTTGGCAGAGTCTGCCTCATTTCTTAAACCTCACTAGCCATTTGAAACTAACATTATTATTACAAGGCTGTATTTATTTTAAAGCAGTATCTGCAGTCATGTTGTATCTGGACAGCCATGTACATTTACATTTACATTTAGTCATTTAGCAGATGCTTTTATTAAAAAGCGACTTATAAAAGGGAAACAGTCATGGTAGTGTGACTAGGACATGTTAGTGCAGCAGTAAGTACTGTGACAGTTCTAGAGGGGGAGAACTGGAGGTCTTCAGGAGAAGGAGAAGCGCAACAGTCGTGAGGTAACATAGCCTATGTCTCTATAAGGGCATCCAAGTTGGTGGATGCAGAACTGGAGACTACTGTGTAGTCAGCATTAGCGATCTGTGCTGCTACAGGTAGTCAGTGGAGCTCGATGAGCAGCGGGGTAACATGAGACCTTTTGGGTTGACTGAAAACCAGGCACAGCGCTGCATTCTGGATCATCTGGAGAAGTTTCACTGCAGGCTAGGAGGCCCGTCAGGAGAGTGTTACAGTAATCGAGCTGTGAGATGACCACACTGGGATGACGCCTGTATGTAGTTAAGTAAGGCCCGATTTTGTAACCACTGTAACACTTATATGATGATGTTTTGTATATTAAAAATACAAGAAATTATAGATATGTCAAATAAATGATGTAGAATAAAGTTAAAGTTAGAGTCTTAAAATTGCACTTACATTTAGGAGACTGTATGGCAGAGATGGAATGTAATATTCATGCGTTCATTCATCAAACATGCTTTTGTTAGACTTAGAATGAGCCTTGGACAACCTGACCACGGTCACACCTCATGACCTTCAGGTCTAAGTGCCAGGATGGACTTCAGCATCCCCCTTTTTTTCCTACATGCCGTGGCTGCATTACATTGTACAGTATACACTGAAAAAAAAAAAAAATAAAAAGTCACTATGTGATCCTGAGCTGCATTCAAAGCCTCCTTGAAACTGATGATTGATGATGTGTCCGACCACACACAGGAGAATACATTTTCTGGCCACCATCTCTGGGAGTTTGAATCCAGTGTGCACAGAGGAGATATTCCACCATGTCATCAGCAGATGGCAATGCATGCACACTGCTTAATGCATCCACTCAGAACTCCACAGCCTGGTGATTTAGAAGAGAGCAACTCCTTTTCACATGCTGAGCACCTCTCATCCTAAACCTTATAAACATGCCTCTCTCTGTCGTGCTTCAATTTAATATTTAGCATGTGAATTAAGCATCAAAAATGCAGAGGGTGGTGGTGGTCATGCGTGGCATAGGACAGAACAAAATACATAAAGTGCATTTTTTTTTTTATTACTTTTGTCCAAAATGGTCCAAAAATATCAAAATAGAATCAGTAGAATTATCATTGTTAGAACCAGCTTTAGTTAAGAAGTAGTAATCACAATCTTGGACTAATATTTAACAATATTCAGGTGTTAAACAGAATTTGATCCTGTATTGTATGACTTCAACCAATAGCTAGACAGTTTGGAAAATGTTTTGCTTGCCAAAAAAATAATTCATGCATATTGTGCATCTCTAATTCCCATCTGTTGGTTGTCAGATTACATGAATTATATACAATGTATTAGCTAGTGATCTTTAGAGGTGTTGGTAGGTGTATTTTTACATTTTGCAGACAGACACATAGTGTAGCTGTTACTGTCTTATTACCCCCTCAGCTCAGCCACGCAAGCTGCTCTACAGCCATGCATTAAGCAATTCTGGAGCGGCATGGCCAGGAGAAAGACTGCAGCGTTTTTCTGCTCTCTAAACCTCTGAGAGACAGTGTGGCTATCCCACTGTGAGCGTGGGGTGATGGGGTCTGTAGCAGTGAGCTGATAAGCCGCAGGAACCAAACAGTAGGCAGTGAAGCACACTGCAGCACATGCACAACATTCACATTCAGTCACAGGCTAAAGGCCAGCCATGTTTGGGTGTGAGTACAGTCATCACATGATCTCTGTCCTGTTGTCCACATTATGTGCAACAGTAGAATATGCACTTATGAATGATTGTGTGATTTCTATTCAACCAGAGAATAGGAGCATTCAAAGCACACAATACAGTCCCCTCCAAAAGTATTGGAAGAGTGAGGCCATTTCCTTTATTTTTGCTGTAGACTGAAAACATTTGACATCAAAAGATGAGACAAAATCTCAACATTTCAGCTTTTATTTCCAGGTATTTACAACTTGATCCGATACACAATGTAGAAGACAGCACCTTTTGTTTAAACCCAACCATTTTTCATGTGAGCAAAACTATTGGAACTGACAGGTGTGTTTTGTTGCCCAGGAGCCTCCTGTTACATTGATTATTCAAACAATAACTAACACTGAATGTCTACACTTAGTTTCAGATTTAGGTTTTGCCTGTTCATTTATAGTTAGAGGTGTAACCAACATGAAAACATGAGAGCTGTCTATGGGTGAAAAGAAGCAATTGTGAAGCTGAGAGAAGATGGAATGTCAGTCAGAGGCATTGCACAAACACTGGCCATAGCCAGCACAACCATTTGGAATGTCCTGAAGAAGAAAGAAACCACTGGTGTACTAAGTAACAGAAGGCAAACAGGTAGACTGAGGAAAACAACAGCAGTGAATGACAGAAACATTGTGAGAGCTCTAAAGAAAGACCCTAAAACAACTGTTAGTGGCATCAGCAACAACCTCCAGAGGGCAGGAGTGAAGGTCAGAGAAGACTTCACCAACAAAAGTACAGAGGCTACACCAGAAGATGTAAACCACTCATTAGCAAGAAGAATTGAAGGCCATGCTGGGATTTGCCAAAGAGTACAAAGACTCAAAAACTCTGGGACAAAGTTTCATGGACTGATGAGACAAAGATGAACATTTATCAAAGTGATGGAAAGACTAAAGTCTGGAGAAAGAAGGGATCTGCTTATGATCCCAAGCATACAAGTTAATCTGTGAAACACAGTGGAGTAATGTCATGGCCTGGGCTTGGATGGCTTCTGCTGGGACAGGCCCATTAATCTTCACTGATGATGTACAGTAACACACGACAGCAGCAGCAAAATGAACTCAGAGGTCTACTGAAACATTTTGTCTGCTAATTAAAGAAAGATGCAACCAAACTGATAGTGAGATCCTTCAACATGCAGCAAGATAATGACCCAAAACACACAACATAACAACAACAAAGGAGTTCATCAGGGAAGAAGTACAAGGTTTTACACTGACCAAGTCAATCTCCAGACTTCAACCCTACAGAGCTTACCTGCTTAAGAGGAGACTGAAGGGAATAACCCCCCAAAACAAACAACAACTGAAAGAGGCTGCGGTCAAAGCCTGGAAAAGAATCACAAAAGAAGAATGCAAAAGTTTGGTGATGTCAGTGAGTCCCAGACTTGATGCAATTATTGGAAGCAAAGGATTTGCAACTAAATATTAGGTTTTATTCACTTTAATCTACTTTAAGCCTATATGTTCCAATACTTTTGCTCACATGAAAAATGGGTGGGTTCAAACAAAAAGGTGCTACCTTCTACACTGTGTATCGGATCAAGATGTAAATACCTGGAAATAAAAGCTGAAATGTTGATCTTTTGTCTCATATTCATCTTTTGATGTCAAACCCAAATGTTTTCAGTCTACAGCAGAAATAAAGGAATTGGCTTTAGTGTTCCAGTACTTCTGGAGGGGACTGTATGTAATGACACATGGAGCAACAAGATAAGGAAAAGGCTCTCAATATTCTATTTTTCACTTTTCCCATGTGCAGACTGACACACTCTGTGACACAGAGCTCTATCAATGTCCAAAACCTAAAAACACACCACAAGCCACACCTGATGATGTTCTTCATTACTGCAAACACACATCACATTGTGCAAAACACACTTTCTGCCTGTCGCTCTGATTCCCTATCGCTGAGTAAATGGTAAATGGACTGTACTTATATAGCGCCTTTCTAGTCTTCTGATCACTCAAAGCTCTTTTACACTACATATCTCATTCACCCATTCACACACATTCATACACTGATGGCATTAGCTGCCATGCAAGGTGCCAACTGCTCATCAGTTTGAGGAGCTAACCATTCATACACATTCACACACAGATTGCTCAGCATTCAGGAGCAGTTTGGGGTTCAGTATCTTGCCCAAGGACACTTCGACATGCAGACTGGACGTGGACAACCTACCTCCTAAGCCACAGAGACCCCACTACCCCACTACCTCTTGCAGGGTTAGGGTTAGTAGAGTTGTAGCAGCTGTACCAACAGTCTGGTGATATTTGTACAGCATTTGTTTTCATTTAGTTATTCAAGGTAGATGTTCACCCTTCAGACATTCTGCTGCACTGATCGTCAAACACATGTCATTCTTGGAATTTAAGCCCATGTTATGTAAACACCCTTGAGATTTTTAACACATTAGACATTACAACTTGCAACTTGCAAGTAAAACTCTGGTTCATTTCTTCCTCTCCTACATGTCTCTTTCTTGATGTAAGCTTTCAGCAGTGGATGTAGAAGCATGTGTTTGATCAACGCTGAATATTTTGATAAAAGGAACTGATCAGTATCAGCATGTTGGCATACAATTCTGTAAGTAAATTGTATGTGTGAGCTGTAAGTTTGGGCTTGTTGCTGAGAAGAACACAGTCAGAAAGTAATGAGAGAATAACACACTGCTGGTTTTGGTGCTATCATGGGAATTGTGCGAGATGCTAGACTCATCCTTTAAAACCTGTCTGATGGTCTGTCTCATGCTGGTGTATTTTCTACTGGAATGTAGGTCCCACAGTGCAGGTGTGACCATGGAAACTACAGAACAGAACAAATTCTAGACCTAAGCTTTGATGAAGATGTGAAATGAGTACACACACACACACACACACACACACACAATAATTTGCATTTGAAATTGTTTCCTCTGGATGAATGGAATTACTGAATAAATACACATAATTAGGATAATAGAAATTGTTTTCATTTCATGATGCACATTTGGTAGAGATGTTCAGTGTGAGGGTCAGCTGATGGGCTAAAGTGCTGGAGGGTAATGAAGTTAAGTTCAGTGAGAGCCTAAAGGTTGGAGAGACAAGCTTTTTAGCTGAGATATACTCTGCTTTCAATTTGTATTCACTGCAAATGTATTGTTAAGGAGGGAAATTAATAAAAAACCCTCTGGGCTCCATCAGCTTCTGACCTCACCGAGTAAGCGTGATCAGGACGGTTCCTAACTGAGTGAATTAACCTGGAAGACCTCCAATGAAGAGATGGGGAAATTGTCAAACTGCTAAAGAAAGGAGCTGCAGGGCTTGATGTTCAGACATGCAATTAGCTTTTGTCTCCAGCTTTATGTTTGGGTAGATAGATGTTTTTAAACTCTTAAACTTAAAGGTGTCCTGTTTCAATCTTACAGAGAAACTAAAGATAAATGAAAAGAAAGTTCTTCACCCCTCCTCCTGCAAAGTTATTAGCAGTGTTCAAAGAGTTTTTAATACCCTTCCAAATGTCTTTAATGAGCCCTGATGTCTTTCAATTAAACAGCTGTACATTCTTATTCTGAGCAGTGGAGTGAGGCCAGCAGCAGTGACTTGGAAAAAAAGGTGATTGGGGGAGTTTGGGAATAAAATAATGGCTCATGCAGCAAGATAATGACGCAAAACACACTTACAAAACAACAAAGGAGTTCATCAGGAAGAGGTAGAAGGTTTTACACTGGCCAAGTCAATCTCCAGACTTAAAGCCTACAGAGCATGAATTTTACCTGCTTAAGAGGAGACTGAAGGGAGTAACCCCCCAAAACAAACAACTGAAAGAGGTGTTCTGCACGCATTCCTTTGTGGCCCTGAGCCTTCTTGTTGTTATGATGTGTGGAATTGTTCTGAATAATCTCCTGAAGATGTTTGGTCTGCTTTACAAAGAAAAAAAAAAGGAAGTGTGTTACAAATATCCGTCTCTAGTTGATTGTCATGTGTCCCTGGCCCGTTGGTGTCTCAGACCTCATTAGTCCAGGCTTGATTGTTGCTCCAACACTCTACCCATCCACCCCTCCCCGTGTATGATATGTATTCCACAGCTGCACTTAGTCTGCAATGACCACAGATCATAGACATGCTCTGGGACACAGCAGATGCGATCGCATCTGCACTCGTCTGTAGCCCTTGGGTCTCATTAGCACTACAGCCGGGCTGACAGCCACTAGTATCATTTCCCTTCACATTAGATATCAGATATATGTCACACACAAATACATGAGGATGTTTGTGTTTGTTTGTTGTTTAGTATCCATACAGACGTTGTCCCTGTTTGTCTTCATGGAGGTCCTGCTGTTAATATTTAACACAACATGTTGATAACAAAATGTACTGAAGTTAATTAACACTATATTATGGTACACATTCACCGTTGCTTATTAACATGCATATTCATGGCATATTGGCGTTTTCTAAAACACTTTTTAATGCTAAATTGTGCATGACCATTTTCTACAACTAACAGAAAACACATTTTCTCTCACTAGCCTCAGAATTACTGCTTATAGACAGTAAGTAAGAAAGTTGTAGATTAATTATAATCTTAAGTATGGATTTTATGAGACGGTGCTCCCTTAATGACATTATAATAACCATAATATGGTCTCCTATATGCAACAAAACACAAAACTACACATGTTCCAAGTGTCCAAATCTCTCAGCGAAGTCTTTCTAACTCAGAACATGTTCCTCGTTCTACACAGCTGTTCTTAAGGGATGGGTTACACCTTGAAAAACTGAAGGTCTTCTGTAAAAACTGTTACTGTATGTCACTCAAAAAGGAATGAGGCAACACCTTTTGTATTTTGAGTTGGGAAAATATACATATACTAAAAACTGAGCAAAGGCAGCATGAAAAAGCCAAGAGAAATGAGTTCAACCCACTTTATTAAAGTGAACTTGTAAATTAGCTACATCAGGCTAGTTTTTTTTTATTATTCTGATTCTGATTTTTATTCTGATTCTGAAACTTAAGTCCAGAAGACTGACTACAAAACGCGCATCTGAGATACTTACTAGATACTCCCCGTGAGCATGTAGTTTAATGCCGGAAATATAAATGTGGAAAACCCGGTGAAAAATGTGACTTCATCATCAACATCAGAATTCAAATAATAAATGAATATTGTCCACCTATCACTGAAGTCAGAGGAAGTGTTTGTTACACTGGTATGGTCGCTCACCCTCCTGTCCACTCATGTATAAACATATTAGCAAGTTATGACAAAGATATATGATTAATAATCAACAGTAACTTCATGATGATCTGCAGGACGCTGGATGGCACAGTTACAGTTTTTACTCCATAGTCAACAACAGAACACACTTCATGATCAAAGTCTTTACATCACGTCAACACGTGACTGCATCACACTGTTTAAATATATTAATGTTTTTTGGTTGTGAATGACTGAACAGTGCACCGATTTTTGGTCGCTGCTGCAAGGAATTATGGGGTAGCATTACCTCCTTTCCTTTCGTAGAGGATGGTCCAGTATATCCTATGCTAAAGGAGATAATAAAGGAAGCATTGAAGCTCCTTTCCTTAACAGTTAGAGAATTCGAACAGCTCTTGGCGGCTACGTTAATACTTCATCATTTCACTCAGTGAGGAAGGTTCCTAAGCAAAATTGAATATTTGACCGCACCCAATGTGTCTTTCCTGATTCCTGATTGTGTCCATCTGTTCCCCATTACCCTCGTGTCTTATAGTCTGCGTCTGCCTTTGTCTTCTGCCAGTGTCTCATCCTTGCCGTACACCCTAGCCTTCGTCCGTGTTTTGTCACGATCCATGAGAACCTCCCGGACGAGAGAGCACAGAAACTCCAGGGAAGAAGTTTAGTTAGTAACACGCATAAACATGCATTAATGAGACCGGTATGTTTACAGATGTTGGTGGTAATGGTGATGGGGAGGGAGGGAGGGAAAGAGAGAGAGACAGAGAGAGAGAGAGAGAGAGGGTTTTCAGTAAAGAGAGATGTGACTGCATCTTCAACCAAAACCGTGCCTGACTAGGCACAACCCTGAGAGAGAGAGAGAGAGAGAGGGGAGGGAGGGAGAGTCCCCCAGCAGTCTAGTCCTATGGCAGCATGACTAAGGGATGACCTGAGCCAGCCCTAACTATAAGCTCTATCAAAAAGGAAAGTCTTAAGTCTACTCTTAAAGGTGTTGACCGTGTCTGCTTCCCAAACCCAGAATGGTAGTTTGTTCCACAGAAGAGGAGCTTGATAGCTGAAAGCTCTGGCTCCCAATCTACTTTTGGAAACTATAGGAACCACAAGGAACCCAGCATTCTGAGAGCACAGTGGTCTAGAGGGGTAGTAAGGTACTATGAGCTCTTTTAGATATGATGGTGCCTGACCATGAAGAGCCTTGTATGTAAGGAGAAGAATTTTAAATTCTATTCTAGATTTAACAGGGAGCCAGTGCAAGAAAGCCAAAATGGGAGAGATGTGATCTCTGATCTTGGTTCCTGTCAGAACACGTGCAGCAGCATTCTGAATTAGCTGCAGAGTCCTCAGAGACTTATTGGAGCAGCCTGATAACAAAGAGTTACAATAGTCCAGCCT